>CM052438.1:156949515-156964829 GCA_028533085.1 Varecia variegata | reverse complement strand
AGTTCTTGTTTTTATTTAGAAGGTACTATAGCATTCAGGTTTACAGGACTGGAGCCAAGCTTCCTGAGTTCAATGATCCCACCTTCCTTTCATAGTTCTGTGGTCTCAGACAAAGCAATTTAACTCTTTGTCCTTCAGTTTTGACATTTGTAAAATGTGAATAAAAATAGTATCTACTTCATAATATTGTTCTAAATATGGATCGAATGTTTGTATCCCCCCAAATTCATCTGTTGAAATCCTAACCACTAATGTGGTGTTAGGAGATGGGGTCCTTGGGAGGTAATTAGGTCAGGAAAGTGGAGCCCTGGTAAATGGGATTAGTGTCCCTGTAAAAGGGGCCCTGGAGAGCTCTCTTGCCTTCTCTGCCCCATGTGAGGATTTTCATATGAAAACTTAAGTGGGCCCTCACCAGAACCTGACCATACTGGCACTCTGATCTTGGACTTCCAGCCTCCAGAGCTATGAGAAATGAATGTTTGTTGTATAAACCACCCAGCCTATGGTAATGTGTTTTAGCAGCCTGAACCAACTGAAACATAGCCCAGTTGCTTAGAGTAGTGCCCAACATATAATAAGTACTAAGTGTTAACTTTATCCTCACCCACATCAACATTCTCCTCTTCATCATCACTGTTATTAATTCATAAGTTTGTTGTGAGGATTAAATGGTATATGGAAGGTTTTGAGAAATGGTTGCATTCAAGATACATAATGGGTTTATAGTTTTTAGATGTGGAGTAAGAGAGAAAAGAAAAAAAAATCAAGAATGACTCCAAAATCATTGGTTTGGGCAACCAGAAGAAAGAAGCTGTCATAAACTGAGATATGATTTTTATAAAAATTCAGTAGGGTAAAGTAATTTAATCTCTTTTGCAATTTAATCTCTTTTTATAGGAGGAAATTGAAGCTCAGATGGGTCAGGTAACTTGTCCAAGATCATACAATCAATAAAAGGTATAGTTGAAATTCCAACTCAAATCTGTATGATTTTATAGCCTGTTCTGTAGATTTTAGGTTGGGGGACTAAGGAAGACTCAAAGGTTCTTCTGGTAGTCTTAGAGTATTTCAAATCCAAATAACAGGCTTCTCTTTTGCTTCTCAATTTATAAGTGAATTCATTTAATTTATTTCTCACAGCTATAATATAAAAGAGGTTTCAATATTCTTCCCATCTTCTATTCTCATTTCAGAGATGAGAAAACTGAAACTACAGAATAATAAGTGATACAACTTGGGTCATACAAACAGTTTATAATTGAGCTGGATCTTGAATTCAGATCTTCTGGTTCTAAACCCCTTTGAGTATCTTGAATACAAAAGGACAAAATATCTTTTGGCTTGACAAAAAAGAAACTTATATCAAATGGGTTGAGGAGAAGTATAGGAAATTTATTTATTTTCTACGTTAAGATGAAAAGAAGTGCCAAATGGAATCTTCTAAGGTGGTTCTGTGGCTCATTGGTGTTAACCTTCCACAGAAGGGAGGAACATACTCATGGGGTTAGGATGATGCCATAAAAATGTGCAGAATTAAATATTGTAGAAGCCTTTAAATTTGACACAACATCCATTGCTAATAGCATTTTTATTTCAGAGTGAAGTCGGTATACTAAAATCTATTACTTTTTCTCTTCCTATGGATCATTTAGCAAGATTTTTAAAAATCACATGCCAGTGTGAAATGAGAAACAGGAGAAGGACCATTAATTCATTCAATCATTTATTTACCCATAAGTTCCACAATATTTATCAGGTATCTGTTATGTCAGACTCTCTACTAGGTACTGGAGATCTATATATGTCTAAAACATCTAAAATATTTAGAACATGGTTTACTCTCAAGGAACTCCCAGTGTCAGAAATGCCAAAAAAAAAAAGTAAATGCAAGAAATATGAGGTAGTATGTTAGTGACAGTAGGAAAAGGGTGATTACTTGGGTTGGTCTCTTATAACAGGTTTGCTGTTATAAGTGGAGAAAGAAGTAAGATAAAACTGAAACGTCTTTGTCCTCATGATTCCTCCCCAAATTGTTTTCATCATTAACTCAGTTTTCTTCCTCCAAAACAACTGAAAATTGCTTGGCAAGTAACTTAACTCCTTATAAAAAGGCCAGGATTCACCCTGTTGCCCAGAAGCTATCCTCTTGCACACACTAGTCCAATTCAGCCCCAAGGCTTCTGGCTGCACATAGTTTCCTTCCTCCTTCTCTTTTGTGGTCAATTATACAGCGCGTTACTCAAGAAGTTGCAAACCAGAATAAAAGGGAAAGATACAGCACAGAGAAAATAAGTTATTTTCTGCTTGAGAGAACCATGAGCCTGTGGATTTGGAAATCTCAGAAGGAAAGTCAGAAGCTGGTATTTGTTAACACTGAACCCAGTGTTCATTTTTGGAGAAGAGAAAAGCAGAATGAGGATATTAATCTTTTCCTTACATCTGTGCTTCTCCCAAGACCTTAGATGTATGGGCTATCATTCTAGAGAAATAGATGAGCATTTGAGTTTTGCAAAAGCAAAGGACTAGAGAGAAAGGGACTTGTTTTAGGCAACTTCCTAGCAGTTTTTTGCAAATAGAATAGGTCACCCCAGGAGAAGTAGTATTAAATATGACTTGAGGCCCTCCATGATTCTGTTGCACGGTCCTGTCAGTCACTTTTGTACAAATATGGTTTCATACTTCATGTATTCAGTATCACTTTATACTGACTGATATGCATTTTGTACATTAGGGTTTATTTTCAGGGATTTTGCCTACTTGCAGAGCTTACTATAAGACATTTTTAAAGTCAAAGAATATTTAGGAATACATTCATTTATCTAAGTTTATTGAATACCTGCTTACTTAATCTCAAGTGTGTGTGGATATGATAAGGATATTGTGGTAATCAAAAAGAAGTACTTCCATATATGGTGCATATGCTCTAGTGCATATTAATTCATTTAACACATTCAGCAATATATATTATCTGCTATGTGCTAGACTCTGTGCTAGGTGAGCCAAAATGAATGGAGTTCTTGACCTTCAAGAGCCTATATAGTATTAATGGCACAGAAATTTAATCTACAAAATTAGTGTTGTCAACAAGAAAGTCCATCTTTTATTTATTCCATACATATTTTCTGAGCACTTCTAAATCTCAAGGAAATGCAGGGGTTGGGGGCTGGGATACAAAGAAGGATAGGGTGTGATCCTTAGAAATCTGTGGGGCTTATAGTCCTGATTAAATGAGTCAAAATATTTTAAAGATATTATATAGTATGTTCCATCAAAGAGATGACAATAATAATTATAATCATAATGATGACAGTAGTATTAATAGGATAGTAGCTAACACTCATTTTGTTCTAACCATGTGCCAGTCACTCTTCTAAGAGCATTGTATAACATCTTTCCTCTTACAATAACCATACAAGATACATATTTTCATCTCTACGGTTGAGATAAGTGATGATATCTCACGTAACTGATAGGTTAAACGTTTTGCTCAAGACCACATGGCTAGTAGGTGGTAGGGCCAGATTTTCAGTCTCAATGATAAGGCTACCAGACCTGAATGCTTAGTAACCCAGCAATAAGTAGGAATTTTATTTTATGGGAATAAATAGGGACTCTGCAGGAAAAAATAATACCAAGTTACTTATGGGAGCAGGGAAATGAGAGTTATTTTAGACTAAGGTAATCAGAGATGCTGGGAGAAGAGGATGGGATTTGAAGTAGGCTTTATGAAATGGCCCTAAACTATGACATCAGATAAATTACTAAAGTGACCTCTTAAGCATCTTTTAATTGTCATTTCAAACATCCTTCGTACCGACCTTCATGAGTAGAAAAATATGATTGAATTTGGAGAATGTCTTGCAGGAACATCTGAGAGTGAAATATGAATAGTCCTACCTTCCAGAAGGTTTTCTGTTAGGAGCCTTAGAGTGTGAAGAGATTTCACTATAGAGAGAAGATGATTCCAGGTTTGCTAAATTTAGAAATCACATGAACTGCTGAATGTAGAACAAATTTTGATTCCTCTTTGGTCTTTTATTCCACTTTTTATTAAATCGGTGTGAACTTTCTTTGTTGTGTTCTGTCCTTCCTTTTCCTTTTCATTTGCTATTTCATTTTCTTTCTTCCTTCTTCTCCTCTCTCTTTCCTCTTCTAGATACCCTCCAAACACAAGATTATATAAAAAAACAAAATAAACTTTTGCATATTTAATTTGGAATGGATCACGTTCTAATTTCTGAACTTGATTTCCCTAGAAATGAACAATTACTTTTAAAATAAAATTAGAATAAACGTATAATTTCACAAAGCCCACAATATTTTGGCCAAAAATTGGATTCATGCTGGATTTGGTTAGAACTTTATGTTCAGCTATAGGCCACTAATTTCTGTCAAATTACACTTAACGTCATCCATTTCTTTGAAAGTTCCAGAGACTTAAAATAACACTTGAGTTTTGGTGCATTTGCGTGACTACACTGCATAGCATTTTCTCTGTATTGCACAGCACCATAAATGCTTGATATTTATGTAAGCAGTATTGTAAGAATACACATTTTTTTCACTCACTAGAATTGCAATGTGTTCAACAGCATAGGCCTGTCTACTTTGGGAAGAACTAAGATAGGAACATATGAACTTTCAATACATATAAACTAGAAAGTTCTAAAACAACATTTAGTTTTAAAGCAACTCTATAATGAAACAACTTGTATGCAATGAAATATTCACAATATTATTTAATTTCCTAGACATCATTTTTTTATTTTTATATACAAGTTTTTGGTATCCTATGACATAAAACAAGGAACACGATACATACAGCACCTTTCTACTTTAAATTGGCTTACAAATAATTATGTGATATTCTAAGCTTCAGGGGAAAAAAAGGTAAATGAGAGCATTATGGAACTTTATGTTTTAAATGTGATTTATATGGCTAAGGATGCAATGTATATAAATAGAAAAGTTTAATCAGAACTATGGACACAAAAATCTAACACCGATATAAATTTCTGTGGTTTTTATTCCAGGAAAGGGGAATTTAGCCCTTAAAATAGTATGTGTATTTCCCAAACCAATAATTAACTTAGAAAAAAATAGTTGAGGCGGATTTTCTGAGTCATTGGGATATGGTCTTCGAATCTTCTTTCTATCTAGCTGGGGGCATCCATCAGCACACTTTGCTAAGTTCAATGGTATGGTACAGTGTTGTTGGGCGTTTGACAGGTCACTCTATGACATTTCAGGGGGAACATTTTAACAAAACAAAGCTTAGCTTTAAAAGATAGCATTTCTTAAAAGTGGGTGAAATCAATAATCAATCAAAAACTCCATAGCTGTACTTACTGGAGAAAAACATAGGATAAATGTCTGCCTTCTGAATGTTTGTTCTTAATTTTGACTTCCAATACATGCAGCCACTTTGAAATGGGTATTTATTGTCTCATGCTATGTGGAGGCAAGATGACTGTGGAATGAGGCTAACCATATTCCATAATCTCTCAGTCACTCTTTCACTAACCTGCCCAGTTATGTGGTTCTTCTGTTGCCTTTTTTCCCATGAAACCTCATGGCACCAGCACTCCAGGTAGCAAGGTGTAGAGAGTGGCAGTGGAAGAACATTGGTTAACACAAGGCAGCTTCCCAGGCATTTTATTCAAGGAATGGATCATTGGAGTTGATTCCAGAAGCATGGTAACAATACAGAGTAATTGCTATGGATGCAGTCTATAAGGTCAGACAAACCTGAGGTTGAATTCTCTTACTCCTACTTATTAGTGGTATGACCTCAAGGAATTTACCTTTTCTATGCCTTACTTACTCTAATTGTGCAGTGGAGAAAATAATATATACTTCAGGGATTTTTTTGAGGATTAAATGAAATAAATACAAAGCAGCATTCGTTAATTGATAATATTAATATTACCATTATCACTTTTGCTTTTCTTCAAAATAGTGGTTGCATATGACTGCTACTCTGAAAGACCAACAAAGTAATCTAAATTCATTATCAAGAGTTGTTAATGCAGTCACATATTTCTCCATTTCCTCTTACCTCGCCAAGGGAATATGTATGCTATAACAATCACTTCTTGTTGCACCTATATACTACAAGACAAATAAAGACTGAGTTAAGAAAAAAAAATAGTCATCTGGTTCTCTAACACAGACCCAGCTGGATTTACTGCCTGAGGTTTATAATCTACATCCCTAGCTTCGAGACTGGTTTCTGATAATTGGCTGGTGTTGCAGTTGGCTGACACTTCCTGCATAGTCACTGGCACATCAGAGGATTCAACTACTCATCCTGCGAAAAAAACACATAGAAATGGCCAACAGAGATATGAAAAAATGTTCAACATTTTTAATCATTAGAAAGATGTAAATTAAAACAACAATGAGATATTACCTCACACCTGTCATAATGAGTATTACCAAAAAGACAAAAGATAATAGAGTTAGTAGAGAAAAGGGAACTCTTGTACTTTGTTAGTGGGAATATAAATTAGTGTAGCTATTATGGAACACTATATGGAGGTTCCTTAGAAAACTAAAAATAGAATTACCATATGATCCAGCAATCCCACTTTTGGGTATTTACTGGAAAGTTTCAAAATCAGCTAAGAAATGTCTGCATTCCTGTGTTCAATGCAGCACTATTCACAATATCCATGTTATAGAATCAACAAATGAACAAAGAAAATGTGGTAATATACACAAAGGAATACTATTAAGTCTTTGAAAAGAAGGAAATTCTGTCATTTGAAACAACTTGGATGGAATCAGAGAACATTATGCTAAGTGAAATAAGCCAGACACAGAAAGACAAATACTACGTGCACTTACTTATATGTGGAATCTAAAACAATTGAATTCATAGAAGCAGTTTGTAAAGTGGTAGTTACAGAGGCTTGGCCCTAGCTTTCTGGATCCTTGAGTGTAGCCTTTGATTGAATCCAAATTTTACAGAACAAATTTTACAGAGAGATTTGTCCTGCGAAGTTTGGATTTGGTCAGGGGACACACTTGGGGATCTGGAAGGCCACATGTGGCCTTGAGGTTGCAGGTTCCTCACTCCTGGCTGGGGGTGGGGGGTGGAAATGGAGTGATGATGGTCAAAGGAGGCAAAGTGTCAGTTATACAAAAGGAATAATTTATTTTTGAGATCTATTGTACAATGTGGTGAATATAGTTAATAATAAGTGTATTTTACATTTCAAAATTACTGAGAATAAATTTTAAATGTTCTCACACAAAAATGATAAGTACTTGAGGTGATAGATATGTTAATTAGGTTGATTTAATTATTTCATAAAGTATTTATAAATCATAGCAGCACTTTGTACCCTACAAATATATACAATTATACAAAGTCAATTTATAATAAACTTTAAAAGACAGTGGTATGACATTGATTGAATGAGGTGTGATATGTCCAGGTCTTTTGGGTACTCACATCTTAGGGTGTAATTTTGAAAAAAAATCATATTTTAGGGTAAATGTTTGCTTGAGCAGCAATTAATTCTATTAATTCCAAAGGCATTCAGCCCCTCCCTTCTGAGGTAGTTCTCATATCTACTTTATATGGAGGGAATTATCTACATTTAAAAACAAGCATTGACCAGAAAAAAATCTTTACCAGGGCTCTTCAGTTCAAAAAGTAATTGAACATAAATTTAATATTAAAAAACTGAGCTCAGCCCTTATGGACAATTTCAATAAAACTGTCAGAAAAGAAGAGAAGGAACTCAGTGTGCAATATATCCCTTGCATATACTGTGGACCTCACCTGTAACCAAGAAGCTGGTTTCTTTGGTAATGTGATACTAGGAACTTCCAAAATTACCTAAATATTCTGCTTCAGTGAAGTTCTCACATGATGCTGATGCCCCAAAAGGATTAGATCAGAATATTCTACACATTCGTTTATTTTGATTGGCGATTTTTTCAAGACATTTACATCATATTCAGTATAGGCACAAACTGCACAGGTTAAGACAGAACAAATAATGGATGTCCAACAAATGGCAGGCTAATTGAAACAACCCAAATATCACATATTGCATTTGGTTGTTTATCTTTGGCTAGTAATATCATCCTATATTATTTTTATTTCTATAAAGTTGAAAACAGCATATAAAAACACATACAAGTAAGAGAGAGAATTAAGGATAATAAGTAAGTGAGGTAAACAGTTGAAAAACATGGAGGGACAATTTTAAGCCAGCTCTGAGTTCTTACATATTCTTGCATCCAAGTTTTTAACAATCAAGGGAAAGACAAGAATATAATCAGTTATGTGAATTGCGAAAAAACAAACCACCAGTTCAGGAGGAGCACAGGTAGATCTGGTTCTAAGGCTTCTGGAAGTAGTTCTTGCTGAGTAGAAACTTACACTGAACAATAGCATTAGAGTAAATAAGACAACACATTTCCAAAGAGTGTTTCTTATAGCATCCTTTGCTATAGGTCAAAAGCTTTGTGACCAATGCAAAATAATCAAATACCTGTCATGGAAATAGATTGAATATAGAGAATGCAAGATCCATAAAGTATATACATCACTGCTAATTATGTAAATTTCTTCCCTACGCTATTTTGCTATAAAATTTAGTTACTTGGCATTGTGCATCATGGCATGCTTGTTTTTAATTGGCAGAGGATTCAGGGAGCATAATCATGCTAGGCATTAAAGAAACTATAAACAAAAGGCTTAGAGGAAAGCATTCTAATAAATCCCTCTAAAGAGCCTCTGTGGCATGTCTTCTTACATTGTTTATTTCACACAACAGGTAGAACTTGGAGCCTCCAGGCGGTATGCCTTTGCATTTTCTGGTCCTGTGATTATAAAGAGGAGAGAAGGTCTGTCCTGTGTGCTTTGATGTCTTTTCCACCATTTAACAAATTCTCTGGGAAGAAAGCAATGGGTGCATCACCAGCTATGAAAAGAATACTCTCCATTAAATTGCCCTCATCCAGAAGCATACCACATGTTATAGTGGAACGAGCTTGACTTTTGGGATCAGGTGCACCTAACACCATTGTGTAGTAGCTACGTGAACTTGGACGTGTTTTTAATCTCTCTGACCTTTAGGTTCCTTGTGTAGAACATTATATTGATAATATCTATTGTAATAGGGTTTGTTATAGCCAGAAATAGATACTCATTGGTAAGATTAATTGAAAGGAAGTTTATTGGAAGAATGTTGGGGAAATTCACTGAATATATGGGAAGACAGTGAAACCTGGATTATAGATAGGCAGGACGCTGGGTTGCCATGGGGATTCCAGAGGCAGACATACTGTCTGATCTCCTCAGACAACACTGCGGTAATGAGTGCTCCTCACTGCTTTTCCATCCACCTTTAAATTACCCTGATCAAGTTTCAAGGTTCCTGGAAGGAGAGTCCAATTGCCCTAACATGGCATTTTGGCTAGGCGAGAACAGGACGCTTCAAAAATTACACACATGGATGAGAGGTAATTTCGCAAAAATGATGGAGAATTGCCACAAGACGGGGAAATAAATACCAAGCAGTCAAAAAAGGAAAAACATCTGCAACCTACCTATCATGATGCTATTGGTGAATATTAAATGATATAACATTCATAAAACCCTTGGCACATCATAGAGTACCCAGGAATAAAAGCTCCATGAGGGCAAGAACTTTGCCTTACTCAGTGCTGCATCTGAAATGCCTAGAATAATAACTTGCAAAACTAAGTGCTCAATTAATACTTGTTGAATGTGGACTCATAGTATGTGTTCCTTTCCTTCTTTGTTTTTGCCAGCCTGACTCCCTTCACTGATTAAGCTTGATAGGAAATGACAGTTTTTGATCAAACACCTTCCCAATAAGTGGCATTTCATAGCATATGCTACTTATACTACATGGTTATTACATTATCATATGATATCTAGATTTTCAATTGTTCATTGAGGCCAAAAGGAAACTGTCATCAGGGCATTAGAGTGTGGTTACATTTCCCTCAACACTTTCAGGAGTGAGCCCATATCCATTTTGCAATCTGAATGCCTCGCTCTGTGAGTCAAAGCTCTTTTGTTCTGTCCTCTCTCGCTTGTACACCATTTCTCATTATTTTAAGTCCCACTTTCCTGTGGTTGTTTTGCATGACTCCATAATCATGTTTTATTTATTTTTCTAATCAAAGCTGCTGGATGGAACTGTGTGTCACAAAAAGATCCTGAGTTTAAAGATTGGGGCTGCTAGTGAACTATCTAAAATTTGTCGCTTACACCATTTATATTCATATCATCTGTGCTGCTAAATGTTGTGACAAGTTGTCTGCCTTTTAACGGTGCTGGACAGGCAAGAAGCAGGTCTTTAACAAGAATTAAATGTTACCTTGACATATCCAAATGAGTACTGGAAGAACTTGGAATTGTATTGTTCAAACTGCATGTGATAAATGATGGTGACTTATGCACAGTCAAAAGCATATGAATGATCTTAGTTGATTCTTTGTGCGTATGAAGGGAAGTGGGAGGAAATGAAATGAGCCCAGGCTTAGAAGTATAAGAAATCTAGATTTGAATCTTGCTTCTATCATTGCAAATTGTTTGAGTAAATAATTTCCCTCTCTGAACTTCAGTTTCATTTCCTGAAAAATAAGCATACAGCTGTCTCAGTGGTTGTTACAGAGATCAATGAATTAATGATTATAATTCACCAAGAACAGTGGAAGGTGTTCAGAAATATAGACCCTCAACCCCGCAGGATAAAGAGACTCTTGCTACTCTGAGAGAGATTTTCCTATAGGCAAAGAAACATCCACTTATATTGAGAATACTTAAGATTGAACCCTATCTCCGTCACAAAGTAGCTGTGTGAACTTGGATAAGTTGTCCAAACATATTTTAGTCTCCAATACCTCTTATGTAAAACAGGATCAAGAATCGCCATTGTGTCCAGCTCACAGGGTTGTTATGAGGACCCTCTGGAGTATGTGACATTATAAATGGGGAGTTCTTATTAATGTTAACCACTTTTAGAATAAACATTTATTTTGTGCCTATTTTGTGATAGACCTGCCCCCTGCCCTGTGTTAAACTCTTAATATATATTATCCCAATGATCTCATGAAGTTGGTAATCATATTCTCCTATTTTGTATTTGGTGAAACTGAAGCTTGAACAGTTAAGGAATATTCCCTGTTTCCTGGGGCTGCTGTAACAGAGTACCAGAAACAAAATAGCTTAAAATAACAGAAACTTATTCTCTCACAATTCTTGAGGCTAGAAGTCCAAAATCAAGGTGTTGGCAGGGTCATGCTGCCTCTGAAACCTGTAGGGAAGAATCTTTCCTTACCTCTTTCTAGCTTCTGTTTATGGTAGTATTAATATTAATAAATCTTTGATGCTCCTTGATATGTAGATGCATGCCTCCAGTCTCTGCGTCTGTCATTACGTGATGTTCTCCCTATGTGTCTGTATCTCTGTTTTTGCTTCTTCTAAGGACCCAAGTCATACTGGTTTAGAGCCCACCCTCATTACCTAATACCAACTTGATTCTATCTGCAAAGATCCTATTTCAAAATAAGGTCACATTCATAGGTGCCAACAGCTAGGACTTCAACATATCTTTTTTGGGGATACAACTCAACTTGTAATATCACTCAAAGTCAACTAAAAAATGTTATAGTTGAGATTTTATCTCCAGTGTGCTGTTTCTAGAACTTAAATTCTGAAGCAGTAGGACTTACAGAAATATATTTATTTAGATAATAGCTGAGCCAGAATAGGTACCCAAGTTTTATGATTCCCAGGTCACTGGCTTTCATATAATGCTTGGCTGCCTCTCAGAAAAAAAAAAAATTACAAACTAAAAATAGCCGCAATTTCTATTTTAGTAGACAATGGTTTTCTGTTGTGTTTGAGATCCTGTCTGCTAAAGAAGGTAGAGTGAATAGTGAGCTATTTTAGTAAACACTGAGGATGCACAGCTCCTCAACTCTCAGTTTATGATTTTGGATGAGGCTGGCCTATCCTCAAGCCTGTTCTGAGGATGGTCTTATGGCACAGGCTTGTCCATAAGAATAGTCTATTTCCCTGGCTTCAGTAGTAGGTTGAGAGATGGGCAAACAAAACTAACCTGGTCAGTGAGATTCAAATACCAAATCCAAAAATGTTCAGAAGAAAATATTAAAACATTTTTGCTCCCCATCCCAAGTGGAGTTGCTAAACTATGCAGGGGTAAACAAGGAGATAGTGGTGGCCAATGTTCTAGTACAGTGTGAGAAATCTGACTTCAGTGTGAGAAACCAAAAGAAATTTTAATTTTTCTTCCTAAGCCAATTTAAGCTTCTATTATTTGCAATCAAAATATCTTTGTTTGTATATTTTTGTTTATATACAAGAGTTACACATATTTTGGGGGTACCTGTGATATTTTGATAGATGTATGCAATGTGTAATGACTAAATCATAGTAATTGGGATATCTATTACCTCAAATATTTATCTTTCCATTGTTTTAGGAACACTACAACTCTTCTAGCCATTTCGAAATACACAATAACTTATTGTTTATTATAGTTTTCCTACTAGAACTTACTCCTTCTGTCAAATACTAGAACTTACTCCTTCTATCTGCCGGTATTTTTGTACCCCTTAAACAACTCCTCTTCATCTCTCTTCTTCCCTTCCCTCACCAATCTCTGGCAACCACCATTCTATCCTCTATGTCCATGAGACCTACTTTGTTAGCTCCCACATGTGAGTGAGAACATGTGGTATTTGTCTTTCTGTGCCTGGCTTATTCCACAATGACCTTCAATTCCATCTGTGTTGCTGCAAATGGCAGGATTTCATTCTTTTTTATTGCTGAATAATATTCCATTGTATATCTACACACCAAATTTTATTTATCCACTTATCTGTTGGTGAACACTTAGGTTGATTTCATATCTTGGCTATTGTGAATAATACAGCAATAAATATCCTAATGTAGTTGTTTACTGGAATTTGAGGCCTGCACATTTGGAAGTTAAGGTGATCATTTAGACCTGGTGCCTTCTTTAACACCAATTTCCTGTGGGAGGGAATAAAGAAGTGGATTCTCATTAAAAAACAAAACAATACCTGATCTTCATATATTAATGAAAAAGCAAAAGAAAATGCCATTATTTTATATGTAACTTGAATATTCTTTGGGTTACATATATATATATATCTTGGGGGTAAAATTTGATCACATTCACAATTTTTAAGTGTGCTCAAGCAGACAGCCCATCAGCCACCATGAAATCTCCTACACATGCTGATTACCTTGTCTGAGACACAGACATTTCTTGGAGCCTCATCATAATGGACATACCCATGAATCAGTCCTTCAGTAGAACTACTTCTTTTCATATCCACTCTCTGCTTATTTCCTGAAAGTTCCTAAAGCAACTTGCTTTCCAAGTCACATGAGTTTCACTGTTGAAAAGAACTGGGGAAAGATGACCAATGAATATGTGCTTAAATTGCTTATTATTTCAATACCTATTATAGCTGATAGATAAGAAGCAATCTCTCAATTGCCACCCAATCTGACAAATTGTAATAAGAAAACTCAGGCAGTATGATGGGTCTTCCGAGGAGATATGCATAGTTATTAGGGAGATTTATAGTTCACGGCTCTAAATTACAGATGAACTGTCCAGAACAGTGGAGTAATATGAATGGAAAGATAAAAGTCTCACTACAATAAAGCCCTAGTCTGTCTTTAGATCAGAATGAAAACAAGACAAATTGCTAACTGAATGTACATTTGAAATGGGTCTCATTAGGGCAAACCCCTGCTGTCTTTACAAAGTAACTTGGCCAAGTTTAGCATTATTAGTCTTTCTAACCATCTGCAGTAATTTGGAGAATTGAGTTAAAGATTGAATAACCCCCAATTTTTCCCAGTATAAGAATGGTTAAGAATATAGGCTCCCGAGGAAGATCTACATGAGTTTTAGTTCAGGAAATGCTGTCAGTTTTGAGCTGTGTGAGCTTGGTTAAGTCACCTAACGCCTCTGTAAATCAGTATTCACATTGGAAAACTAAGAATAATCATAATATCTACCTCACAGGATTTTAATGATTTTAAATGATGTGCACACAAAAGGATGAGATTGTGACCTATCTGCATATAGTAGTTTCTCTCTAAATTATAGGAATTGTTAATATGAATAATATTATTAAGTGTTCAAATAATGCTGGCCAAGTTGTTTTTAATCATACAAGTAGTTATAATTTTTGTCTTGTGCATAATATTTGGAGGACATAGGCCATTTATATACTCAACATATTTATTCAGCATCTACCATGTGTCAGGCATTGTTTGGGATGGTTTTATTCATTGGTACAAATCAGTGAAGAAAACTGACAAAATTTTCTGCCTTTAGGTATTTCTTTCCAGTGGGTGGGAGATGGTAAATACATAATAAACTGAAAAAAAGTAAATTGAAGAATATATTCTAATGTGAATAATGCTATGGAGAGAAAATTAGTATAGAAAGATACAGGGGATTGGAAGTTCCAGAGAGTAAAATTTTAAATAGGTTAGTGTGTCAGTCAGGGTTCTACTGGTTCTGTGTACACACACATACATACATACATCTACATGCACATATATTCCTTAAAATTCCTCTTTCTTTTCATATGTTTAATATACATAATATACATCTGACTGACACTGTATGCATATATAAAATACGTATCTTATTGGTTCTGTGTGCATATATATATACACATATTATTTACATAGTGTATATTCCATTGGTTTTATATAATATATATAAATTAATATATATAATTGCTTTTATATTCTATTGGATATAAAATTCATCATACACTGTGTGTATACAATATATATAAATATTACATATCTCTATATATATGTACAAAGAGAGAGAGATTTTAAGGAATTGGCTCACATGATTGTTGGGACTAGCAAGTTTAAAATATGTAGGGTAGGCCAAGCAGGCTAGAAACTCAGGCAGGACTATGTTACAGTCTTGAGGCAGCATTTATTCTTCTCTAGGAAACATCAGGTTTTGCTCTTAATGCCTCAACTAATTAGATGAGTTCCATTCATATTACCAAATGTAATCTCCTTTATTTAAAGTCAACTGATTATAAATGTTAATCAAATCTACAAAATGCCTTTCACAGCAACATCCAGACTAGTATTTGACCACACAACTGGACACCACAGCCTAGCTAAATTGACACATACAATAACCATGTCAGGTAGCAAGTCTTGTAAAGCGAGATCTTATTAAGACAGTGACATTGAACTAAGATTTGAAGGATGTGAA
>CM052438.1:156872888-156949015 GCA_028533085.1 Varecia variegata | reverse complement strand
AGAAGTGAAACATTGAGGACATTTGTTACAACTTTATTTATTATTCAATCATGCAAGTAATTTCTTTGCTGAATTGAATAATAGTTTTGGAATACTAGAGGAATATTTCCTCATTTTTTGTGAAATTTATAATATAACAGCTAAAGACATGACTCATTTTAAAATTTAATCTTCATATTAACATTTTCTACCACATTAAAATAGACAATCAACAAAACAATAAATCACCACTTTATTTTAGCATTTGCTGTTTTTCATGATGTAAATACTCACAGCATGGCCAGTTTCAGGCTACCAATGTACTGTCATTGAACATGGAATTGGGAAGAGATGTACAAAATTTACCATTATATAGTATTTATAAGTAATATAGATGTAAATAACCTCAAGAGCATAGTTTATGGTAAAATATGGTATTATAATTAGGAAGTGATAAATTCTGAGGATTTATTACCTTTGCTTTTAATATGATTTTTAATTGTAAGTTTATATAATCCATTTTTTAAAAAGTAGTAGCTGTGTTTAAGAAATAGTTGGCAAAATTCCTAAAACTTTAACACTTAGTCTTGGTATCAAGTAATGGCAGCTCCAGTATACCACTGGACATGACCACAGGAAAGAAAGCTCATCCTTTATACTCATCATCTTTTGATAGATATCTTAAACGGAGCACCTGTACTCAAGTAGAAGAAAGATTTGATCCTATATGCCATTGCTTATATTCTTCCACAATAGAATCAATTGATTCTTATGTTATAGGTCACACTGTGCTTTTAGATTATTTTCTTGAAATGGCAAAAAAAATAAGAGATTCTTGTTTCAAAAAATATTTCAAAAATAGGGAGAGATAACCATGTATACTAAAGTGTGTTTTTTAAAGTACTTTTGCGATTGTCAGGATTAGGTGCTTTATGAAAGAGTACATAAGAACACAGCAGAAAACATGATGAAAGCTGGTTTTATCAGTCCTCTTTTCTGCCCTTTACGTGTATGTCAGTTTCTTCTCAGTAACCAACTCAGGATTGCAAGTCCTGGCTTGGGTACAGTTTGCTTTGCCTTCCTTTAGCTTTCCTAAATCTGCCTTGCGAAAATATCCACAGTCTCTCACCCATTTTGCTTCTATTTATTGTTCTTAGCATCTTTCCCCCAATTTTTTGAGAGTGTTTTCATAAAACTCTAGCATATTTATAGTAAGTCCTTGAAACATCAGCGACCCTCATTGTAGTTGGTTTTCTGATGAGATAACTAATTTTTGGAGCATATGCTTATAAAAGTCTAATTTTATACTTCTGGCCATTCTGAATATGAACCCAAATTCTTGTTCAATATTAGTGCCACAAGCCATTTCATTCCTAGGGCAAGAAATAACAAAGCTAACCATGTAATTTTCAGAGCATCTCTATTCTCAACTGGAACAGGTGCCTCAATTCCTGAAGATATTATTGATTGAATTTTAAGCGATTTTGTTGCTTTGAGACCTGAATATTTTCAATAGTTCACTTCTGGCAAGTTTTTATTCTAAGTATGTGATTTATGTGACTGAGTATATGTTTCAGTGATGCTGAAATAATGGTGCATTAATCACATCCCAAATAATAAGTTTATTAGGCAGAAAAACAAATTGGAAACATGGACTTTTGTGTTTGTTCAGAAAGAATATTAACAGATGACATTTTTCAGGCCAATCTTTTATAAGCATGACTATTTTTATGGCTAGTATGGTTACTTACCATACTAAAAACACAATATTCTACTTTAAGCTTATGAATAAACACCATATATGGAAATTAGGTAAACTGGAAATTTCTTAGTTTGGGAGAACAAATACATATGATTTTCCCAAACCAAAATTCTTCTTATTTTTCCAAAGCCGTCATTGCAGTGGGTTCTTTTGAAGCTAAGTATATTTTCAGGTTGATATTAATGCTCAGTAGCACTGGCATTCTGCATAATGAAAATGAGACAGCCAATAGTTGGACCAGGAAAATGGATTTATGATTTCAGTGATTCCTGTGACCTATGAAATCTTTATTTATCATGTAACCAATTGGTATTCTAGGTGGAGTTTATATGTAACTCTACATTTATAACAATGAGGTTGTAAAAAAGAAAATTTGTTGATTGTAGGATTTTGAAAAAAACAAAGAAAACTTTTGTGGACTGCCCTATGGTCAGGATACTGTATACTTTTAAGCCATTGTCACATGTACAGGAGATAAACAATGGGGATTACTGATCAGAATGAAAACCCTGTCACTGTACAGATTTGACATTAAATAAAGATAGGATCATTTTAACTATAATATTAACTAAGGCAGAAAAACTGGCCTGGCCATATTTTTTTAAGAACTCTGAGATATGAAAATATAATAAGACTAAAAATATGTTTTATGGTTATTTGTGCTGAGAGAGAAACATAGGCTCATTAAAATCTTACAGAATTTGAGCAGACAGACATTCATGAATTGGGAAATGCCAAACCACAAGCAGTATGGGCTCCACTGAGGGAATCTGAGGAAAAAACTTTTATAAGGTATTTTTGGAAATGAGACAAAATATTTGATTGGTTAAGGTATACAGTCCCTAGTTAGAGATTAGTTAGTGGGTTTCCGATTGGTAAGCTCTTTAGTTAGATGTTAGTTGGTGGCTTTTGATTGGTTAAGGTTAATTTTTGTTTTACTGTTTATATCGAGTTGAGTTTGGTTTGCTCGTGCAGGAACCCAGGGCACTGGAGCCATTTCAGCCCAGTGATCTACCAATTAATGTTTTTAACACATCCAAGTTGAACAAAAAAATCAAAGTGTGCAGAAACCCATTCCATAAGCATTTTGTTCTACTGATGGAGACTAAATTAGAATTCGATTAGAAAGATTATACTTGGTTTCTAGAAGAGAATTAGCAAAGGAAAAGTAGAAAATGATATTTATTAAAATAAAGTCTAGTATTACAGTGAGCATTATTTTCTGTAGTTTATTAATAATAAGTGAATTTTGGCCCTAGACACTGAAATTTGTATTATTCATATTAAGCAATGGCAAAATTTAATTAACCTTACTAATTAAGAATATTAAAATAAGATAGCCAGAATTTATTGAGCACTACATATATTCCACAAATGGTATTCAATGTTCATATAGGGCAGACTGCTACTTACCTTCCCTTTTTGTTTAGTAAGGTAAATCTGATTCTTAAAAAAAAATCTAGGCATATTTCCATTTAGTAAAAAGATTATAATAACTGCCCCTCCTAATCTCCTTCATATCAGATCATGTGGTCAGGTTTGCTTGGTGAGATGCTAATAAGACTGTAGTGTCCTGTGTTCAAGAATTGTCCTTTGCAGATAGTAATACTTTCTCTTTTGCCCCTTCCTCTTGCTGCCTGAAATGCAAAATGTGGAGTCTCCAGCTTCAACAGCTCCCTAAGACAATGAGAATAGAAGCTAAGTACTACAGAGAAAAAGCCTGGCTTCCTGGTATGGTGGAGCCACCATTACAGATTGCTGATCTGTGGACTTCTTTCTCTGGGTCTTTCTTTCTCACAGCTGAATCTAACTGTAATCAGTCCACATACATTAGATCAGGTCGATTAATTCTTACAAACAAGATAGGTACTGTTACAAGCATTCCCATTTTACAAATAAGAGAGTTGCAGGGAGAACCGAAGTAACTCAGTAGGAAGTGAACAAGGACCTGAGCCCAGCCAGTCCTCTTCTAGGGCCTCGTCAGTGTTGCCCTATATGAGAAACAAACAAGATTCAGCTCAGCCTGTCTGAAAAAGGCAGCGAGCATCCGTAATACTAACAAATGTAAAGTGACAGGTATACATTCTCTGACAGGGCCTCATAATCTTAATGGAACTTTACAAAACATCCTCTGGTTACCTCATCTAGGCACCGATGTGAGAAATTAAGCTTTGGTAGTACTGAGGACTTAGATTTGAATCTTTTCTGAAGTGCTAGGGTCAGTCTTCAAAATATAGAAAGAACAAGAATTGTTCTGTCCTCGAAGTGATTCAAATACTGTGGTTAGTAAACGGCCATAGGGGAAATTCAAAATTATTAGTCATAGATGCTCAGGGTACTCTTACTCCTAGAAGTTCTTAATAGGATGGCTTGGTTTTTAGAGCATAAAAATTGGTAATGAGATGATTGATAGCTGAATGAAAGCATTTGGTCAGAATGCTAAGCTATTTGATACCAGTTCAAAGAGGTGAGATGCTACATTTCTGGATGAAAAATATGTTATTTGTCTCAAATATACCCTCTATTTGTTTTTTTTTTTTGGCTTATCCTTTTTATTTTAACTGCTGCTTCTGAGCTTATGCTATTTCCCTTGCTAAATTATGTCCAGTTAACTCACTTTTCCAGATCACTCAGAGCCTCCTTTTAATACTTCTTATTCCATAAAGCCTTTCCTAATTAATACAATCAAGCATTCATTATCTCTGTACTCTCTGAAATACGATGATGCTCTACAAGTTTCACTTTTTGCAAGTATTATATTCTTTAATTTGAAACCTTTATCAATGGATGTCTTTTCAAATGCATAGAGTGCTGAGTCTGTGCATTATTCCTTTTTTTTCCCCTCTGCTGTGGCTCCAAATGTTAACCAGGACTTCTTGGCTTCTCAGAGATCTAGATATGATTGATTTCAATCCCAGTTCATTCCGTGCCTAAGAAATCCACATTTCTGAGGATTGCTATTCATCTCTGTGGGTTTTTGCTCTCATGCCCTTCTCTGCTTCTCAGCCTTGCAGATGAAAATGCTTACCCTTAATCATTTTCTCCAGTTTCCACAAGAAATATACTCAAGCCACAAATTTTGTGAATCAGTAATCTTAACTGAAGATGAATAGGCTGGGGGATGGGCAAAGGATGGCACCTCCTTGAGTAGCACCCAATTGTGTACCATCTTGCTGGCTTGCTTGGGTCTCTCATTCCTTCTCCTCTTTCTTTCCAGATTGTTCTCTCCAGCTCTAACTTTTTTCTTCTGTTGTGCATAGATATTTAGTTCTTCTCAGCTCTTGAGGAAAACTTGCAAACCCAAGCATATCAAAGTGCTGCAGAACAAAGAAACTGAATTACCAGAATCTATGTTCCTTACAAAATACTTGATATTATAATAGGACTTTTTTTCTATGAAAGGGCACTTTTTTTGTTTTATTTCTATTTTGTGGCTTACTACTCACAAGTATAAACTGTGGACAAGCTAAGTACTAAGAGAGACGTTGTCTGAGAATGTGGTTAAGGATCCCTTAGGTTAACTAACACCTGAACCCCCTATTGCATATGGTGTTCTGAAGAAATAAAAGCATATATTCAGTTCAGCTTTATAAATAATTTTGAGCTCATATTATGTTTTAGGCACTGGTAATGCAGAAATAAGAGATGGTCCTTGACCTCACAAAACTCCCAATCTAGGAAAAGAAGCTGACAAAGAAACTGATCATATGAATATTTTATGGTGAGGATAAATATGATAAATTAAATGTAATGATAGAGTTCTAAAAGGGGCCTGAGGCTAATGTGAAGGTTAAGGTAAATCTTATTCTACGAGAACAGACCTGAGTCTTGGAAAAAAAACAGGAGTTACTTGGCCAAATAAAGGTTGGGGTTGGGGAATGAAGGGCATCCTAGACAATTTAGAGTGCACAATACGTGGAGACCCAAAGAAGCATTATGGATGTGAGGTACGTTACAGAAAAATGAGTATTTCAAGAGTATAATTGTTAGGGGAAAGATAGGAGATGAAACCCGATTCAGGTTATAGAATACACATGGTATCCCATGCAAAGGAGCTCCAACTTTATCTTGAAGGCCATGGTAAGCCACCAAAGAATTTTAGGAATGTGGCTCTAGTTTATGATCAAATGTTGCCTTTTAGATATATAACTCAAAGATGGATTAGAAGGCAGCAATAAAAGGCAAGGACAATTGCAACTGTTAAGGTAAGAAGTGATAAGTACCCAAGTTAGGAAAGTAACAATAGACATAATCACTGAATTTACGTCCTGATCATGTGATGTGCAATTCCAGGGGACACGGCATTCACGTATATCACGATGTGCATCAGGGCAAATGGAGTAGAGAGACAGCAGGCAGTATTTAGGGGTAAAAATCAGCAGTCCTGGATGAGCAGTTAGTATTTGGATGGTGAAGGAGAGGGTGGGTTTTAGGGAGGCTATGCATTTTCTGCTGTAGAGGAATGTAAAAAATCTGAAGATTATACTTCCATTGTTTGGTGAGTGTTTTATGGACAGAAATACCAACCACCCTGCATTTTACCCTGGTAGACTGGATTATATACAAAATCAAAAAACAAAATGGATTTGAGATCATGGGATAAGGGGAAATGGCCCAACAAAAGTGAATAACTAGGATGTTATTGTGCCTCTAGGCATCTTTCTGTTCTCGGTTAATGTACTAATCCAGTGGTTTCTAAACATTTTTGATAGCATGCCAATACAGGGAAGACATTTTTGAGCCTCTGTCAATATTTGCACATTGATTTATTTATAAATTATCTATATTTACCACTTTATCAATATTCTATGCATATACAAACAATATACATACAAAATAAAATTTTGAAATGGTAAGACAAAACAATAGAAAAATAAGTTGAATATTTCTCCCATATTTTATGTATGGTCTTGCCTTTGCTTTAAAGAATACTATCTTAATCTCAAAAATCTGTTCCAGTGGATATGGCATCCTCAAAAGTCATTCCAGAATTTCTCTGCTATCTAAAATCCAGCCAAAAATCTAAGCTTTATATCACATTCTCTCTCTCTCTCTCTCTGTATCTGTCTCTCTCTCTTTCTCTCTCAAGAGTAATTGTATGATATGGCCACAAAGAACAACCAATAGCAGCCACGGGCTATTTTAAACAGTATTCATCTAGTACTGGGGAACTATAAAACTGACTCAAATAAGAAAAATGGTGACAGTTGTTTTTGCCATGAACAATAAAAATCTATGACATGGTGTTAGCAGAACTCTAGTTCTGAGTTCCTTTTCTCAGCCATGCTTGCAAAACCAAAAATATGCTGGTCAGAGATGATGGCTTATCAATCTCAAAAGAAGGAGTGCTACTGAAATCTGATTGTTTCCTAAACCCTGCACAATCTGAGGCCATATTGTTGCTGATGAATAGTATAATTATCCTGTTGCTACATGTTCCCCTTTAGTTTAAAGAAATAGATCCCCTCCAGTTTGCATGGCACAATGATTGGGACTGTTAGTAGGAAGGGAAGTAGTAGAAAGATAGCATGAAAAGGACCTAATTCCTTAGCATCTAGGCAGGTATTAGGAAAAGAACCAGCACGGTTGAATAGAGACCTTTGTAGGGATCATGAAGTGACACAGTAACTGATAGATCCTAGTGTTATTAACAGAGGTAGGAGATATTAGTACTAGAAGAGCATCATACTAGGCAGGGTTAGGGGAAGGGATTGGGACGAAGATGGGGAGAGTAGACAGCTGTTGAGTTCAAATCAGGGGTAATTTGTCATCTGTTTATAGTCACAATTAAAGTCAGAGATCAAATGGGACATAAACCACTTGGGTCACTGCTTCCAGCTTGAGCCACTTGCATTTCCGTCCCTGCAATGAATCTGTATTTACTTTGAAGGCAGTCTGCTTGTTTGGGGACTGAACTTGAGAAAAGCTGGCAGAGGGAAGGCTACTAACAATTAACTTCTTATTACAGTTAAGATAATTGGAGTTGTCTCTAAAGAAAGGCATGTCTGTTGCAGAAAGCTGTTAAATTTAATTTTTCCCCTTCTGTCCATAGAGTCTATGCAGCATTTTTTATTCCTCAGAAAGGATGATAGATGATAAATAGGAAATGACTTAGCACTATATATCTTTTGAAGTCAGAATACCAGCATTTGCTATTAAACTGGCTTCATCTTCCTAGTCAGAATGAATCAACGATGTTATCTTTAAGCATTTTAAAATTTTCCATGAAATGACAAAAGCAAGGGACTTCAAAACAAAGGTTGGTTATTTTTCCTAAGCTTGTGATTCTGAAGTGGAAGAAAATGCTATTTAAAAATTGAAGTTGCATAACAACTTGAATTTTCTGGTGCTAGTTAAGCACATAAATCGTTTTCAATTTTTTTTCATCACAACTTCTGCTTTAAATAAATGAATAAAGATGATAGAAATTGAATTTCTCAATGTTACTAAATATGTCACAGGCCAGTAATGAATGGATTTCATTTCTGTTTTTTGTTAAAGAAGCAGGTGTGATTCTTGAGATTAGGTTATAGGTTCAGGCTCTGTTGGTCTCAGCCCAGCTTGGAAATGAAAAGCCACTGATTTTGGTTTTCGATTTGAAAATAATCTTCACCATATCACTGAACCTCCTGAAGACTTAGTGTTCTCTGATTTGCAATGGGAGTTTAAGTATTCCTTTCTAACTCACTGTAGCATCAAGAACAGTAATAATGATAGCAAAGAAAAAAGACATAATTACCATTAACATTTATTGAGCAATTATTAAGTGTAGCTACCAGGTTACATAGTTTACTTAGCTTAGTAAAAGTTAAAAAAAAAAACCAAACAAACTAAATTCACAGCTGAAAATGCCTCTGAAAAAGACAATTTTTTTTTTTTTTAGTAGAGGAGGCTTTTTTTTCTTGTTTCATTTTGTCTCAAACAGTGTTAGCCCTGTGTAAATGTCTAAAGATGATTTATATACTCTTTTTAAGCAAATCTGCACTTAGCACTGATTAGACCCAAAGCATGGTGTTGGGCACTTTGTAAACTACAAAGTTGTACCAAACTAGAACTATTTTCGATGAGCTTATAGTCTGTTAGAGGAGGGAGAATAGTGGAGCATGGATGAGAATGAGTTTTGGAGTTCAGACTGCCTAGGTACCCTTTGCAAGATACATTCTAATTGTTACCACTTCAGATTCTTCAAAATGGTATAATAATAGTTTAAAAGTCACAGGGTTGTTGTGAGAATTAAATAAGACAATTCAATTGAAATGTTTAGAAGTGTTTGCCATAGGATAAACATTCAATCATTATTGATTCTACTACCATTATGGGAGAAAAGTTGTATATTAAAAATAATATAACTAGATAAAATAGGGTCAATTACCAGTGAGGACTATAGCAAAGTTATGAATAAAGCTGAGAAAATAGATTTCATTTCTACTGGGAATAATTAGGAGTAGATGAAGATGGTTGCATTTGGACTGGTCCTTGACAAATAAATATGATTTAGATATGTGGAGATTAAAGTGGCATTCCAGATAGGTACTAGTTTAATGAAAAGCACAGAAGGAGGAAAGTATAGGACCACAAAGAGGAAACAGTAATTGATCTAGTTTGGCTACAATACAAGTTGATGGAAAGGTAAAAGTTGAGAGACCAAGTTGGAAAGGCAAGGTGTGTCCGTTACATGGAAATCCTTGAATTGGATCCATTGAAGAAGGCTGAACTTTAGTTTGTAGACAATGGGAGTCATGGAAGCGTTTTGAGAAGCAATGTGATATAAACATAGTACTTTTTACGAATAACTCAATAGGATGCAACCTAATGACACACGGGATGGACTCGGAAGGGGAGAGAAAGTTCAAGGATGATCATTCAGAAGGATTTAAAATTGTGCCTGAGGATAGACAGTAAGGCAATGGAGGTGACAAAATCCTACTGATTTAATTATCTTAATGTTTGCATTTATTTATTATCACTCTAGATTCAAATAGGATTTTGTAATTGCTCGGAATAAAGCAGACAATATGGCAAAGCAGAAAAGTATACATGGGTTAAAACATAAAAGATGAAGGGATGAAAAAGATGAAAGACAGAATAGAGGAAATAGAGAAGAGGTAAAATGGCAAGTTAACACAAAGATGTCCCTGACATAATTTCTCATGTGCTTTCCAAAAGTGAGTCAGATACTTGGCTCAAAATTCCTGATGGCTAAAGGCAAAGGAAACATGATCAGTTTTAGGAGTCACATGTTCCCTAGGTAAATACATACCAATTGCCAAGGAAAATCCTACTTTTAGTGACTAAAAAGTATCAGATTTCTTTCCTGTCAATCCTTGTAAAGGAAATTGTGGGACCACTGACAGGTGGCTATTAATAAAGAATTTGAAAAGACAATGAAAACCAAACAAGTTGCACAATTGCACCACCCTAGAAAGATTTGTAATTTCAAATTTACAGTTTATATTTCTTAGGTTTCGTCTGCTCCAAAAAACCACACCTTACTACCCGCCTTTTCTCTGATATCCCCAAGGTGGGTTAAGTAACTATTGTCTGCGGTTCTATTACTTGCTGTGGATAATTATTAGAACTTTTATTATATACATAATAATTATTATTCCTGCTTTCAAGGAAAAAGATGATATATTGTATCTCTGTTCTGAGGTTTAGTATAATTTCTGGGATATAGTAAATTTCAATAAATGAGAATGAGCAAATGAATGATGATCTAGTTCAATACAATCTACTTCTTGATAGAAGTAGTCTCAAGTCATCTGGGCCCTTTTTTAACATGTCTTCACAATGGTAGGCAAATGTGTATAAAATTGAAAATATAGTTTATTTCTAGGACCTCATTTAGTTACCAGTAACAGAAATCCCACCTGAACAACTTAGGCAAAAGATTGGAATTTATTAAGTATTAAAATATATACGGGTATTTCAGTTGAAGGCTCAGCAACCAAACTATAGGTAATGAAGGAATTCTTTCAACCCTCAAGGTTATCTAAAGCCAGGCTGAAATGCTGCTGGGTTTCTGGGTCCATAAGTCTTTTCTTTTTTTTTGTTTACTTTGTCTGCACTATATATGTAAAGCCCTTTTGACCATATTAGGAAAAACATGGCCACCAAAGATTCCAGGGCTTAACATCTTCACAAATTATATCCCCAGAGAGGGGCTGAGTAAATCTCCAATTTCAGCTTGAAAAGACATTAAGACAGACTCTGACGGGCTCAGCTTGGGTCAGGAAATGCTCCTTGTTCAATAGACTACATGAAAAGTTTTAGGTGCCATATAAGGGAGTTTGGGTTATATCCTATGGAGCAGAGTTTTATAACTTTTTTTTTTTTTGTGCCATGTACCTATTTGGTAGCTTAGCAAAGCCTATATGCCCTTCTCAGAATTATATATTTAAATGATATAAAACAAGACCATTAGGATTTCAAAGGAAGGCATCTGTATTAAACCAAAATATCTTAAAACTTGCAATATCATAATATATGTGCTTATTTATTAATGCATTAAATAACGAGAGTTAGTGGTATGTCTAACTGCTAAAATAATTGCAAAAATGGTGATGACAACAAAATTTTGATATATTTGCAACTATAAAAGGATATGAAAATATCTTTGGTTTCTATAAATGACAAAGATAGAAGTACTGTTGATACTACTATGTTTTTGACCGACATTCATAATTGAAAGTTATGCTAATGTGTATGAGAGGTTGGTGAAAATAAAGATATAATTTTTTCCTGGTTCATGTTCATAGACACCCAAAATTCTATCCATATTCAGCTTATAGAATAGTAAGGAACATTGCTACACATAATGGAAGCTGTCAAAAATTTATATCAAGGATGTGATGTGACTATAAAGACATCATATCAGAATAGTTAAGAACAGGAAATTTGGCATCAGAAAAATATGGAATTGAATACCAGTTCTGTAACTCTGCAGTTGTTGTGGATTGAACCAGCATCTTAACTTCTCTAAGGATTTATTTATCTTCTAAATGATTATAGCTATAACTATACTCCCAGATTCCTTGTAAGGATTAAATGAAATAATGCATGTGGAGTGATTAGTGAAGGTTTGGCAGGGAAATTTTAGGTTAAAAATAATCATTGTGGGTATTGCTACTCTTTTCTACCTCTTTGCTCTTTGGATATTGACATACTTTGATATATATTTGCAGAAAAAAATCTTTGGTTATCTTCTTGGAAAGAGTGCTAGACTTTTGCACATTAAATCTTTCTTGGAAGGAGATGGGGGAGAATGATATTTCCTTTTCCTGTTAGTTTGGGGTTATAGGCATAAATTCAGTGACATCTTGGAAAGAGTGATTTCTCATATGGATGGCAGATGGGGCTGTCATGTTTCTTAAAATACCAACAGCATAACCAGGAAAGGCTCTATTCTAAGTTTGGGATGTTAGCTCAGTCTCTTGGATATGGCAAGCTGTGCCTTCTAGCCTCCTGAAATGATTCCTGCTAGCTAAAATAACACTGAAGTCGCTAAAATTTTAGTTGATTTTGCATCCAACACCTGGCTCTTGCTTGAATTGTTTATACTTGTGGGTTTAATTTTAGATTTAAGCTTCATATTTTTCCTACTACTCCAGATATTCTTGATTTTCTAACTGAATTTAAAATGTTTATGATTTACCAGCAGAGTCTGTAGTTTTAGACCTTATTGTAAATATACAAAATGCTTCAGCAGCCCATTAGCATGAACTTGTTGCTTTGCTCTGTGCCTCTTTTGCCAGGACACAAATCTTTATATGCTTTACCCGTTCCTTTTATATTCTACCCCTTATTCATTGACAAAACCAATAAAGATATAGGTAATGAAATGAAGTGGGTTTTATTTTGTTTGGTTAGCTGGCTTTTGGCCAGTTGTTGTTTTTATTGTTCTTTCTATTTGGAAGAGGCTCAAATATGTTCCAACAAGGCAGGTGAGTTAGAATACAAGGCCTCCTTGTATTCTGTAAAGTCCCTCTGAGTTTTTAGCAAAGCCATTCACTCTTAGGAATGTCAGATCTTTTTGGCTTTTAGGGGTCTCTATGAATGATGAAAAATACCAAAAGTAGCATTTTGTACAATATATCTGGGGTCCTTTTGTGTTTTAACATTGTCTTCTCTTGCCCTGCCAGATTGAGATGAACTGTGACTTTCTCCTTTACTGTTTCACTGTAGGTGAGTTTCTTTCAAAAAGACACCAAATCACTTTTTATAGTGGAACTCTTGAATTCGGAACATCAGTTAGACTTTCCCTCCCCTCAGCCCCCACAACTCTGCATTTATATCACTATTATCACACTTACTACAGACATTGTAATTATCTCCACCAGACTGTGAACAATTTGCAACCAGAGAATATTTATTCTTTCATTTGATCAATAAAAAATCATTTATTTATTGAGCACTTGTCCTGTATTAGGTAAGTGCTAGGCATAGAGTGTATTACTGGTGAATAAGAGGACAAGGTTCTTACTCTCACAAAAATTACAGTGGGATGGACTTTGACTCCATAGCCCTAACACATTCCATCAAGTCTCACATAAACGAGACAGTAAATGTCAGAATAAATAATGAAAAACTAAATTTGTAGTTAACAAACCTTATTAAAATAAGTTACTGAATTTGCCATTATCTAGTTATAATAAATAGAAGTTATCCAGAGAAAATCCTGGGCAAAATAAAAAGTACAAGACAGGTGAATTGTTTTGAGAAAACCTCTCTTAAGCCAGGCAAGATTTAACTTTGGAGAAGGCCACTGTATTACCAATGAGTTTTGAGGGAAGCAATGCATCATTTCTAAAACTTTCCAATGCTGACCTAAGAAAAGTCTGCCTGCAGGTATTTCAGGCCTTGGAAATTTTGAATTCTAACAATTATGTTCAGATGGTTGCCCATCGACATGCACTGACATCTTGTTATAATGGAGTATATTTCCTCTGCCTGAATAGATTTCCATGCTCCATTCATTTGATAGTTTTATTCATAAAAATATCCAATCTACATCAACTTTCTCGTATTTCATTATCTTTGAAATAACAACCTGTAACCAAAGGTAGTGCAGAATGGATATTACTAATAGAGCATGTTATGAGAAATGTAGTGAATGTCTATCAGGACTAGGAGCTTGTTTATTTTACTATTTAAGTGCAAAATGAGGAGGAGAGAAGAAATCTTATATATTTAGTTAAGACAAGAGGAAAAAAAGCTATTCACATTGCAGGGCACAGAAGCTGGTGTCTTGGGAGATAAAGAGAAAGTGGAGTGAAGAGTAAGGAATGGGATCATGGACAGGAAAAGGAAGCTGTTAAAACAGACACAGACATTCTGAATTAAGGATCCACTGAGTAAGATGGTTTGCAATCTCTTATGGTCAGTTAAGGGAATGGCTTAAGAAAGAAATCTTCTTTTAACAGGACAGGAAGTCACTGACTCTGAGGGACTTCAGGCAAATCACCTGACACCTCTGGATGTTAGTTTCCTCAGCTACCTCCTACGAACATAGAGGAGGTAGTTTCTAAAGTCTTCTGTTAATCAAGAGTCTGCATGTTTTTCACAGCACCCAAGGGAATTAAATATTTACTTTGGCTACTAAGCTTTATCAGTAATAAAACCCATATATCAAAAAACCAATCCTTATTGGTTTTAAACTAATGATACTAATGCCTTTTTTGAAAAACATATTTAGCAACTCTGTCCAGAGCTTTGCAGCAGGTATGAGAATTATGGAATCTTTGTATCAGTAGGGAAACAGAGTTATTGTAAGTTTTATGGAAATTGGAGGTTTAGTATAGAAATTAGAACCTGCACAAATGTAGGAGAAAATGGGGAAGTGGAGGTGTGTAAAGGAAGAGTCAGAGGTCAGAGTGACCATGGCTAATCAGTCAGCCTGTTGCACTGGTGTGAGTGGACAAATCAGAGCCAATATGGATGCACAGCAAGGGGGGGGACTTTTGAGGGATCCTGGAAATTGCTGCCTTGGAGGAAGCTGTTGCCTCTACAGATGTAGAATTGCACCTTTGTGGGTCTACAGCCAAGTCTCTGGTGTAGGGTCTGAGGTTGCTGTTGGCTAGAAAAGCTTGTAGTCAGGCATTAGCTGGATATGGAGTAAAAGAGAATCTGGACAAGCTGGGATTTGCTGGGTACCTCTTCACCTGTCCTTACTGTGTTAGTCTTTACCATGTCTGACTGCAACAACTTTCAGTCAAGTAGTGGCTCACCTTCACCTCTGCCTTCTAAATCACATGTGAGTTTCTCTTTTGGCCAAGTCTGACCTGGAACCATATGGTTGACATAGCACCTAGGGACAGAAGAAAAGAGACTTGAAACAAAAATGTATTTGCTTTAAGTCTTTTTCTGATATCAAATTTAAAGTACTTATGGCATTGGATACTGTCTTTAAGACTTTTCAAGTAGGGGACTGAGCTAAGATAGATTTCTAATAGCACCATCAAACCCATAAGAAGATCAATAAAGATACAATCTGTAATTTGCATGTCACATTACAGTGTACAAAATGCTTCAATTTTATTTAGTGTTGCATATGGTTTATTTAGTATTGTATATAGTTTTATAATTACTTTTAGAAATTATTAAGGCAGGAGTTATTAATCCTGATAGATGAAAAACATGTGACTTAACTCTAAATAATTGGCCAAGATGATACAAGTAGGAGCCAGGGATGACATTGGTTGATCTTAGAGTTTGCTGAGTAGGGAATCCTTTCTGCAATTCAAAGGATTCCAGAAAGTGCACCTCACTTCAAATGTCTTCCCACTATATTATTTTGACCATGAAGATTCAATCAGTGATGATGTACTTCTTTGGATTATATGTAATAATATTATCAATAATGACTCCATTCCACACATAATCCATATCAGAGTTTACAATGACTTTTACATCTTATATCTCATTTTGTCTTCAGAAAATACTCATGTGGTGGATTTCTATTCCCTTCATTTTGCAAATATAACTGTAAGTCTCAGGAAGACCAGGTAACTGCCTCACTCTTATGCCAGTTCAACCTCTTGAAGCAGAAATCAAACCCAGATAATCTCACTTCAAGTTCAAAGCTCTTTCTAATCTTTTCACTGCTATTCTTTCTGCTAGTCACAGAGGTAGCAGTAGGACAATTTTGCATGCATGGATTTACGAATGAGAAAATACTTTACAGTGAAGGTGTTAAATAAACATTTTACTAAGTGAGGCTCAGAAAAGAGAAGTTTATGTTTAATACATGAACACCAGGAGGAGACCCTCAGAAGGGGACTGTGAATCCAGAATGCATGCAGAAAAGTGACAGTTGGGAGGGGAGAGGGTACAGATGTCCCGGGAATGGAAGTCGTTTAGCAAGCTTATAGAAGAATATACTAACCAGGACATTGGGAAAATGTCATAGTTCCTCTGGAAAAATGAGAATATGGGCAGATGGATAATAAAGAATGAATGACATATCTTATTTCCATCTGTATCATGTCCTTTCAGAGCACTGATGTTGGAGAAATGGTCATTTGTATCCCAGGAAGCCCTTGAAAATAGACACTTTGAAAAATGTCTCATACTATTTATTTCATAATATGTATTTGAAATGGTCTGAGAGAATAAGGCTACTTGATAGTTTTTTGCCAATTTATTGTTTTAATGTACAAATTTTCTATTTCAGACCAAACTGAGCTCTCTGTGGTTTAATGGAAATAGACTTGCACAAGGAGAGAGTGTGATCTGGTAGAATATAGTAGTTAATGTATCCATAGATCTTTTCTCTGTTTGTTTTTTACTTTTTTTTCCATTACATTCTTGATCCACTGGGATACTTTATATATCTCATCTCTGAAACTCTGGGATATGTAGGTTTAGAGATCTTGGTCCTCAGACGAGGAACACTCTTGCTAGAGGACAGGGAAGATCTCATTGAATTATAAATTATGGCTGCTGCCTGAGAACTCTGGACTCTTAAATAGAGACTAACAGGTAAGAAAAGCCACCATGTTGGCCACGGTAATTGATCCTGATCAATAGAAGATAGGATTTGTTTCATACCTTGAGGCAAAGAAGAATATGTATGGGACACCTGTGATCTGCTTGGTAGTCTCTTGGTATTCCCTTGTACAACTGTGACTGTGAACTATCATATGGATGTCTACTAGCCTGAGATGTGTTTGATTACCACCCACTTAGACCCCTCAGAAACAAGGGTTTATTGACAACAGGTAACCTACCAAGACCTATGGAGGTAAAAGAATTTAGAATGGATAGAAGAGGAGGGAGGGGATTACCAGTTGTAGTCCCAAGACAAACTGCAGTGATAGGGGATGTAGTTCATCTACTAACATCTCCCTCTAAAGTTTCCTTTTATGAAGAGAGGGTTAAAGGAGAAATGGAGGAACTACTTTAAAATTGTATGGAGAAGTGAATCTGTGCAGAACAAGGGTTGGTCTAGAGCAGCAACAGAGTTTTGCTGCTCAGATTTCACTTTAGGAGAGAAGACCCTATGAGGAGTATAGTGGTCTCCAGCTACATTGTTATTGGAATCTGCTTCATTGTTCACACCACAGCCATGATCCCCCCTCATCCAGTAACCGAGTCCAGTAGGGATACTAGATCCTGGCCATTTATGCTAAATGCAGGACTCCTGTAATGGGTGATTTCTGCTCTGGGCTTTTCGTTGAGCTAGTAGAGACTTTCTCAGAACTACAACGCAGTATGAGACTCTTTCTCAAGCATGCCCCTTCCTTCCTCCCTCCCTTCACTGGTATCAGAACTGTGTCAGTCTAAAGGCAGTCCCTGCCTACTCTTGTTCCTCCTTCCCTTTATTTTTCCCTGGCTTTTCCCTACTAAATCTCTTTCATCTCTAATTCTGTCACAGCATTTGTTTTCTGAAGGAATTGAATAAATACAAGGGTGTAGCTTCATTTTTTCCCCCTCTCTTATAGGCCTTCATTATTGAGGTGGCATTCATTGACTTAAGCCATGGTGTCAAAAAGCAAGCCAATGTGGTTGAAAGGTAACCATGATAGTGCTATTGATAGGTCTGGGCTCTGGAACAGTTTTGTTCCACTGGCTACTCCACAGTAGCTTCTGATTCCTGTACGTTAGAACCAGAGGGATGTCCAGACAGAATTTGTTCTCCCTCTCTGCTCCTGGCAACATACACAATTGACGCAATATCAGTCCGTTTTGGTTCATCTACTGATTTTCACTTTTAAATCTGACAGTTACTTCTTCATATGACATGACACGTTTCTTATATTCCAGTTTTTTTTCTTCTACTTTAACAATAATATTTCTCTTTCAGCTGACCCATTTATATGCATAGGCCCTTACAAAACTCTACTATGTTTTTCGTTCTTCCAGGGAAGTTCTGGTCACTGAAACCACCCAAGGACTCCTTTGACCTTGTCCCCTAGTGATCCTTTGGTTAGGGCTTTGGCATACACTTAGTCTGGTTTTAGCTAAGTCATGATATTTATCTATAACATGTCTAGTTACAATAATAGGTAGCATACAGTATATGGTGTTTGTAGTTCCTTAGCATTTTGAGATGAATTATGAATCATCTCCACAAAGAGACATTCTTAGTCTCCTAAACAGAATACAGTCATGTAGCATCATTTTAAATTGTCCTCTCAGGAAAACCCACCAAGTCTGGATAACCGTTTTCAAAGACCTGAAGAGCCCTATTTTTTTTTTTCCTAAACTAGTCTCATTTCATGTGATATTTTGGTGTAACAGCCCAGTATTATAATAATGGTTAAAAAGACATTTGACTAAATAATTCACATATTTGAGACTCTGGGTATTCTCAATCTGATAGATTTAATGATATTGGAAGATACAGTCTGTACTACCATTGCCAGTTGTCCTACCAAAGACGTTTCAGATGCATTTTTGTCTCTAAGTGTAGTGCTCATAGGAAGTATAGGAAGTAAAGGCTTCTTTTCCTTTGCTGGGAAAGCCCAGGTTCAAATATGATGATAATTACAAGATTGAGAGAGATCAACATTAATTTTATCAAAACACAGTGCACCTCACTGTGTCTCAGATTGTATTATTTGCTCCATAACTGACATTGTCTGGATGGCCATAGAAACCTACTAAAATTGGTTGGTAATAACAAATACCAGGATGGTGAATAATTTATGTAATTGTAATTCCAATTCCTAACTTTCTGCTAGTGCACATAATGAGTGGAGGCAGACAATTCTGTACTATGTTTTTCTGAAACAAATTGGAAAGTTAAAAATTCCATCTCTCAGCTCTCTTGTTTAGGCTGTTCATGTCAAACAACTAATTCACTGTTAGTTTTCCTCCCTTTTTTAACCTCTTCTCCACTTAATTGACTCTCATCTGCATGTGTACATGGTGACACTCAGGTGTTCCTTCTGAATCAATCTACCTAAAAGAACCTGCCTGGTACCTACCATTCAAACCTCTTCTATCTTGGAAACATACCAGTTTGTTCAATATTGAAAACACACCCAGTAGATAAATTTTTAAAAATAGAACCAATTTTTCATTTCAGTAAAAACTTTCAAACTGATTTTGGATATTGTACAATTGCTATAGATATAAAACCTGGCCATAATGAGATGTAACCTAACTCATGGCACCCAAAATGTTTTCAAAAGAAAGTCACTGTTTAATAAATATGTTTGAGATTCCTTTAGCAAAAATATATTCAAAGACAACATTGAGTCTTGTTGTAAAAGTGGACAAAGCTGGGAGATATGGTCCAGTCATTGACTTAAACACTTTGTTTTTTCATTTATTTGTGGTAAAGAGGTAAGTTATATTGGACTCTAAGCCCTTTAAGAAAAAGACATTTTTCCTTGCCATTTTAGTACAATAAAGTGTTCAATAAATGTCTACTAAATGGGATGCATAGGTGATTCTTGCCATAAAGCCTTGATAAAAAGGAATAAGAAATAGCTAGAAAGCATGGGGTCTTATGTCATATGTTGAGTAGTGACTTTTTTAAAAATGACTTTGGTTAAACTCATGACTTAAATTGTGGCATCAAAGATGTAGCCTTGGTATAAAAAAGTTGCCATTTTCTCCCTTTGACTGAACCCATGCTTCAGATTCTTAATTTCTGAGACTACTTCTCAGATGTCATTCCTTGACTTCTTCCTGGAAAAAATAGTTTTGTTTCTTGGTAAGTTCTAGGCATCACTGTATGTCCCCTTCAAGTTCATTTTCTCTCAAACTTGCCTTTGACATCACAGATCATGCTGGTCAGCAGCTTGTACATATCCAGAATCAACCTTGTAGGCATACACTTTTTATCTTTATCTAATTCCTGTGTCACTGGGCACTCTCCTCAGGAGAAGGTATTTGAGCAAGTACAGGTTCCTGATGTCAGGAAGCAGGAATGAGGGTGGATGTTCGTACTGTTACTCATTCCTTATTTCCAGCCTTTTCCAACTGCAAGCCCTGACGTCTTCAACCTGAAGCTACCTATTCCAGTTGCTAAGTCAATTGAATCCAAAGTGGACAGTTTATCACATCTATGAATAAATGGGGCCTAAATTAGTCTTGCTGTAGTAAGCCTTATATAAATCCTGATCGTTTGAATTCTTCAGGTCAGCTTGAGAGTGATTTTATAGTTAATGAGATGCAACCTTCCCCTAACCACTGCATCAGCCCTATTTGCATAGTCTGAATGAAATATGTCTTTCTTGTTTTCCTGATTTGGCTCCGGATCATAAAATCTTGAATTTTTCCCTGAATAATGCATTCAACTGGGACTTTGATGACCTCTCCAGCTATGATCAGCTTCTCTTCCTAGGATTGGCTGCTGGGTAAACTAGTGTTTTTATTATTATTATTATTATTTTAAGTATGAGACATGGGATACCTACAGAGTCTCCTAGACTGATTAATGTAAGCACATGTGTCAGAATCCAGCTTTAGACTTATGAAATCATAATACCCATGTGCAAGACCGTGGACTTTGGAAGTGAAGAAACTTTCATAATTTTTAAGTTTGAGAAAATACCACACTAAAGTTCTAGAAATATGACTGTAGCTTGTACATCTGGCACTGAAGGTTGTATTCAAATGAAGATGTAATTATGTGAATACAGCATCATTGACATATAATTCACTTAACATGAAGTTCATCCTTTTAAAAAGTATAATTCAGCGATCTAATTATATTCAAGATGTGATCTTGAGATTTTTTTTTTGTTTGTTTTCTTTTTTCCTTTTATTTTTAGTTGACATGTAATCATAAATATTTATGGAATACAGAGTGATATTTCAATACATATATACAATGTGCAATGATCAAATCAGAGTAATTAACTCATCCATCACTTTGAACATTCATCTTTTCTTTGTGTTATGAACATTCAAAACCCTTTTCAAATAATTCATTATTCTAGAAAGTCCTACTGTAGTACTTGGTCTATCAGGTTAGACTTCTTTAAATTTGATGAGTGAGTTTACCATCTCTCTGAACATTCTTAATTAGCCTGCTGATTACTCACTTTGGAGTCCAAGTCTACTTGCTGGGAGTTATTTCCTTGATACAGGATCGCAGATTTTTTTTCTTCCCAACCAGCTTCTATAGTACTAGCAGACACTGCAGTCAAAATCATTCAGAATACAGATGTTCCTTGACTTATGATGACGTTATGTCCCAATAAACCCATTGTAAGTTGAAAACTTAGTTAAGTCAAAAATGGGTTTAATACTCCTAACCTACTGAACATTGTAGCTTAGCCTAGAGTTGAGCAAAATCAGCAAATGCAAAGCCTATTTTATAAGGAAGTGCTGAGTATCTCATGTAATTTACTGAATACTGTACTGAAAGTGAAAAACAGAATGATTGTATGGGTACTCGAAGTACAGTTCCTATTGGATGCATATCACTTATACAACATCATAAAATGAAATAATTGTAAATTGAACCATCAGAAGTTGGGGACCGTCTGTATTCCACACAAAATTATTTGGAGACAGCCCGTTCTAGAATAGCAGATACAGGTTTAAAAAAATACATCATTAGTTTGGGTAGAAAGGATGGGGCCATATTAGGAAAATGAGGAACTTAAGTTTACATCGGGTTTGGTAGAAAATGGAGATCCACTGGGAAATCAACTAAATAATATGAAGGAATACACTGTGGGTGTTTGTGTAATATAGGTCTGGCAAGGGTGTGTAACTAGATCAGAGAGACGTGAGCCTACCATCAAGAGAACCACAAAGAAGGATATTGAACTGAACCAGGAGTTAGGTGATGAGGGCTGGGTTGCACACTGTCAGTAAGAATGGAGAGGAAGTGTTGCTAAGCTTTGTTGAATAAATGAAGCTGAAATGGTTAAACTGTGTAATAGCATGGCTTGGTGGCCGAGAAACTGGTGACGCTGCTGAAAGTGGCAGCAAAGTTGATAGTGGAGCTGATAAAGATGAATGAAATCTCTAAGTCCTGTACCTCACAGCTGAGCCCAAGTTGCCATTGTCATTTCTCAACTACAAAGTATGATTGATACTAGCATGGAGAACTAGATGAGGGTGGTTATTAGATGTTGTGGGGTGGTATACTGAGGTGCAAGGACATACTGCTATAATGTTTGAGCAAATATTATTATTTCTGGAAAGCAGCAAGATGGATAGTAGCTAGGGTGCATCCATCAGATGAGTCATACTAGGCATTTATACAATATTTCTTTTAGGACATATGCTTTCCAAAGACACTCAGTTTTACCCTCCTCACCACATTTCATCCTCATTCCTTTCTTTGTCAATCTTTCTAGTAGAGAATTATGGGAAAAATATCTATAATTATCTTGAAAAAAATATTTCAGTATTAGGACATTTTTGGTTAAAAATATCCTAAAACAATTTTGGTGGCAGGTAGTATTGCTCAGTGTTGGGTTCTCCCATATTTTTTGGACATGAAAGCCATGTGACAAGTTTTAGCTAATGAAGCCTAAGCCGAAATGATGTGTATAGCATCTAATCCAGAGCATTCAGAAACAATGTGTTGCCTCATGCTGTCTCCTCCCCTTTGGTGGCAACTTTGCAGTCCACACGTTGAATTAGCCTGGATCCTTGAGTCACTGCATGCAGAAGTACTGCCTTGGAGAGTTGTCTCATCCAAATTAAATTTTGTGTCAATGAGAAATAAATCTTTGTTCTGTTAAAACACTGAGATTATATGGTTTACTTGTTACCACAGTCTTGTTTAGACATCCTGCCTGACATTCTAAGGCAGCATGGCTTGTACAAAAAAAAGTATGTAGGCTAAAACTCCAAGGGTAACTGACTTTAGGAATAGCAGGACTTAGGCGATTACTTATTCTTATTTTGCATTCATCTGTGTTGACGCCATTTCTAGACAGGCTCTCTCCATGAAGCATCTCAGCCTTCTTACTCACACAGTTTAGCCACAGTGAAAAAAGGGGGATTTTTAAATTCTAATAGTTTCTTCACTCTAAACAAAACAAATAAACAAAAAATCTGGAATTTAATATCATTATATTGACTTGGATCACAAATTTAATATTTACCTTACTATCCATGAATATGAATTGTGGCCATAGATTTATTGTGTTGTGATTGGCCTGGCCAGGGACTAAGAGGTATGGCCGGTCACATTGAAGTCATACAAACAAACAATAATAAGGAGAGTTACCCTAAATGAAGTAGAGTGGTGGGATATTAATGCTGAGAGGCAAAAAAAAATCCACATAAATTTATATATTTTCAGCACAGAGACTATCTCCTTATAATTCTAGGCAACATTGTACAAGTATGCCCTACAGAGAGTGTCCTTAGTTAATATTTCCTGATGGAATGATACATTTTACTACTTATTAATAATCTCCAAACTTCATAGAGCCTTCAAAACTCTCAATGAAACATTTTTCAGCCTATGTTTACATCAGAAAATTTATTATTTTGTCCCCAGAGCCCAATATAACATTTCAAGCAAAATTATGTTTAGAAAAAGTCTGGAGTTATATTCCAAAACACAATTAGTAGAATGCCAAAATCATGATAAATGTTTTGAAAACTGTAAAGTATTCTGAATGTCAACAAAGGGATATGTAGCTTGGATATGTCTGGTGCTGTGAAAGGCATCACAGTGTTACACTCAAGGTGAGCCATTCTCTGCCACTGGGTACATGTCCTGAATATCTTTCATATTGTTGCCAAGTGATTGCCAACAGTTGTACAATGTGACCCCCAAACACATGAAAATTGTGGGGAAGTAAGCAAAACAAATGAGAAAGTGATTGCCATGGAACTGAAAATGTTATGGCATAAAATGTAATTGTTTCTTTTTAACACCATATGAATTATTTGATAGTCACAGAGTTATATTTGAAGTATTTTTTCTTGGTTTTAATCATATTTTAGAAATAGGTTGTGAGCTTTGGGTTGAGGAACAATACATTATATGTTTTCCTAAATAAAATAATAGGAAATAGGTTTCATGGTGTTATTTTATTTTGTTTTTTCACAGAACATCTGATTTCAAGAGCATGTTACCATCCATAAGCAAGATATCTCTGCATTTATAAGCTGTTGTCCTGGTACTCTACTTGAATATGTGTTAACCTGTCTTCTAAAGAGTTACCTCCTCTGCTGTTTTTCATTTTCTAGGGTAATAGAGTGTCTAGAACTCTTGCACAGTGAGAGGGGCCATATGAGAGTGAAGCCCAAAAGGTAGAAATGACATGAAATACTTGCATTTTCTAGGTATCTTCTTAGGCTACAACATCATTAAATGACCCAGAGACTCTCATGGATTCTGAGAATGTTTCTTATACAACAGACTTGATGAAATTCAACTCCTTTGCATACATTCATGGATTATACCTTTTACAAGATCATATAACATGGAGCATATCACAAATAATTTGGTTAATGATCATCCAGTTTGTGAATGAAATATAAGATGTTGGTAACACATTGTTGAGCCTAAGAATACTGAGTTATAGAAATGCCCCCTGCATTCTTGGAGACGAGATTTGATTTCAGAGGTCAAATAAGGCTTTGCCTTAAAGAAAAAAATAAATGTGTTAGTTCAAAAGCTGTCTCGCCTCAGGTGGGCGTCTCACTGGTCAGTGATAGCTGCATTTGAAAGAGACAGCTGTAAGCTGGGCCTATGGTTCTCACCTGTTTTGAAAGACAAGACAGGTCTTATTTAGAGCCATGGGTGGCCAGAGGCTGACCACCAAATACCACCAGAGATGAGAGTTGATGTTATAGATATGCTAATCCCCAAGCCAGGCCTTGACAGGAACCATGCGGTTAAAGTAACCAACACAAGGCGTCACTCATGTTGACTTCTGAGATCCTATCTGTCTCCAAGAACACAATCACCGGAGCCAAGATGTCTCTGTTTTTTGCTAAAGTAATAGCCCTATCATAAAACTTAGATGTTTGCCCTAAGAAGACTTTGTAACTCATTATTCCCCTAGATAGAGCTAGTTAAAGAATCTGTAGTAGCCTTTTAGGAGACTTTGACCCTAAACCAAACTGCCTGTTAGTATGTAAATCCTGTTGCCCTTGGCAACGGGAGCCTGTATCTGCCCTATAAAATACCTGTGTGGAGTTTCAGTCCTTGTTATATTTCCGTGGGAGAAATATATCCATCCGGACACCCTCCCTTTGTCTATTTGCATAAACCTTTACTTTATAAACTGTATCTTTGGCTCTGTGTATTATTATTATTCTTTTATATTCTGTTTCCTACTATTTTTTCATCCTTTGCGACGACCCCTGCCTGAGAGACCCGGTCGGAGGAAAAACCTCTTTGCGGGGAGCGTAGCTAACTCCCCGCAACACATTATAAAGCATAGAGCATCTGAAATGATTTTTTCCCATTTTCAGGTGAAGATAGCTGTGTCTTCTAGTTTGTTCATTTATTCATTAATTCAACATATCTGCCTTGACTTTCTACTACTTACTGGGCTACTGAAGACCAAAACACTTCTGTGAAAGAAGAATCATAGCTCTTTGATAGAAACTCTCTTTATTGATCTACTCGGAGCCAAGGTTTGAAGGGATAAAAAGGAATTCACTCACATCTTTGGAAACAGAGTTGTGGACATGGGTAATCACTAAGCTAAAGAACACTAGATTAAATAAAGATAAATACTGTTTAAATGTTTGAAGTGGGTCTCAATAATAGGTAGTCTTTATTGACTATTTACTGTGGGCCAGACATTGTGTTAAATTATAGGCAACATATCATTCAATCTTCCTTCAAAAGATAGTTACTATTCACATTCTATAATATAAACTAAGGGTTAGAGAAATAAAGCAATTCATCCATAATTACTTAATTAGGACATGAAAGCTATTATAGAATGTGCAACTGGCTCTGCTTTGAAAGATGGCTAGAATTTGCATAGGTGCACAGCACCTTTGGAAAACTATCACAAGCAAAGATATGGAGAATACGCATGTGATGTCAGATGAGAAACTCAGTACTAGATGAACCCAACTAGAATAAAAAGTTTGTACGGGGAAGGTATCACAATCCACATGTCATTTAAAGATAATGTATGTTTTGGTTATCTATGTCTGTGTAACAACTCACCCCGCAACTTGGTGACTTAGAACAATAACCACCGTTTTTTATCACTCAAAATTCCGTAGGTGGACAGGGCTCAGCAGGTGGTTCCTCCACTGCATGTGGTATCAGCTGCAGCAGTTGATAATCCAGAGGCCTGAATCGGTTAGAATGTCTTTGATTACTTAAATAGTTCACAGATGTTGATGCCTGCCAGCTATGCGCTCAGCTGGGCATTGACTTGAGTGCATTGGTCATCCTGCTCATGGCCTCTCCACATGGCCTGGACGTCCCACAGAGTGGCCCCTGGAACCCAGTAGAAAATGTGTGAAAATAGAAGCTGCACATATCTTACACTTATACAACACCACTTCCCACTGCATTCTATTAGAGCAATTCACACGTCTAACCCATATTCAAATGGAGAGGAATAAACTCACCTGGAGCTTGAAGTAATGTCAAAGAATTTGTGGCCATTTTTAATCTGCCACAGTGTAAATGGGTGAAGCCTGACAGGTGTGAGGGAGTGGTACGTATCATGCAAATCAGAGATCTTTCACCTCCTATACACTTTAGACTTCAGATATTTAAGAAACTTGTGTTTAGACCATAAGGAATATATGTGTAGGTTGGGTTTTCACCATTGTCTACTTGTTTGTAAGCCCTGATATAGAAGAAGTTGGGAGACATAGACTATATAAGTAACCTAGAAAATGTCAAGAGCTAGAATAGCAGGAAAAAATATTGAATGCATCCTGATAGAAATGTGACTATGAAGAAAACGAAATGGAATTTTGTTTTTGATGAAATATAGAGGATTTTCATTTCTACTTTCATGAAATAGGGTAGTGGTCTAAAAAGTGGGATATTAAGATGATCTATGAGGTGGTATCAAATATTGTTCATTCTAACTATGTAACTACATTTCTGTACCCATTAGCCATCCCCAGTTTATCTGCCCTCCCTCTACCCTTCCCAGTGTCTGATAACAGTCATTCTACTCTCTGACTATAATCAACAATAAGTTAGAGCATCCTTTAAAATAACTAAAAGAGTGGAATTGGAATGTTCCTAACACAAAGAAATGATAAATGCCTGAGGTGATGGATACCCCGGTTACCCTGATTTGATTAATTCACATTGTATGCCTGCATCAAAACCTCACGTGCACCCTATAAATATATACAGCTATTATGTATCCGTAATAATTAAAACATTTTTAAAAAGGTGATCTATGAGAGAGAGAACTGAAAATATAAGACTTTTCATTAATATTTATTTCATCCTTCCTTAACGTACTATTTTGGTTTATGTGTTGTAATATTCACAATCCATTTAACTAGTATAGTGCAGGTGTATGCTTTATAAATAAATCAATGTATATTTATTGGGAAATGTATGGTCAAAAAATTTTACTGACAGCTGTGTATGATATGATTGCTAGAGTTTGCAGATCATTGGTCTAAGAAATGAAAATAACCAATGTAACAGTAAAAAATGAAACATATTGTCCACTTGGGGAGAAAAATTTTCTTGTGTTAGTGTATGGTTAATGTTGAAGTAGAGAACTGTGCATGACAAAGATGAAAAGATAACTCTTTCACCCTCTGGGAAAAAAGAAAGACATTGTGTTCATTACTGTTTATGGGGAAAAAGTAACAATTTTAAGGATAAATGATCCAATTTTATTGTTAGGAAAAAAATTAGTATCCTTTAACATAAATTATATTCTCTTTACCTGGAAGGCCTATGTGGCTGTATTTGCATTGGGCGATTATCAGGACATTCATTGTTATATTTGAGCCTGTAGCCAAATATCTGAGCAAGAACTTTTCATTTCTAAAATTGATTTATTAAGCACTTGATTGTCTAGGTCATTATTCTTAGTCATAATTTGTTAGCAGCTTTTTTCCTCTTTATGCAAAATTTCTTAAAAGCATACCTTCTTTTCTCCTTCAGCACCCTTTACCCCACAGGCCATCTTCAAATTCCTTCTCATTTTCCTCAGTTGTAGGTAAGTGCTGGAGCTCTGCAGAAAGTTGCTGCATCTGCTGTTGAGGCTCCTTATTTCTTCGGGAGTACAGTACTTCTTTTCATTCCATTTCTATTCTGTGTATGACCTCAGGAAACTCATTTGGTATCTTTGTCCTTGAACTCATTATAAAAAGCCAAGATTGAAAAAACTATTTCTAAGCTCTGGACCTAAGAAGCTTAGGATTTGTTTCTAAGAATCCTTAGAAACAATAAAGGATTTGTCTCGATAGGTCTTGCTTTTAATAAGCACCATTAAGAAACATTAAGCAATCAGGTATCTCCTGACTCTTACCTGATTTATACAGACCATTTTGAAAGGTTGCAGTGATGCACAGAGAGACTTCACAGAGAGCCTGGGCAGTCACTGGGAAGTTCGCAAAAGGGGAAGTACTAGTTCTCACAGTAGTCTCTTTTGGGTGTGGTGAGGGGAAATGGTATTGCTGACCAAATTAGCAGAATCACTGACTTCTACAAAGGGAGATGCTATCGTAACTTGAAATGAGAGCAGAAGACAGAGGGCTGAAAACTATATCGTGTGTCCATGTGTCCAGTTGATTGGGTTTATAATGAATAATTAATAGAACAAGGTGAAAAACTAGAGCCAGGAATGTGGGTAAGGCAGATAAACCCTAGTAAGTCAGGATCTATGTAAGTCAATTCTGTATCAGTTTGATTCCTCCAGGACATAGGTGCTAAGATGGGATTTGACTGCATTTATTGGAGGAAATGTCTATGAAGGATCAAGGGTGGGGAGCAGGAGGGGGAAGGGAGCCTTCATACCACACCATGCAGGTTCAACACTAGTGGAGGAGAGAGTGAGGAAGGAGCACGGGGCAGGAAGAGTATTAGTCTGGAGAGTTTTAAGACAGTTTCGGTCGGGCTAATGAGACATCCTCAAGCCAAAGGTACTTTGGTTAAAGAAAAAAATTTGTGTCTTTCAGGATGACCTTTATTAGTATTCCCATCATGCTCAGTCATTGGCTGGGAGCAGCCCACAGGAAGCAGGGCCTTGGCATGAATGTGGGGACTAAATCCACAAGGGCAGCTTCTGGGACTGTCAATCAATTATGCTCCCCATAGCAAGAGATCTGAGCAGCATGTTTTCAAGGCTGCCACAGTAACCAAGAGAATACCATATACCCCCTTTAGGAGCTAAACTGTCTTGAATAATACAGGACGTACTCCTTTATGATAAAGATTTTGGATAGTAGAGACTTCTGAGCTCTGTGGGGGAAGATAAGATAATAATAAATACTTTTTTAAAAAATGTATAACTAGCCCCATGTTATGCAGTCCACATGCATTATCTCATTTACATTGCATAATAATACAATGAAACAGCCATCATTATTTGAATACTTATTTTATAAATGAGAAAATTAACTTATAGAGATAATGATTCTTACTCAAGGTTAAACATATTGTAAATGGCATAACTCTTAACTACTATCACAAACAAAAGCTTTTTGAAACCACTAGATTCCAGTTCCACCTGGGAATGATGAATGTCATTGAAGACTTATCATAAAAGAATTTAACCTGTTGGGGATTATGAGGCTACCACAATTTCATGACCTTAACTAGAGTCATTATTTTGTATTGCAGTTCCCCAATATTTGTCCTGGTAGCTTTGGATTTTACGTTTCACTTCAGAATCATGATATTCTGGTTCTTTCTGCACCTGAAATATACCCTCTTATGTACCCCTAACTATTTTCAGGAAGTACACATATGAGGCTTTCTGTAGATGCCACTGGGATATAAGAAGGAAGGAAAATGTATTAAGGCAACTGTGCTTATGCTGTTCTAATGCATTTGGCACATCATTTCCCTAAAATCACCTTGAAGCAGCTCAAAGTTATAATGGCTACCAGATTTTAAGCTCCTTTTTTTTTTTTTTTTTTTTTAAGGGCTGGGACTTTGTCTTATGCAGAATAACCTTAAAGAAAAACCTTTGTCCAGGGTATGAGTTTGATCAATATTTTCTTACTAAAAAAAAAAAGAAAAAAAACCAACATTAAGAACTGTTTTCTCCACATTGTTTAATATAATAAAAGTAGCTAATCTTTATTGAATGTTTGTTATGCACCAGGCACTTTTCCAAATTCTTAACATGCATATATTAACTCATTTAATTCTTACTAAACCCTATAAGTTTAACAGTTGTCTTCCTTTTATAAACAGGTAGCTGAGACACAGAAAAGTAAGTTAATTTTCCTAAGGTCATCTAGCCAGCATGTATCAGAGCTAGGATTTGAACCCAGATGGTCTATCTCCAGTGTCCATTCACTGCATGATGTAGCCTCTCTACTTAGTAATGACTGATTACTTAGTCATGAAGCAGACATTGTAATAAATAGCAATCAATTAATTATCCAGTAGTTCTGGTGCAGTAACTAATAGTGAGGTGAAAGAGTCGGTCAGAATTATTGTCATCTTCCTGTTGGGATGACCATGTAAGGATTTCACTTTGAAAGAGTATGTATTAATTTATTTTCCCTTCTTTTATTGAGAGGAAACGTGAAAGAGATAATACAAAGGTGAAAGGTGATGGAACAGTTACACTTGCACTGACCTAACTTTGTCTAGGCTGAAAGGCTGCTGGTCAAGGGCTAATTCTCTATTGGCTCCATTTCAAGCGAGAGTAAACATTACAGCTTCTTCCTGCAGGGATTCTAACTCTTCCTTGGGCCAAAGGAGAAGGTTTGGGCCCAAGGGGGTGAGGGAGGTTGAACCTTCATTAAAAACCAATTTTGGTTTCAAATTTAAAAGAGGAAATCCCTGATTACTTTCAATGCAGCTCACTGTATTCATTGTCTTGAGTAGGGGTGGGCTCTGCATCTGCCCCTATTTGCTGTAAATAAAGTTTTATTGGAACACAGCCATGCTCATTCATTTGCATATTGTCTGTGGCTGTTTTTGCGCTATACCTGCAGAGTTGAGTGGTTGTAACAGAGACATTATGGCCCCCAAAGCCTAACATTTCCATTGTGAGGCCTTTTACAGAAAAAGTTTGCTAGTATTGAACTCATTCCATGGCTGTGGAGCCAGATAATCAGTGTTGGAATCCTGGCTCTGCCACCCACTAGCTGTGGGACGTTAGACATGGCATTTATCCTCCCAGAACCAGAGTTTCCATCTTCTATAAAGTGGGGTGAGAATAATATCTACCTCAACTTTTCTCCAAATTAAGTGCTTTAGTACATCTTAATCCCTTAATATGATGGATTATATGCAGTGAACACTTAGCAAATGTAAGCCATAATTATTTTTATTGTCATTATTTTTAACTTACCATCAGTAAGCCTTAAATGATTTCTTTTATTAATCAAATTCCCTATAGTTAGGGGGGGAAAAATGTAAGCAGCTCCCTTTTGAATTGGACTATGTGTCAGGGCCGAATAGTAACATTTATTCAGCTATTCATAAACTACCAGCACATGACTTTCCTGGACTGTCACCTGTCTTTCTTTTCCCAGGGAAAAATCAGAATGCAAATTTTCTGACCAGCATAAACTGTTTTTCAGTATGGTTGTGAGCTTCGTGTAATTAGTCACTTCCTTGAAATGAATGAATTGATTGATCAGTTATCATAATCATGGCCATGGTGGTTTCTGTGAATTCATCTCATCTATAGAAGAGTGATATGTATGCAGGGTATAAGATGAAAGGGGTAAGGAGAGCTGTGAGGGATGTGTGCCCTGTGATCCTTTAGGAGGTCAAAGAGCAAGCTGCAGACACAGTGGTTCTGTTGAGCTGTCGTGGCTTTCAGCGAAGCTGTTAATGGAATAATGATAGATCCTGACACAAAGCAGAAGGTGTCCTATTTTTAGGCAAAAGGAGTTATGTGCCAGGGATGATACAGATGCATTCTTATCTTAGAGGAAACTGAGAAATGCCCACACTTTTTCCTAACACTCTGTTGCCATATGTAAGATAATGTACTCCTGGAGAAGATTCATACAGAAAGAGAGTCCTAACAATACTACCATTTATCAAGAATTTACTATGTGCCTGGCACTGTGCAAAGCACATGATCCCAGAAAATCTTAAGACCAGTCTAATGAAGAAATACTAATATCGTTTCCATTTTACAGGTGACAGTGGAACTTAGAGGAATTAAGTAACTCTTTTGGTACGAACAGCAGAGGCAGGTTTCAAGTCCATTTCTGACTGGCTCCAAATTCTAAGCACAACTGGAAAGGAAGAATGGGATATAATTAAATTCTCATGTCTCCAATCAAATTAGAGAAATGATTTCCTAGCCTTCCATGGTTTGCATTACATTGCTCTCTAGTCCATGGACTAGAAATGAATAAAGCAGTCAGTTCAGAATGTGACCATATTCCATGTCAGTGGAAGGGTTCAGCTATTGAGATCTGGAATCTGAAGTTGGGCCTATATGTGAATGGTGGAAGGAGTGAAGACTTGATATTATGAGGAAATAGGAATAGACAATGGTTTCAGGTCAGCAGTTACATTCAGGGAGGGCTGGTGAGTAGCCAAAGAAGTGGGCTGTGCAAGAGTGGACACTACTAGGTTTGAGAAGGCAGCCAGAAGGGAGCCAGGCAGCAGTTTAAAGAAACCTGAGCACTGGGCTGGGTATGTTTGGGTCAGGTGTCCTACCAGAAGATTTTGGTAAGAGATTGGTAAGTCTCTATACAATGGGACCGGAGTCATAGATATTTTGTCAGAAGAAAACATTAACTAAAATCTCAGTTATCAGAACAGAAACTCAATTACTCAGAGAAGATTATAAAAAGTAATAGGAGATAGAGCAACAAAAATTTCAAAATAAAATATTTCAATAACTGTGTGTTAACCATCTATCATGTGCCAGGAACTGGACCAAAGTATTAGGCCATATCTCTAAAATTTTTCCTGATCATAGTAAGAAAGGGCTGGTGACAATATCTCGGAAGGGACATCAGTGAATTTAGTGAGTGTGGAAACAAAGAATAAAGCTGCAGGTATGCTTGTACCTAGCAGTTATGAATGTTGTGTGTTAGGTTCCATTTAAAATGCATATCTAAACTGAAACGGAGGCTGATGGGACATGATAGTGTTTAAATCTCAGAGCCATACATGGCATTCATGTATCATTTCCTCTTCCATTCACTCCTCTCTTTGAGAAAAAATTGTTGAATCCCCATATACATCAGGCACTATGCCAAGGGCTGGAAATACAAGCACAAATAACATTTTGTTTCTATCTTTGAGGAGCTTAGAGTAAAAGGCAGAGGTTCTCAGACCTTAGTGCATGTAAGAATGACCGAGCATACAACTCAAACATTCATATATATTACCCACTCTGAGATCCAGGTTTAGTAGGTCAAAGTAAATGGACTGAGAATCTGCAAGTTTTTCCAGCACCACGGGAGAGGCTGAGCAATCTAATCTGAGACCAACATTTGAAGAACTCTGATTTAAATAAACATGAGTCTTTGATGAGACTTTTTCTGTGTGGACTTGCAAGATTTCAGTGCAAAAGATGGGCAATCTAACCTTTTTTAACTGCATCGAAATAAAATATATTCCTTAGGGAGAAAGCAGTTTGTTTCTGAATGTGTGCAACTGAGCCTAGATACTCACTGGCCTGAATTCTTTATAGGAGGTTGACTTCCATGTATGTCTTCTAAAACCTTTCTAATGCTGATACCTGTGCTTTTGTGATATCAAGCTTTAACTCGCCTTAAACTTTATGCTTCAGTAAAAAATAATATTTCTATTAATTTCAGTCAATTTCTTTGTTTGGGTTGATACTTCAGAGTTAATTTTGGTTTTCTTCCCCCTCCCCTCCCCTCCCTTCCCTTCCCTTCTCTTCTCCCTCCCTTCTTCCCCTCCCTTCCTTCCTTCCTTCCTTCCTTCCTTCCTTCCTTCCTTCCTTCCTTCCTGTTGTCCCTCCTAACTCTTTTCTTGAGTTATTCACCACTTTCTTGCTACTATTGATTCAGTTGTTTCTTCTGAGAAATTTGTAGCCAAGATTTATAAATAGTGAATAATATCCCTTAAATGTAATGTAATTTTGAAAAATATAAGAAACAATATAAATTAAAGCATTGTTTTCAGCTTTACTCAAATGCTCAGGATCTCCTTTAATTATCTTAATGTCCCTGGAAAGAAGGTAAAAATGATGTTATCATTTTTCTATGGTAGAGGAGTTAGAAATAGATGAAAGCTAAGAAATTTCACATGTATCACACGGGGTTTCCACCAAACTAAACCCTAAAATTTAGTGGTTTAGAAAAACAATTTTTTTTTCCTAATGATTCCATGGATGGATGGCACAGTTTTGCAGGTTTCACCTGGGCTTATTCAGGCAGCCACAGCCACCTGATGGATGAGAAAGGGTGGATGAAATGGCCCAGATGACCCACCTCTTTTTCCCACTCTGGTTTTTCAACCTGGTCTTTTTCACAGCATGGTGGTTTCAGTTTTTGAGAGAGGGAAGAAACTGCAATGCCTCTGGAGGCCTTGGCTTAGAAGTCACATAATGTCACTTCCTCCATATTCAGTTGGTCAAAGCTAGTCACAGGACAGCTCAGATGCAAGAGGTGAAAAAGTAGATTCCACATCTTGACAAGGAAAATGGCAAAGTCACGTTACAAAGAGGCTTGTATAATAGGAATGGAAGAATATGGTTTTATTTTGCAGTTTATCACAATTCACTGGTAAACTTGGTAAATTTCTGGCTCTATGGCCACAGATTATTCACATTTCTTCCACATGCAAAGTATGCCCAACTCCACTGCAGAACCTATAAATGTCTCATTCCGATTGCGGCATCAAGCTTAAAGGGCCCACATATTCGGGTTCAGGTTCTTCTACCCTAGGGAAAGAATATATTCTTAGATTAAGGTCAACTTCTGCCCCCTGAGAATAATTCTTTTGTCCTTTGTTCTCTTCTGCTCTTGGCTCTGAGATGTGGGCTTCTATCTATGAACACTAAGATGTAGTTAGTTTTCGATGTGAGGTAGCTTTGCTTCTTTTGAAATGTGGGGAACTACTGGCCTCTTTTCATTTTGAATTCTGTTTTTTCTTTAAGTGCAAGTCAGTAAATCTTACACAAAAATTTTATGGGTTGAGTTTCTTATTAATCTGATTGAGGTTAACTCTAGTCTTCAGAAGCCATATACATAATTCTGTGTACAATAGACAAGAAAGTAAAAATAGCTACCTTGAATTTTTCTAGTGAAGATTGAAGAATATATGCATAAAAGACATAAATGTCTGACATATATTGCCACTCTCTCTTATCATCATCATCATAAGACAATAACAACAATAGCAGCAATAGTAATAAGAGAGAAACTTAGACTTGGGGAGAAAGATGAAAAAATTCTCAAAAATGGCATAAGAGGGGGAGTTTAGTTAAAAAATAGGAACAGAGTTCATTTTCTAGGGCAGGGATATTGGATAACAATGGAAAGAAAGTAAAAATGACTTACTGATAAGTCACCCAAGTTACTGAATTGGGTTCCTTGCATTCTGCTGGCTAAGGACATACTGTACCTCAAAGCTGGTTCCCAAAGGCGCCTGTGGGGGTCAGTAATAGAAGGAAGACATCAAGAGGGAGAAGCCAAGTGATGGAAGAATGGGTGGGGGAGGGCATTAGGGAACCAGTCAAAATATTACACCAAGGAGAAAGCATTCTGTAGGTCAGTCTTGTTTGTGTGTTAGAACTTATTCTACCAGCATGCTGGTGCATTTTTGTAACTACTTCAGTTATTGAGTAAAACAGCAGATTCTTCTAATTTCCTTCCTCGCTTCCATTCATTAAACTGCAAAAAAGAGGTATCCTGGGTAGGGAATATCAACAGGATTCTTTCATCCAGCTAAGCAACCTACCAACCTCTCTTTTTTGTTTTTGATTCCTACCTGAAGGAAGGCCCAGAGACCCAGTCTGTCAATCCTTTCCAGATGTGCAAATTCTGTAGTAAATGCAAATGGACCAGAAGAAAATCCCTTCTACAAAGAAACAGAAGGGTGGTTTTTGTTTTTGCTGTCTGTTGCAGGAAATGGGCTATTCCTTTGTTTAGAGTTATCATATGGTAGGTTGCCATTTCAGGGTCATATCATGTCCATTTCTAACACCTTGTAGCCTGGATTACAAGACTGTGACTCCATGGCAGTTTTCTCACCTCAAATTTGATGTATGTCTCAGAGCTTGTCAGTTTATACTCATCATAATAATTATACCTTTTATTATTAGAATGAGTTATATTTTTTCACAAAAAGAAACAAAGACATTATTCCAAAAGATTAAAAAACCCAAAGATTAATTCCTCCTATAAATACACTTTGATATAACTATCAAGTATGAAAGATTTTCCCTATGGGCGTTCTTTCCTGTAGATTTTTACAATTGTCACTATGTGTGCTATGAAGTAGTTTGTGGGCATGTCTTAAAAGTTTAAATGTAAATTTGTTCTTCTGTGGTTCTTCCACTCCCTACCAACTTCTCTATGCTTTGTTTTCTTAGCACTTCCATACTTTATCATATTTTTTTTGGTTATTTCTTTCTTATCTGTCTCCTAATCACTACTACCCTTGCCACCACTGGTAGAAGGTAAGTTTTTCCCTCAGTGTTCTCCCAAGTCTAGGCTTCCCTTTAATGTTGTTATTCGTTTTGATGGAGATGATATTATTATTAGACATGTGTCAGGCACTTTGCTGTATGCTTTATGCACAAATCTTATTTGATCCTTGTAACAAAAATTCAAGGTAGCTATTATTCCTCCACTTCTTTACAAATGAAAAAAAAAAAACTAAGGCTCAGACTAGGTAATTTGCTTTGTTCTTAAAATATCACCAGTGCTGAGAAATGCATCCACCACACAGAAGGTCCTCAATAAACATTTGTTAACAGAATGTGCGAATAAGGTAGAATATAGAAAGTTATATTTAGCCCCTCAGATTACAAAAAGAAGAGATTAATAGAGGAAAGTGCTATTTATAAACATAGCCACATTTTACGGGCAGTAAGATCTATTGTTGAAAAGTTCCCTTTGTTCAGCTGAGTGTCTTGATACCTTATTTGCTGTGTACTATGTGAGCCCTTAGCCATAACCCTCACATCTTCCTGGAAAGGAGAAGAAGTGCAGACAGGCTGGGCGAGTGCTGTGGTAAGACTCAGACCAGGGAGCCAATGTAATAACAGACGCAAGAAATCAGTAGCAAAAGGGAATTGTAGAATGTGAGCACCCTGGAAATCTTCATTCCCTCTAAGAGATACTCTAGGGAAACTGGTCTAATTTCATTCTTAATGAAGTGGAAGGCATGAGCTAAAATCAGTGTTACACATACCTGGCACAAAAAGGCATCCTCCTTTTTGAAAAACAAAAGACAAATACATATGAGTTGTGTATTCAGCATGGTTTAAAGGGGAAATGTAGTTTTTAAAAAAAATTTAAAAAGCATCACTAAAATTTAGAATAACAAACTGAAATAGCACATATATAAATGTTAAAGACAACTGTAATTCAAAAAGGTGTATGTCTTAGTCTGTTCAGGTTGCTCTAACAAAATATTGCAAACTGGGTGGCTTATAAGCAACAGGAATTTATTTCTTACAAATTCTGGAATCAGGGAGGTCCCAGATCAAGGCATTGGAAGATCTGGTGTCTATTGAAGTCCTGATTTGTGTCTCATAGATGGCGCCTTCTTGCTGTATCCTCGTATAGTGGAAGGTGCAAGGTTCTCTTAAGCATCTTTTACAAGTGCACTGATTCCATTCATGAAGGCATAATGACCTAATCACCTCTCAAAGTTCCCGTTTCCTAATACTGTCACTGTGGGGATAAGGATTTTAACATAAGAATTTTGGGGGGACACATTCAGACCATAGTAGTGTGTTAATGAAGACACAGCATTGGGAAAGGCATAGAGAAATAAAGAAATTATCCACTTTCATTGATAATTATCCTCTTCTTCAGTTGCTATATAGTTTCCCTTTAAAATCTTGGTCAAAGTGTGGATTGGGACGAAGTTAAAACAAGACAAAAGTAACAACAATAATTTATAGAAACCAACAGCCTTGTGATGTCAATGTTCTTAGGAAAGACACTTAGGGATGAAGCAGCCAGTTATCTCCCAGGACGTTTATCAAGATGGTTAACAGGGGTGTTGGGCCATTGAGTGGGGGGAGGACAGGATGGTATTTTCACACCTAATGGGTGCGGTGCGCACCATCTGGGGGATGGTCATACTTGAAGCTCTGACTTGGGTGGGGCAAAGGCAATATATGTAACCTAAACATTTGTACCTTTGTGATATGCTGAAATAAAAAAAATAAAAAAAAAACAACCAAAAAAAAAAACAGATGGTTAACAGGGGGACATCCTGTCAGCCCTGGCTGCCAGTCACTTGGATTTACAATTTTCCACATGCCTGGCATATTTTAAGGACTAATAAATGGTAACAATTTTTAGTGATATAACTTTTCTGCCTTCTGAACTCCTCTTCAACCTCAGATGTCTATTTCAAAGATTATTTTCTATGTGAAACATTCTCAACTTCCCTCTCTCTCTTTCTGGCAGGAATAATTTCCCCCTTCTGTTGTGCACCCATAGTGTCTGTTACACATCTGTCTTTTAACTCTAAACATTGTCTATCTTGAGTATTATTTGTCTTCTTTGTTGGACTGTGTAATCTTTGAATGCCAGATATACACGTTATTGATCTATGCCATGTGTTTTCCCCAATGTATGCAGTTGGTTAATAAATGGAAAGAGAAACAATGAATGGATTAGTGAATTAAAGAATGAGGTTGTGGGGGTGGGGTGGGGGGAGTGAGTGATAGACAGGTCCTGTATCAACTCTAGTTTACTGAAACTGGGTGTGTAGCTTGCACCTGTAATCGTTTGAGCCCAGAAGTTTGAAACAAACCAGGGCAACATAGCGAGACCAAAAAAACAAAAAAAACAAGAAAAGAAAAGTAATGAGAGGTGTTTAAGTGGTCATACTTACAGCCAAAATTTATTGAATGCCTACCATGCTCAACCTCTGATAAGCACTTTGAGTGCATTATTATCATCCTTACAGTGGCCATTCCAAGTAGGTGGTATTAGCCCCAGTTAACATTCAACTTGGTAGCAATCATGAAAGGTATTTATTATTATCTCAATTTTGCAGATGAGTAAGTGGAGGCTTGTAGAGATCATCGACTTGCCCAAAGTCACATAGCTACTAACTGGTAGAGGTAGGATTTTAACCCAAGTCAAGCCAGCTACAAAGGTACAGTTAGTTATAAAATTAGGACCATGACCTAGAGTCTTTAGCAATGAGTCCAGTATTGAATTTTCACTCTCATTCTCATTTTTGTATTTCAAAAATTTTAATAAAGCACTTAATTTCAAAGATAATTATGTATAGACAAATCAGGTATCCATATACATTGTGGAATTAGAGAGAAAAATAAACACCTAGTTTGTTCATTATCTCTCCCAACACTTTGCCAATGTATCTATAACTCTCAGTATCATGGAAAAGTGGCATTTGCCAAAGTAGGTTCTGTGGGCTGTTAATAGGTATTCTGTGTTCAAATACTTCAAGAAATGTGGGGCTAAATACAGTTTGATTTATTTTTTTGACTATCTTGTGCAGGACTGCTCTGATATACTAATGTATATGTAAATCTACAAGAGGTGGTTAGTATATAGAGCGATTTCAAATTGAGATCCAGACACCAACGCCCTCCATCTTTCCCCTAAGTATCACAAGAGAGTTTTGTTTCATAAGATGTACTTTTGAAAAGTGCTTGTTTAAGGCACTGTGCCTCTGGAAACCTCCAACAAAAATGTCACATATTAGCTGGGATATTTTGCACACAGACCTATGAAATTTCACTACCAGTCTGTGGCAGAAAAGGGCTATTTTCTGCAAAGCAGTTTTGCTTAAGTGGAAATCGAACTGCTTTAAGAACCGGTAGCTCATCACCTGAGTTCTGCCCCGTAAGAGGCTGTGTGAATGTGTTCAAGTTATTTTTCCTCTACTAACTTCAGTTTCCTCTTCAATAAAGTGGACATAGCAAGTAATACCTCATGTGAATGTTATGACTAAATGAGGACAACAATAATAAAGCTATTAAAAGAGCAACGTTGATTTTGTTCCTACTACTGTGAGGCACAAGGTTAGTTACTACATATGGTATCTTTTTTAAGCCTTGCAGCAATCATGAGAGAGAGCTATTTTCCTCATTTTGTAGATGAGCAGACTGTAACTTAGTGTTACATAGGTTTTTCAAGATCACATACCTAGAAGGTGGAGGAACCTCATTTCAAATCCAATCCATTTGATGCTTTTACCTACAGGTCACTAACTTCAAATTCCAAATGCAATTATTACTATGATCAATAATATTAATGAGGATAGCAAACCTTTCTTGATATTTTCTTGTTCCAGGCATCATTCTAAATAGATTATGTGTTTTATTTAGCAATCACAATAATTTTATTTATGAAAATTTTCTTTGTATATTTTATATGCTATGCAATTGCAGCTTTTTATTATTGCTACATGAATAATAATGCATAACTATGTATGTGTTATTTTCTTAATTATTTTCTTTCTTTTTTCAAAATTTTTATTTAATAATGTTATAGAATATTAAAGTTGAATAAGATGTTAGAGGTTATTTAATGTTATTACTCTTCTTGAAACTATCCTTTAATTTTCTAAATCACTATGAGCATGGATGGTGCTTGGATTGGATTGTTTGTGATTCTGGATTTTACCTTGGTCAAACTAATTGTGAAGCATAGCTCTCAATGACATTCATTTCAAAAGGTACATGGAACAGCAATTACCAGGTATTACCAAAAATGCTAGACCACAAGTTTAACTTGAAATAAGATAGGCACCCTTCTCGTGCATATTTACTCAGGAGTAAATTTAACAGGTCTCACCACTCTTGGTGGGCCAGTCCTTGGTAGCAAAAACCCAGTTATAAAACTTAGGGACAGGTTTTTGGCACAATAGAAAGGGCATGGTGTCAGGAAGACTGGATTTTAAGTCATGCTCTGCCAATGGCTCATTTTATGACCTTGTCTTTAATGAAACAGTTATTCCTTCATGCCATATGTATTTACTGAGCAGCTACCAAGTATCAGGCACTATGCTACACAGTGAGGATGAAAGGAGCAGAAATTGAAACAGCCCCTTGTCCTGGGGGAGTTGGCCTTGTGACACTGCTTTGTGACACGCAGCACCCATAGATAATGTGTCTGGCACATGGCAGAAGCTCAATACACTGTATTTTCTTCTCAGTTTCTTGGGGCATTAACTTCACTTTTCTAATTGTCTGTGTCTTCAGCTAGGAAATGGAAATGAGGAAATGACACGATGGGGGTAGGAGCATAATGGAGAGGATGATTTCCAAGATTTCTTCTTGTTCCAAACTTTATAGAGTCATTAACTCCAGGGTAATAACTGGACACAAATGCAACATTTAATGTATTTATGGTAGGTGTAGTTCAGTAATAAAAAAGCAAGAAGTTGCTCTTTTTGTTTACTTTTCACTTCACTTTTATATTCTAATACCATGAATTATATATTCAAGCAATATTCAATCCAGTTTACTAGCTTACCTTGTGAGGAATCTAGAGTTTGAGACTTGAATACAAAGTGAAATATCCCTGAAAATATTCTGTGGAGCTAATCTACTTTTCCCTGCTCCTTGCAGGTATCCTGTACTCAAGCTGTGCTCAGCCTTTATCAGAAATAAGAGGTGAATTTCATTCTCTGTCAATAAGCAATCTTACTTAAAAAGCATTTTATTTCTCGGGGATGAGTTTTTATACACAAACCCTGAGAAGTTTTCCATATCTGGCTGCAATGGAATGCAACTCAGAGTTGGTATGAAAACTGTATCTCTTTTCTTGAATATAATCAGAATTCAAGTGTCATCATCTGGATCAAGGCAAAAAGGAGCTACTGCTCACTGCAGTCCTTTCTGTTATATACCATTTTAAATAATCGGGTTTTAAGTGGCTGAATATATTTTGTTTCATATGTTTCCTGACATATTTTAAGGGGCTGGTTATCTATCATTTCTCAGAGAAAATTGTCTGCCTGAAATGTTTTGAGGCAAATTTAAATTCTGGTAGCAGAATTTTCTCCTGTGAAAGCTAGTTATTCAACTTCTATAATTGGAGGGAACTTTCTAAGATTTTGGTCAACGAATCCTGCTTTTATTAATTTCTAGATCTGAAGGGCTTTGCTAGTAGCTCATTTGAAATGTTGAAGCAATGATGCCATAAATGTCATATCTAAAGAATAGTATTAGTATCTTATATTGGAGTATCTAAGGTTTTTAATTCAGAATGACTTTTACAACAACCCTATGGAATAGTGAAACATTATTGCCATTCCTCTGATTTAAAAAAGAAGTTACAAATTAAAGAGTAAGTAGAAATCGAATTCAATTTCTACACTTTATAGAGCTCTCATTGCAGGGTAAAGAAAATGTCCACTTTTAACTCTTACCACAGTTTATAATTATTATTTAATATCCTGTCTCCCTAGATCATAAGCTTCTAAAGCTCAAGATCCTTTTTATGTCTTTATGTCCATTGGACCTAGCACATTGATTGGTACATTGTTGTTGCTCTAATAAATGTTGAATCTCATCCTAACACATGGATAATTGTGGCTTGGTTGAATAAAGTTTGGTTTGACTTAAACAGGTAGAGGATTGTTATGCATATAAAATTGTTTGAAAAATATGGATATAAAAGATTGAGGCAACATTGCTGTCTCCTCTAGAACTTTGTTCCAACAGCTCATTTGTTAATTGATCCAAGGACCCATGCCCATCTTTCATTAATTTATTCACTCCCTTATTTATTCATTTGTTAATTCATCCATAATGTATTCAGTGGGTGCCTATTATTTGACATATACCTTATAAGAGCTTGAATAAGCTCCTGCTTTTTCTGTTCTGCTTAGACTTGTTTTTCTTCATTGATATCCTGGGTTATTATCTTAGCCCGTACCTGAACTTTGAATGATAAGTGAATTTTAGAACTTCTCATAGCCTCTTTAGTGCTTGCTGTAAAATAGAAATTATGATTCATGCACTTGTTCTTTAGGGTGAGAGATGACTAAGGAGCAATTATTTTGAGATAAATGTTTTGATGACAGACAAGTGGAAAGCAGAATGAGTTCATGATAGATAACCATTTCTGAGAGAAAGAAATGATTTGTGGAGCTGAGTGATCCAGATTGGTCCTCTGCCTTTGTCAAGGTCCCAAGACTGTTCTTCATCCTTCCTCTGCCTTTTCCTTAGGATATACCATTTATGTTTCTTTTCCTCAGTGGGCAGTAACTCTTCACAAATTGCTTTCTCCCTAACACTTATTTACTGGTCTCTGCAACTCCAGTCTGTCCCTGCTCTGCCTAATACAATAGTACTCCAAGTACAGCCATAACCCTAAACTATGCCTGTTCACAGTCATTCAGTCGCTCCCATTGTCCACACCTATTAGTCAGGCATTCACTGCATTCCACTCTCAGGACACGCTTTACTTTAGGAAAATTATTTCCAATGACTTTCTTCACATCTATCTCAAATTAAACTGATCACTTATCATTTAATGTTCTATATCCCCTAGGGAGAGGGTTCTGTGTCTAAATTCTACCCAATCTCAAAGACTGAGTTAATATTTCAACTTCTTCATGGAATCATTTCTGATCTCCCAAACTAGAGGTATTTTTTTTTCTCTCTTTGAATTCTAAACTCCAAAGCAGTTTATCTGCAACTGTCTTATGACACTCATACATTTTGATAAAACATAATGATTCATAGGGAATATGATAAAATTCTAATCAGTTATACAAGTTTATTTCAACTTCTAGACTGAATTTTCTTTTATGGTGAGGTAGATGTCTGATCCCTTGTTATATTTATTATACTTACAGTTTACATTCAGGGCAGGCATATTTGTTCAATGAATAAATGAATAAATGAAATATTGAGTGAATGAATAAGGTATCTATAGAGGGATATCTAGGTGCTCTCTTTCTGCCCCATCTTCCTTCATGCTACAGTCAGTGTATAGCATAGCACTACTTTTAATGAAATGATCAGATTGTTGGCATTCCCAACTATTCAAATATAGCTAAGAATCAGAAATTAAGTGAAAAATTCCTCTGAGCAGCAAGGAAAATTGCTATCACAAAGCTTATTTAAGTTGGTGCATACCCTCAAGCTAGCTGGAGCTTATTTGGTTAGTGTTAGACGTTAACTTGGGTTACTGCTTTAATGAGCTTAGTTATTTAGTTGCCATAGAAACTAATAGAAATAAGAAGGGGCCATGAGGGAGAAGGGAGAATGAAAAGCAAATAGTGTGACTTGTCTTATTAGCCTGGAGATCATTGCTGTTGTGCTATTACGGCTCTGAGAAATAATTCAATAATTTTTTATCAAATACTGTTTATTAGGGATTTGAATTTTGCAAACATTTCCATCAAAAATGCTTCCAAAAAGTTAAGTTTGTTATTTAAAGTGTAAGCTCCAGTTATTTGGGCATGACAATTGTAAGAGTATCTTACTGCAAAGCATTTTGCCATCTTCAAATTACTATAAAAACCATGAATGGTAAATATTATTATTTCCAACTTAATAAAGTGAGAAGAGAGGCTCAAAGAGATTACATAACTTGGTTAAAAAGTCCTAAACTAGTAAGTGATGTAGCCAAGATTCAAGTATATAAATTCTGTACTTCAAATTATTTCTATTTTCTCTATATTATAATGGCACTTATATTCAATATTTCATCCTTTACTGCTATTAAAAAAATGATATAATTCTCTTCTGGGTCAGTGAATCTGCAAAGTGACAAGCTGGCTGGAAACTACCATGTATGATCATTTCAAAGGCCACTTAAATCTTGGGGTTACTTAAGGAAGTCACATGCCGTAGTCCAGAGCTGTATCCTGAAAGCTGTTGTCTTCAAGTCCATGAGTTAATTTCAGATGTCTATATAGTACTCTGGACATTTTATGTATCTCTTTGACTAAGGGCTTTTTCCAGAAAGTGGCTCTGCCATGGACAGTAGGCTGGAAATGCTGGGTAATGAGTACCCTCACTCAATTCCTGATGCAAGTGAGTGTATAGTTGCACCAACTCACTTAATCTTTAAAGGATACATCACCATCTTCTGGGGATTCTCTGCAGAATTAAGATTCAGTCACCTGTCATAGTGGGTGATTTATCTTAACTTGTATTCACTGCCTTCCCTCCTCATATCACTTTTCTGTTTTCTTGCAGATAATTTCTACATGTTCCACAGAAACCTCTTTCACTCAAATCCTTCTCTTGGCCTACTTTTAGGGAAACCCACAAGAAGACAAACTTATCTGGAATAATTACTGTGCTTAAATTACCTGATTGCATGTATTAACTCATAATAATAATAATAAGTAATACTATGACAATAACTGATACTTTTGAGGCTTATTGTGTGACAGCCACAATTTGAAGGGTTTTAATAGTTTTTCTTATTTAATTATCACAGCAACCCTGTGAGGCAGAAACTGGTATTATCCCCATTCACAGGATTAGAAATTGAGTTTTGGAGAAGATCAGTAACTTGGTTAAGGTCATTCAGCTTGGCAGTGATGCAGCCAGGAGTTGAACCTAGATCTTCTTATACTAAAGCCTAGTTCTTAATCCTGCAGAAAATTAAATTGTTTCATGCTCGCATGAACTTAATGAAAGAATAAATGCATAGATAGATAGAGAATATATATTTTCTTTATCCTCAAGGGGTTACACTGTGGTGCAGTAAGTCAAGAATTTTAGAGAAAGAGTAAAGTAAAATTTCAATAAAATTTAAAGAAAACCTTAATCAGGTTTGATTGGGCTTGGGCCTTGGTGAGGGGCAGAGCAAATCCAAGAAGGACCTAGCTCTTTGGTGGCAGGCAGTGCACAGAGATGGGTTTCTTCTCTGAGACACCCACCTGCAACTACCTAAACTCTCTACTGCCCTGAGCCGTATCATTCAGAGACCCAAGAAACAGCAACTACTTTTAGTGTCAGTTTGAATGTGTAAATATTTAACTGAAATGATGAAGCTTGGAAAAGCATGGTTTCTCTGCCATTCTTTTCACTGTAAAAAAACAGTGATTAGAATAAATAATTGTCCTGAAAATAACTCCATCCCATTTGTTCAAACAATTAAGGCCATCGATGAAGTTAATTTATGAAAGAAATGACATAAATGTTGGCAAACCGTTCTGTTCATCTTGGCAGCCTTCATATTTTCTCATTCGCTCTTTTTTTTTTTAACCTTCCTTTCTGCCTCTATTGTTGTTTATGCTGTCACTTCTCAGTGTCTTTTGGGAACTGATGTTTTCTACAGCGAACGCTGGTTTTTTTCCATTCCCAAATTCACATAAAAATCTATTTTATCTACTTGCTTCTAAGAACATGTTTGCTATCCCCTCTCTCCTAATTTGGTGATGACCATTTGATTTATCTTCTGGCTTTGATATGTTACAGTCATTTTTTATTAAACATCCCTCATAATTCTTGCATTTTGGTGTTGATATGGAATAATCAGAGAGAGTCAGGTGAGGACAATAGAAGCAAATAACTCTGACACATGTAAAGGAAAGAGAATAATTGCTACTTTAAAAGGTGACTGTATTTTAAACTGCTTGGCTAGGTGGAAGAATTGTCATTAGGAAGAAGTTTGCCCTTTTGCTTAGGACAAACTCCTCTCTGGGCTTGTTTGGTTATGAAAAACAAAGTTTTCCATCTCAAATCCTGTTCCTCACTGCATTGATATATATGGGAGAGACTTAGATAAATGGAAGCAGGAATTGTAAGCCTGCCAATGATTGCTGGTGAGGGGCAGACAGGGACTTGGGGGATCCCGAGACTTGAATAAGATGGAGGGGAAAGATTGCAGTAGATAAAAAAGGTGTTATAGCAAAATAGCAATGAGTCAGGGCTAAAAGTAAAAGGAATATGGTGAGAAAAACGTGATAGAACTCAAAGTTTAAGGATCAATATTCAGTTTTTGCCTCTTCTGTACTCAGCTGAAACTCTTTTCTGTAATCCTTAAACATGAGTAGTGTTAGCAGTGTTTACAGGACTAAAGAAAATAGGGCAATGTCCAGTGTGCAGACCAAGAGATGAAAGGGAACTGGATCCACAGGTTGCGTGTAGGTGAGTGGGGTGATAGAAATTCAGTGAGAATAAAACTCAGAGTGCAAGGTGGGCAAGTGAACTTGTCTGTGCCCCCACCACACACATAACCTGCACAAAGAATCAATTCTTCATGTCTAAGCAAAAGTGTAGGTTTATAAACACAAACCTGGTCGTATTGTCCCTTCTGTGGCTTTCATGAGAAACTCTTTACAATAATTTCCATGTCCTTTTATGGTCCTACTCATCTCTTCAGCCTCATCTTGCTACAGACTTGCCCTCAGCATTTGTCCTTCATCTGCACTGGCATCTGTTCATTCCTTCCAATTTGCCACATTCTCCTCTGCACATGCTGTCCCGTCTGCCTGAAACCTGTTCCCTACCTTCTGTGAAAAGTTGACTCCTGCTTATACTTTAGATCTTAACTCGAGTGTCCTTTATTCAGGAAGCTGCACTTGGCCTCCCTGACCGATCTGTCTCCCAAAGCCCTGCACGCCTCTTCTTTAGTGCATCTGCAGCACATGTGACCTTACAGTGGTTTGTGTGATCCCTTAATTAATGCTACCAGTCACACAGCTCCACTCAATGAGTATATTAGGCTTGGATGAGAGTTTCATCCACAGGGCCTGAGGTCCAGTGTTGATCACATCACAGGCACTCAGAAAACATTTGCTGGAGGAAGGGGAATGAAGAAAAAAGGAAAGAGGGAAGGAAGGTACAGGGGAGGGGGGAAGGAATGATAAACAAATGCATTTATCAGAAGCCTCAAGAGTCTTCTCTAAAAATACATTCTGGTGCACTTAGTTTTTCTATCTGGGTCTGCTTGAAAGACAAGCATTTGGAAAAATCTGGTTTCCTTCTGGTTTTCAGAATGGCTTAAAAGTCCTGTTACCAACACTATAAAGCCACTGAAGACAAAGAAAGAATTTGTCAAAATTGCTAGTTAAGGAAATTCCTTACCTATCTGTCTATTTAGTTAAGCTTTGTCCTGTGACGATGATGATAAAGGTAATGATCATGACAATGATGATGACGAGTGTAGAATATTCATTTTGATTACCCTTCCTAAACTCTTTGATGTGTGTGTGTGTGTGTGTGTGTGTATCTGCTTGTATATATGAAGAAGGGAGAACTTTCTCTCCAGTTCTAATCCTTTAGCACCAAGTTAAGGACCTTGTGAAGATGAAGAAATTCTCCCTTGGTCAATCTGGTAGCTACTTCTGCTTAGGAAAGAGAACAATTTGTCAAGAGCAAAGACTACAAGTGAATGATGATCTAATAATCTCACTTTGTTTTTCGAGTTTCATTTTGGCAAAACAAACTCTTCCTCGAGGGCTCTAGCTGACTGTGAAGGTATTTTTATTCCTAGGCACTACCTGTGGAGTTGAAGCCTGAATTAGGATTGTTTTCCAGGTTAGAAATCCTAACCTGACTTCACCATTTCGTAGCCATGTGACCTTGGGCAAGCTATGTAACCTGTTTGAGCCTCAGTTTTCCCATCTTTAAAATGAGTATAATATGTGCATGTCAGGGGGTTGTGATGAATTCTACTTGAGATGATGCCTGGAAAACCAGCTGCGGAGTGAATGCTTAAATGTTTGCTTCCCCTCTCCTGTCAGGAATCCTATTTTCTGAGGATGTTTTCTTCCTTTCCAGCTTCTGCCAGAAGTGAGTTGGTTCTTTAATTATAATTCCACAGGGCAGGTGGGTTGCCTTTTTGTACTGTGAAAGATAGAGAAAAAGTAACATTAGTAATCTTTCTTTAATAGACCCTCCTAAGAGGGATCTAGTCCTAGGGCTGAGTTTTAGGAGAATATTCAAATACAAAGGGCTGAAGTTAGATATTAAATTCTGATGAGTATAAAGAAAGGGTAACTCTGTGACCCAAGGCAACTATTGGTGAGTGGTCTCATGCAGCATCTCCGAGAGCAACTGCATCATTTAGGTTCCTGTCTGGATAAGAAAAGGGAACATTCCTCTGCCTTCTCCCTCCAGCCATACCCTCCTCCCTTCCTTTCTGGAAGCTGCCGGTGGGAGCTCCCCAGTGCCTGTCAGAATATGTAGAGAGAGAAACTTTCTTCTTTTTCCCATTTTTGCTCTTCTTCTAGGGTTATTACCAGCAGGCAGACACCTCTGAGAAGGCCTTTCTCTTCTATTCTCCCTGCTTTGTCCAACCACACGAAATAGACAAATACCACTTTGTGCCCATTTCATTTCTACTTCTCCTTCTCTCATTCAGAAGCACATAATTCCCCAAATTGAATTTTAAATGAGACACTGTTCGTTGACCATGGGGACAGTGAATATATGCATAAATGGAATCCAACCTCTTTGCTCGAGTAATTTGTCTTCACTCTAGCCTGAAATTGTCTTTTAAAGCTGGATAACAGTCTTAGTCCAGACTTCAATTTGATAGTCCCTAGAGATTAAGTAACTTAATGGTCAGTCAGAGAAGTTTATTTTATAAAAATAAAATGAGGGAGAGAGATGAGGGCATTAACTCATTGTCCACTAGCGGTCAGGAGCGGAGTTGCTTAAGTTACATCTGGAGTATTTGGGCAACTTCTTGGAAGTCACACATGAGATCTCTGCGAAATACTGTCACGTTTCATTCTCTACTCCAAGGACCTGTTAGGTTAGTGACTAGTATTACCCTCATCTGTTTCACAGATTAGTTCTGAACAGAGTTCAAGGAAATTAAGAAGTGAGAGAAACAATTGGAGTGAGAGTTGCCTTTTTCTTAGCTTAGAAGCCCAAGCTTCTAACTAGCCATTATGTTATAATGTGAGGCAGCATTTCTTAAAAGTATTCATTTGTGGAGACATAGATAAAATGATAGCTAACAATACCAGGTGATTTGGGATGAATGTGAAACAAACAGAGCAGTCCACAAACACTTAGGGCGTCTCTTGACACGGATCTGTTCAGATGGCAGCCTATGACACCAGACCCTGGAGCCTTGTCTGAAGGACACTTGGCTAACACAAGCCTGTCTCCTTTTCTCAATTTACCATACCAATGAAGGCTGATGAAGCTGTATATCGAGTAGAAATTTTGGATCCAACTCATATTTTTGTCCCAGTGTCAGAAGTGTTCCACTCACTGTATTTAGTGAAAAGAGCTCCTTAATATGGAAGCTGCCAGGGTTTGTCTTACAGAAATCTCTTGTCATCAAGGACAGTTTTATGATGGCATATTTGGAACTTCATGAAAAAACTTCAGTTGTTTCTGCTGCCACTTTTAAATTTGCATTCTTTATTCATTCGTTCATTTATCTAGCATCTCTCTATTGATTGTTTACTATATCCATGCACTATATATGCTGGGCCCCTCACTTAGTCTGCTTGTTCTGGGCACCGTTTATTTTGCAGTGGACTCTAAAATCTTCTAAAATGAGCCAGGATGGCTACCACTAACTCCCTCCACATTATGCAAAAAAAAGATCAGTTACTTAAGCTTCTTAATGCCCATATCTGTAAAACAGATGCAAGTAGAAATGAGTGGCTTCGACTAGATGAATTATCAGGTATCTTCTAGATCTAACATTCTTTGATTCAATAGCTTTGGTCTTAGCTACACTCAGCAAAGTAATCATGTGAGTTCTCTCAGGTTTGAGGCCTTGGGATTTTTATTTGTAAAGTAAAGAGTTTATATGCGTTTTTTTTCCAGCTCTGAAGTTCTATGATTTAACCTAGTTGCTGCTCCACTTTGTTCCAGTGTACCTCTATCAGGGAGCGAACAGTGTATGCATCTCCAAAATCCCCACTGATTTTGAGGACATCATATTTTCTCTCACTGGAGGATACAGTAGCTTGAGAAGACAGTGTTTCATGAGTGAGACAGTGTTGAGGGGAGGGACTAAGGAGCATGAGTCCCAGCTGCAGACTATCTGGGACTGAACCATTACTTATTCCTTGCCTGTGCCCTCAGGCAAGTCATTCAACCTCAGTTTTTCCATTGTAAAATGAAGCTGATAGCAAGATTTGCAGGGAAGGGATGACAAGTAGAGGCAAGAATACTTTTGGTCACTTGGAGCAGAGCCCCCATCATAGGGTACAGTCAATAGCTAATAGCTCTTTGTCAAGCAAGAAAGTGTTTGGACAACTATTGTCTCCAAGTCTGGGAGCCTGTGAATGCAAGAGGGACCCGATAGTTGGGGCATCACTGGGGATGCTGAGTGAAAGTAGAGGGAACTGGAGGGCTTGTGGAGGGGATCAGGAAAGGGCTTTGGCTGAGGCTTCTGGTTCAAGCCAGTAGGAAGAATAGTTGTGTGTGAGCCTATTTCCAGAATAGAGAGATCCTCTTTTGTCTTCCTTTGTGTGTTTATTCCAGCAACTCAACAATTGCTTCCCTCTTTGCCCCATCCTCTCCCTCCTCTCTCCTCCGTCTGTCTTTCCATTCCTCCTTCCCATCATTTCCTCTTGTTTCTACCCTCTCTGCTTTCCTCCCTTTGATGTAAACACTAGCCTGGGAGAAGGAAAGCACCTTGGCATGGTGGCGGGTGGGAGGGTTTGTGGGAGAGGAACGCCAGGTAAAGGTAGACTATCTTGGCCTTCTTTCCTTTCAACTTCAAGCTATGCTTCTCTCATGGCTGGGGAAAGGCCAAACAGGCTTTCACCATCAGATTGGTTTCACTGATCATCACCTAAGAGCACATTTAGGAATAACATTGATCGGGTGTCGGGCAGATGTGGGTGGGGGAGGGGATGGGTGTATACATACATAATGAGTGTGATGCGCACTGTCTAGGGGATGGACACATTTGAAGCTCTGATTTGGGGGGCTGGGAGGCAAGGGCAATATACGTAACCTAAACTTTTGTATCCCCACAATATGCTGAAATAAGAATAAAAAAAATAGAAAAATAAATTAAAAAAAAAAAAGAATGGAAGAAAAACCACGTTGGCCGGAGGATGGCTGCCCTGCATCCAAATGAGCCTGGCCCTCATCATAGGAGGCTTGGGGGGAAACCCAGGCTATTCCAATGGAAGCTGCAGAGCAGTTTTAAGCTTTGGACTGTTCAGAAGTGGGGAACCACTGCATGGTGGGTGGTGGTCTTGGTCGCCCGACATCCCACCTCCTCCTATTCCATGGTGGTAGTATGTGGGGCACCTGGATGGGTTGGAGAAGGGAATCTCCAGAGCAGGAGTGTGGCAGACTTTCAGGGAGAGCTCAGAGGCTCACCTGTCAAGAGGTGCACTGAAATTCGCAAGTTTTGCTCTGCTTGTTGTGGTTTCCAGTGAAAAACACAAGATGCAGTTTTGTCAACTAATCTCAAATATTACTTTGAATCAGTACTCAGATTCATACTGATATTAAAATAAGCACTCCTATTGTGTATTGAGAACAGCTATTTAATAGGATGGCCGTGCCTGGTGACAGGGGCAGAAATAGGCTGTGTGCTCATTGTGTTCTTCTCTTCCTATTTCATCCTCCTGTACATCACCTCTTTGATTCTCAGAACAACCATTCATTAGCAGAGCTTTCAATAACAGGAGGACACACACATATCCACACAAATACACAGACACAATCTGACATAACTGCATCCAAAGGGAAACAGACCTCACAATTTCATAGATGTCAGAAGGGACCTTAGGCATCCTCCACTATTTCTTAGTCAAAGCAGGAAGTTTTCTATAATAACCTGGGTGAGTTTTCTACAGTAACACAGCCTTTCCTAAATGTATCCATTAGCAAGAATCTCACTACTTCTTGTGGCAGCCCATCTATTGCTGGTAGCTCTGGAAGCATTCCACTATACCCCTGGGCCTCTTCATGTCTGCATGTCCCAGGCATAATGGTGATGGAAGAAATCAACCTTTTAACACGTTATCACTACAAATCCAGCTCAGTTGAGATCTTGGCTGTCTAATTCTTACTTTTCTGCAATGCCAACGCTGTTACCACCATTGATTCCAACTTCAGCTTGGTGGGATGAGTTCCAGAAGAATAGCTGCACCTTAAGTATGACTGCTGCTTTCCTTATAGCTATGTTCCCCTGAATTCCACAATTCTTTCTGTGCCAATTAAAAGTGTTTTTCCTCCATAATCATTCTTTAGCCCTCGAAAGATACTTTGTTTGTTCTGCTTCATAATTCTATGGAAATTTATACTAGGTTCCAGGGAGAGGACTGGAGGTATTCTGGTGTAGGTGACATCTTAGGTTAGGTGCTCAAGTTCTGTTACCTGTACCACAACTGTGAGTCAGGATAAGACACATCATCTCCAATCTGCCCACCCTGAATGATCCAGCCTCACCTTCTCAGGGCTCCTCTCACTCGTAGGCGTCAGTAAGTTTTCATCTCTTCTTCTTTAGCCAAGGGTCTTTAGTCAACAGTTCCCTATATATCCATTCATTCCTGGCTCCTTTAAATGGTCTTACTCTTTACATACAGTTAGGAAAAAATCCCTAGTTGTAAAAGTTAGCATATGAAAGTAATTTGTCCAGTTCTTCCATTCTGACCTTGATCTCCTCCTAACCTTTCAACTCTCTTCTGGTTCTCTTGCCTAGAAGATACTTTGTGTTTCTTTTTCTAACACTGTCCCTCAGATAAAAGCTTGAGACTGACCTACCTAACTATACCAGAGAAGAGTGGAAGACAAACTCTCTTCCGCAGATATAGGAGGTAAGAGATAGGCTAACCTATCTTTCAGGACTCTGGTGATCTACTAATAGATCAGGCCATCTCACCTCTTTCCAAGGGGTGAAAAATGGGTCAGAGCCTAACCTCCAACCCCAGAGTTCCCTTCGTTATTTCTCCGCTGTCAATAAAGACATAGACTAGGCCTCAAATAGACTTTCTCCATAATATTAAGGCAAAACCCATCTCCCAGTAATATCCATTGGTTTTAGTTCTGCCTTACTGAATGACACACACATGCCACCCCTCAGGTATTAAGGTATTTGGCCAAGGGTGAGAGCCAAAGCAAATGCAGCCCAAGCCTAAGGTGATTCGTGTTTGCCATAATGAGTTCAATAGCAGTTCCTCATACACTGTAGTCCTCTATTGGAATTTAAAGACAATGCAAAGAGCCTTAAATGGTTTCATATTCAGAGGAAGGTATATTTCCATTGCATTGGTTGTTAGCAGGTTTGTCTCTGGCACAGACATTTAAAGCTGGCTGAATTTCACGTTTTCCCTGCTCTCCTCCCCCCTCATTTTCTGACCTCCTTTGCAGTGTGGAAAGGCCAAGTGACTACTTCCAGGCAAGGGACTGTAAGTCTGAGTAATATATACCACTTCTGGACTAATGCATTAAAGGTTTGTATGGGAACTCTTTGGATACCAAGAGAGTTTCAGAACTAAGCTTCTCCAGAGTCATACAACTTGCAGGAGACTTTGTAAGAGCCAGAGATGAATCTTTGTTGTATTACAACACTGAAATTTCAGACCTAATTTGTGGCAGAGCACAGCCTAGTTCTCCATGACTGGTATAGTATCTTTGTTTGTAACACTGCTTAATAAAGATGGCCATTTGGCCTGTGTCATTGCAGTTAAGTTCTCTGGAGCCCCATAGCATGCTTGTTAGATAGGAACGTCAAACCCCAAAGAGTCCTCTCTGCAAAAGAAAAGCAGAACAAGAGGCAATATATAGGCAGTTCTTTAGGTTTATGGAGAACTATTGAATACCCAGGGGCCTGAATTCAGAAGCCTCCTTTTCTGCCACTGGCCCTGCAGTATACTCTGGTTTATCTCTGGGCTGCTGTGACAAAAAGTCAGGTTTAGGGGAGAAACATCCTATCCTTAATTCCTGGGCATAAGCTGTGAACTGACGCTACTGGAAGTAATGAGAATGCTACCCACTTGATAAGGGATCTGGAATTGAAAATTTAACAGACACATTTCTCTGTGGAGACTTCCTGGCTGCAGCCAGGCTTCAGTCCTCAAGTCCTATTTTGTTGCCTGTCTGAAACCGCTCTTGCATGAGAACAAGACAACTACTGAATTTTCTACTCAGAGCTATTGATATTATCCGATAGGTGTCTTCTCCCTTCTCTCCTCTCCTCGGGAAGACTTATCAGGCTGCCTTTCCAGCTATGCCGTTAACAAGCCTTGGGTCGCATCTCTAGGGAGGGAAAGAAAACCAATGTTTGTTTATTTACCACCACAGGTCACAAAATGTGCAAGTCACCTTTTTGCATGCCGTCTCCTTCCTTTTAAGAAGTATAGTGAGAACCAATCTTTCCAACAAGCCTAAGAGAAAGATCTTTCTGTTTCATTTTGCAGATGAATTACGACTCAGAGATATTAAATAACGTACCCTAAGTCACATAATGGCAGAGCTATCACATCCCAGCCCATCTGATTCTGATTTAAATGCTGCTGTGATGGCAGAGTTGAGTAGTTACGACAGAGGCCATATAGCTGCAAATCCAAAATATTTACTGTCTAGTCCTTTAAAGAAATCGTTTGGCATATCTTGAATTAAAAGCAAGAGTGTAGAACCTTGGCATATTGAAGAACTCTGATACATAGAAAGCATTCATCAAGGGCTCCATACTAGTAAGGCAAATTTTGTTTGTGGCAGAGAGAAAATGTTTTATATTTTAATTTGCTTTTGATGTTAAGAACTAGTCAATACATGTTGCAATTAACAAACAGGTAGTTCGATTCCCTAACAGATCTGGTTAGGCTAGAGAAAGAGAGGAAACTTTATTTTCTGGACTGATTGTTTTTCCCTGTGGGAAAATGGCAATGGGAGTGATACCGGGCAGCTTCATGAGCTGTCACAGTCCAGCTGTGAACCAGAGGGGACAGTACCTCCTCAACCGCAGGAGGCCTGAAAAACCCGTTTGCTTGATCATCAGAGACTGGAACATTTTGAGCAGACATGTTGTGCTTTCCACAGTGTCGAAGGAGGTAGTAAATTCTAGGACTCTGAATTCTTTCTGGGTAACCACACACAATTTGATGTTTCACTACAAAAAGCAGAGCTTTCTATTTTGATTAAATCAGAATGGTTCTTCGTTCCACAGAGTCCCATGGTGTATTTTACTTCCTCTGTCTTTAACATCTGCTTAATAAAATCACACATTCAATTATTTAAAACAGCCAAGAACCAATAAGAGATTTGCTGACCCGGTGCTTAAAGCTTAAAAATCCAATTTGCCTTTCCTTCATTGCTAGCAGATCAGACCCAGGTTGAAGGTGACGAAAACTATTGGACATTTTAGAATCATTTTGAAGAGCTGGGAGAATTGCATATCTTGTCTCTACCTGAATAGAATGAATTTCATTACCGATGTTATCACAGTTGACATTTCCCCAGGTTTTCATCTATTCTATCCCCAGATTCATTGCATTTTTCAAATCATTAATGTACTGATGTACTGAGTTCTGGCAATTTCCACTGTGATTTTTATCTATATAAGAATTTTCAGAAATGCTGTGGATTAACTCATCTCTAGCTGTTACAGTAGCCTAGAAGGGCCATCAGTGAGACTTGGCAGAGTGTTTGCACCTTCTTTAAAGAGGTGCAGCTTTCCTAAAACAATCCCATGCATTTCACATAAAGAAAATAGTTGCATAGTTATTAAAGACACCTAGAGAGACTTTTCCAAGCAAAGCCTGAAGAATATGGAGTTGACCATTTTCTTCCATAATTGTATTCAATTATGTATTCAATTGTATTCAATATTTAAAATAAACTTATCATTTTAATTGTATATAGAAGTATGCTGATTATTTGTAAGTTTCCCTGAATTTTAATTTTATCACCAAAGCAATATTTCTTTTTCATTCTTGTAAACATATAAATGTAAGTATTTTTCTATACCTTGATATATTTCTTTAATTTATTTTTCTAATTTTTAAACTTCTTTTTATTTCAAAATATTAAGGGGGTGTAAATGTTTCCTAACTTGGATACACTGTATAATGTTGAAGTCAGGGCTTTCAGTGTGCCTGTCACCAGGACAGTGTTCATTGTACCTCATAGGTAAGTTTTTATCCCTCACCCCATCTCAACCTACCCATTCTATGTTTCTAATGTGTTTTTATGACTCTTTGTGCCTGTGTGTACCCCTCATTTAGCTCCCACTTATTAGTGAGAGCATGTGGGGTTTGTTTATCCATTTTTATATTTTACTTAGGATAATGGTCTCCAGTTCTATCCAAGTTACCATAAAACACATTATTTCATTCTTCTTTATGGCCGAGTAGTACTCCATGGTGTATATACATATACAACACATTTTCTTTATCCACTCATGAATTGATAGGCACTTAGATTTATTCCATATCTTTGCAATTGTGAATTTTGCTGCCATAAGCATTCCCATGCAGGTGTCATTTTGATAAAATTATTTTTTTTTTCCTTTGGGTAGATACCCAGTAGTGAGATTGCTGGACCAAATTGTAGGTTTACTTTTAGGGCTTTGAGGAATCTCCATACTGTTTTCCAAAGGGGTTGTACTAGTTTGCAGTTACATCAACAGTATATAAGTGTTCCTTTTTCTCTGCATCCACACCAGCATCTGCTGTTTTTTGACTTTTTAATAATGGCCATTCTGATAGGGGTAAGGTGGTATCTCACTATGGTTTTAATTTGCATTTTCCTGATGATTAGTGATTTTGAATATTTTTTTTTTCATGTTTGCTGGCCATTTGACTATCTTCTTTTGAAAAAATTCTGTACATGTCTTTTGCCCAATTTTTGATGGGGTTGTTTGTTTGTTTTTTTCTTGCTGATTTGTTTGAATTCTTTGTAGATTCAGGATATTAGTCCATTGTCAGATGTATAGTTTGTGAATATTTTCTCCCATTCTGTAGGTTGTCTATTCACTCTGTTGATTATTTCCTTTGTTGTGCAGGTTTTTAATTTAATTAAACCCCATTTATTTATTTTTGTTGCTGCTGTATTTGCCTTTGAGGTCTTAGTCATAATTCTTTGCCTAGACCTATGTCTAGAAGAATCTTTACTATATTTTCTTATACAGTTTTCATGTTTTCATGGATTAAATTTAAGTCTTTAATCCATCTTGAATTTTTTTTGTGTGTGTTGGTGAGATATACGGGTCTTGTTTCATTCTTCTGCGTGTGACTATCCAATTTTCCCAGTACCATTTATTGAATAGGACAGTCTTTCCCCAGTGTATGTGTTTGTCTGCTTTGTTGAGGAACAGCTGGTCTTAGCTACATGGCTTTATTTCTGGGTTCTCTATTCTGTCCCATTGGTCTGTGTCTCTACATTTATAACAGTATCATGCTGTTTTGGTTACTATAGCCTTGCAGTATAATCTGAAGGCAGGTAATGTGATGCCTCCAGATTTGTTCTTCTTGCTTAATTAAGATTGTTTTGGCTATTTGGGATCTTTTTTGGTTTCAAATGAAGTTTAGGATTATTTTTTTCTAGGTCTGTGAAATAAAACATTGGTATTTTGGTGGGAATTATGCTGAATTTTAAGTCACTTTGGGAAGTATGGTCATTTTAATGATGTTGATTCTACCAGTCCATGAGCATGAGATATTTTTCCATTTGTTTGTGTTGTCTACAGTTTCTTTAATTAGTGCTTTGTCTTTATACTTGTAGAGATCTTTCACTTCCTTGGTTAAGTATATTCCTAAGTATTTTATTTTCTTTGTAGCTATTGTAAATGGTATTGAAACCTTGATTTGTCTCCTAAGGGGAGACAAATAATAACAGCTTGACTGTTACTAGTATATAGAAATGCTACTGATTTGCATACTTTGATTTCATAACCTGAGACTTTGAGGAATTTATCACATCATGGAGTCTTCTGGTGGAGTCTTCAGGGTTTCCTAGACACAAGATCATACTGTCTGCAAATGAATAATTTGAACTCCTCTTTCCCAATTTAGATGCCCTTTATTTGTTTGTCTTGCCTGATTGCTCTGGCTAGAACTCCCAATACCATGTTGAATAGAAGTAGTGATGGTAGACACACTTGTCTTGTTCCAGTTCTTAAGGGAAATGATTTAAAGTTTCCCCATTTTGTACAATGTTAGCTGTGGATTTGTCATATATGGCTTTTATAATTTTGAGATATATTCCTTCTAATTTTTTGACAGTTTTTATCATGAAAGCATGCTGGATTTTTTCAAATGCTTTTTCTGCATCTATTGAGATGATCGTATCATCTTTGCTTTTGCTTCTGTTTATGTAGTCAATCACATTTATTGATTTGTATATATTGAACTATCATTGTATCCCTGGGATAAAACACACTTGGTCATGGTGAATTATCTTTTTGATGTGCTGTTGAATTCGGTTTGCTAGTATCTTATTGAGTATTTTTATATCAGTGTTCATGAGGGATGTTGGTGTGTAGTTTGTCCTTTCCTGGCTTTGGTATCAAGGTGATATTGCCTTCATAGAATGAGTTACAAAAGATTTCCTCCATCTCAGTAGTTTGGAATAATTTCTGCAGGATAGGTAACATTTCTTCTTTATAGATCTGGTAGAATTTGGCTATGAATCTATCTGATTCAGGGCTTTTGTTGTTGGGATATTTTTATTATTTTGGTACTCATTATTGGTCTGTTCAGGATTTCTATTTCTTCCTGATTCAGGCTTGGGGATTATGTGTTTGTAGGAATTTATTCATTTCCTCTAGGTTTTCTAGTGTGTGTGAGTAGAGGTTTGCACAGTATTCACAGATGATATTTTTTATTTCTGTGGTATCAGTTGTAATGTCTCCTTTTTCATTTCTGATTGAGCTTTTTGAGTCCTTTCTCTTCTATTTATAGTTAATCTGGCTAGTGGTGTATCAATTTTGTTTATCTTTTAAAGAACCAACTTTTGGTTTTGTTGATTCTTTATGTTGCTTTGGGTTCCATTTCATTTAGTTCTGCTTTGAGCATTGTTATTTCTTTTCTTCTGCTGGATTTGGATATGGTTTGTTCTTCTTTTTCTTTTTCCTTGAGATGTGACATCAGATTGTTAATTTGTGATTTTCCTGTCTTTTTGATGTAAGCATTTAAGGCTACGAACTTTCCCCTTAGCACTGTTTTTACTGTCTCCCATAGATTTTTGAAACCTTGTGTCCTCTTTGTCATTCAGTTCAAGAAATCTTTTCATTTCCATCTTAATTTCGTCATTGATCCCAGGATAGTTCAGCCACAGTTTGTTAAATTTACAAGTATTTATGTAGACTTGAGAATTTCTCTTGGAATTGATTTCAGTTTTATTTCACAGTGGCCTGAGAAGATACATGGTATGATTTAAATTTTTCTGAATTTGCTGAGATGTTTTGAGGCTTAAGATATGATCAATCTCGGAAAATATCCCATGTGCTGATGAGAAGAATGCATTTCTGTAGTTTTTACATAGATTTTTCTGCAAATGTCTGTTAGGTCCATTTATTCCAGAGACTTGTTTAAGTCCACTGTTTCTTTATTCATTTTCTGCTTCAATGATCTGTCCAGTATGTCAGTGGGGGTGTTGAAGTACCCAGCTCTTAAGATGCTACTGTATATTTCTTTGCTTAGATCTTGAAGAAATTGTTTTATGAATCTGGGAGCTCCTGTGTTATGTGTACATATATTTAAGATTGTTATGTCTTCTTGCTGAATTATTTTCTTTATCATTATATAGTGACCATATTTGTCTTTTTTATCATTATTGATTTAAAATCAATTTTATCAGATATCAGAATGGCTACATCTGCTTGCTTATAGTTTTCATTTGTGTGGAATATTTTTTTTTCTGTCCTTTGCCTTTAGTCTGTGTGAGCCTTTGTGAGGTAGATGGGTTTCTTAGGGGCAGCATATAATTTGGTTATGATTTTTCATCCAATCAGCCAGTCTATGTCTTTTAAATGGAGCATTAAAATCATTCATGTTCAGTGTTAATATTGACATGTTAGATACTGTTCATCAGATTAAATGATACCTTGTTGTTTTGTTTACCCTCTTGTGCTACTGTTTTATAAGATCTGTGAGCTTTAACTTTCAGGTGTTCTTACACTAGTGAGTATCTATTGTTCTGTTCCACGTATAGTACGCTTTTGAGCATTTCCTGTAGCTCAGGTCCAGTAGTGACAAATTCCCTTAGTATTTCTCCTTCATTTATGAAACTTAGTTTTGCAACAAACAAAATTCTTGGCTGGAAGTCATTCTGTTTAAGAAAACTAAAAAAATGGGGCCAAATTTGTCAGGTCTCTGCTGAGAAGTCAGTTGTTAGCCTGATGGCTTTTCCTTTGAAGGTTAGTTGTTGCTTTCATCTTGCAGCTTGTAGAATTTTCTCCTTCATTTTGATTTTGGCTGTGACTATTTGTCTTGGAGATGTCTTATTTGCTATGAATCTTTCTGATGTTCCATGATCATCTTGTATCTGGATATCTGAATCTGTGATGATACCAGGAAAATTTTCCTCAATTGCCTCAAATAGGTTTTCCATGCTTTTTGCTTTTTCTTTTTCTCCCTCAGGAATGCCTATAATTCTTATACTGGCTCACTTTACATAGTCTCATATTTTTCTAAGTGATTATTCATTCTTCTTTATTCTGTTTTTCTATATCTTTGACTGGGCTGGCTCAAAAGCCTTGTTTTCAAGCTCTGAGATTGTTTTTTTTTTCTGCTTGATATAGCCTGTTATTGAAGCTTTCTGCTGTATATTGAAATTCCTTAAATGACTCTTTCATTTCTTTAAGTTCTGTTTTATCCTTTCTATGTTGTCTATTTCTTTAGTGACTTTTCATTTTTTTCATGCATGTCTTGAATTTTTTTTTTTTTTTTGTAGGGGGGCTTCTTTGTGTTGGTTTTCAACTTTCTCTTCAGTCCTATTCATCATGTTTACCATCCATATTCTGAATTTCATTTCTGACATTTTGACAATTCCCTTTTGGTTGGGATACATTGCTATAGGTTTATTGTGATCATTTGGAGGTGTTGAAATAGCTTGTTTTATCATTTTGCCAGAGTTCTTTTGCCAGTTTCTTCTCATCTGAAACCTCTCAGCTCAAGGGAGATAGGTTAGTGGTGCACCTGTTCTCCTTTGCTAGAAACTCTCCTACTTAGTGAGGAGAAGGAGAGGTCCATAAATGTTGCATTTGCTTCCTATTCCAGAAGATTGATCTGGCAGGAGAGGGGTGGGTGCACTGACATCTTATAATGTAGATGTTCTTCATTGTCCTGTTCTCCTATGGTTGTCACAGTCTAAGCCAGTGCTAGTGGATCTTCGTGTGGGGTGGTTGTTGGTCCCTAGGCCATGACTAGAAGTGCAGGCAGGGGGTAAAATGAGTCTCTGTCCATGGAGGCAAGTTTTGTGGGAGATTTCTCTGCCTGGGTCTCCCCATTGCAGCGACAGTGGATGCAGGGCAAGGCTATCTGGTTGGTGGCAGTGGCTGTGGCTGTCAGGGTTGTGGGTGTTCTCTCCACCCAGGTCCAAGTGTAATGGCAGCATGCAGCAGGGGATGGCTCATAGCTAGCAGGTCTGTGGCAGAGAACTGAACCACAGGCATGGTGCCACACAGTGCCATGGGGGCACGTTTCCCCAGGCAGCATGTGGGTTAACATGGGCCATGCTGCCAGATAGCTGGATCTGTCTCTTCACCCAGGTCCCACTAAAGCTGTTTACCATAGGGCTTCTCAAGTGGTGTCAATGCTGCTATATTTGAATTCCCCAGTGTGTGTGGGCTACTTCTAGTCCACATCCACATCCACATTCCACCATCATGACCCCTCCCCTTTATACCTAGATATAATTTGACTTTTTCTTAGTGGACACTTTTATTGAATCATTTCCCCTGATAGTAAAGAAAATTTGTTTCACCTAGATTCACTATATCTTAAGTGATGTTCAACTAAACCCTGTTCCAGTAATGTGGATAGTGATAGTCACATGGTATAAAATAATTCAAATAGAATGCTGTATAGTGATTTTGTTACTTACAATTATTAATATTTTAAATTATTATGGAGTGTTGCTAATGGCTCTTAAACTAATCAGCCTGAAGTTTAGTAGAATTATTGGATATGAAAATTGCACTATTTATGAATTTATGGAGAAAACAGGATGATGCTGACTCAGGACAAATGATTTATAAAGTAATTATACCTCTTACTGGTTGCATGACCATCACATTTCTTAGCAAATTAGGAATTCCTTTCTTATTTCTAGTCTCAAATTACTTATGATCCTACATGCCAGAACTCCATACTCATGTCCTATGTTTCAGACAAATGAAACACATTTTAATTCTTTGAAACAAGCACTTTTAAAAAAAATATTCAATGTTGCCTCTCTATCAGCTGTAAATTACACATTCTTTTAATATTCTTTTAGTGGTTATTCTATACTAGTGGTTCTCAAAATGTGATTCCCAGACCAGCAGCATCAGCTGCATCAGCATATCTGGGAACTTAGAAGAAATGTAAATTATCTGGCTCTACTCCAGACCTACTGCATCAGAAACTTTGGAGATAGAGCCCAGAAATCTTCATTTTAAGCCCTTTGGGTGAGTTTAATTCAGATGAAGTTTGAAAACCACTTCTGTATACCAAACTTTTTGCCTCCTCTCCCTATTTTATCCTAAATACTGTGTATTTCCTCCTTATTGCCTGGTAAAAAACATTTTTCTTGCCCCGTATAAAATGTCTTCCTTGGTTTCTTTCTTCTTTGAATTTCCTTAGAATTAAAAATATATTTAAAAAAAAACATTATAAGGCATATACTTAGTAAACATTGTTTTATAGTTATTTGGTAACATCTCTTATCTCCTCTTTAGTGATACAAGTCATAGAAGCCAGGCACTGTCTCCTTATATCCTACTGAAGTGTAGCCCTGTAGTTAGTGCTCAATCAGTAATTGACTGCCTATCAAATCTTGTCTCTAACACATACCCTCTACCCCTATACACTTAATTTTTCCCCTGAAACTTTTCTAATTCTGTTTCACCTCTCCACAATATTTTTCACTATCTCTATGCTACATAATTCTTATTAAGCTTGAACTCAATTTCCCTCCTATCAATTATAATTTTCTGAATTTATGCTTCTAGCTATGATGGACTAATTTATAGGAGACCAACATACCCGTTAAAAACAACTGGAAAATCTGGATAGTATAATTAAAATAAATGGTTTTAAGGTATCAGAGAACTATCAAGACATCTGGGTAGAGGGATTAAATCTCAGAGAAAGGAAAAATATTTTGCTGATGAATGTGACAGACTATTATACATTGTTTTTTTTTTTCCTGAAACAGTCACTGATCCCTAAGAGTCAAGAAGTTGAGATGTTGATCAGTAAGCTGCTGCTAAGATGCTAAAAAGTTCAAAAGAGCATTAGACAGTCTTATATGCCTATAAAGGTTAAAAAAATGAAATTCAGGGCTGCCTCAGTAGTTCATACTTGGTGAGTGAAGGCCCAGAACAAAAAGCAAGTACAGAAAAGTGAGATAAACATCCTGAGCCTCTTTCCTGCTTGTAACATTTGCTAATTATAAGCAACATGGACTTCTATATGAAGAAGTTAAGTATGAAGGGGGCTGTCAGTAGTTGAGGCACTAATTGGAGTTTTTGACAGTCTCACAGTACTAGAAACATCAATACTGGAGTTTACTGACTACTGAACAAGAGAGACCCTAATAAATAACCTGGGCTTTCAGTTGGATTTCTTGAAAGATTATGAGATATAGGAATAAAAGTAATCCAGAACTAGACCAGAACTTAGAAGAAATGAAACTCTGAAATATTTTAATCTTTGATTACATTGAGGTGATTTATCTTTCTCTGATTTCTAAATATGAAGACTCACTCATCTAGAATTTCTGGAACTACTTTATTTAAAATGATTAATATGTCTAATAAAGCAGATGGCAAGGTAGAGGATACCACAGCAGAATGGAAAATGTTTAAATAATGATCAAATAGAAATTTGAGACCAAAAAATACCATTACTAAAATTAAGAAAGCAGTAGATTGTTTTAATAGCAGATTTGAACAAAACTGAAGAGAGGATTAGTGACTTGTAATGCAGATTAGTGGCACAGAAAAAAAAAATATCGATCTGAAACACAGATATAAAAATAAAATAAAATACAGATATATGCCTATAAAATTAGGCATAGAGTAAAAAAGACCTAATCTACATGACACTGAAATACCAAAGGAGAGGAGAAAATGGGGTGAAAATAATATGTGAAGAATGAAGGCTGAGAATTTTCCCAAAATAGTAAAAAACTTCAACTCTCAAACTCAAGTAGCTCTATAAACCCCAATCAGGGGTAAAGCTACTGGAAAACAAAGACAGAGGGAGGTTGAATCAACCTATTCCTGAGCTTGGTTTGAGTTTGGTTGTTTCTGTGGTTGCCCTCAATGCAACACATTCTTTAAAGCCCTCTAGGAAAATACTGTGCTTACAGTAAGCGATAAGTTGATAGAAGGTTTCTTGCAAAGTTCCTCTTCCACCCTCAGCTTTAGACTCTGCCTGTGAAACTTCTCACAGAGGCCTCGCTGCCATGTTTCCCTTCTCCCAGTGGTGGTAGACAGCTGTAACTTTTTATTCAACACTTGCTGATGAAAGTATGGTGGAGGCAGTTTCTTCAAACACCTAAATATTCAACCTAATTATGACAAAAAATCTCATATTTTGGTGGAAATTTAAAAGATGGTCCTAACATATATTTGGAAATACAAAGGACTAAGAATTGCCAAGACAATCTTGCAAAAGAAGAGAGTTTGAGATATTAATACTTATCATAATGGTGCAATAATTAAGACAGTGTAACTTAGGTAAATATACTAATAGATCAGAATAAAAAGTGTAGAAACAGCTCATGTAGATACAGTCACTTGAACTGTGACAAAGATGACATTTCTGTGCAATGAGTAAAAGATGGTCTTTTCAATAAATCGTTATAGGTCAACTGGAGACCCATAAGAAAAGACCCAAACTTGACCCTTACTTCACACCATACACAAAACTATATTTCTTTTGAATATATTTCTTTAGAATGTAGAAACTATAAAGTTTCTTGAAGTTAACATAGAAAAATATTTTAATGTTACTAGAGCATGCAAATACTTAAAAAGCACATAAAAAGAAACCATAAAGGAACAATTGGTAAATCAGACAGCATTGGAATAAAAACTTTTGATCTTCAAAAACACCAGAAAGTTAAAAGGCAAAACATAGAGTAGAAAAAGATAATTGTAACATATGTATCTGAATAAGAATGTATATCCAAAATATATAAAAATACCTTAAATAAGATAAAGGCAGAAAATAGAAAAGTGAGAGAAAGCATTTTACAAAAGAGTTTATCTACATGGCTAATAACCATAATGAAAGGTTTTTATCCTCATTACCCAAAAGGGAAAGACAAATTAAAACAGCAAGATACCATTATATCATGAAAAGAACTGCTAAAATTAAACAGTCTAATAATACTAAGTATTGGCTGAGACATGGAACAACTTAAGTATTACACTGTGATAGTAGGGTGCAAATTATTAGGGTTACTATGGAAAAGGATTTGGTAGTGTGAAAGTTATCACAATCCAAATGGAGTCATTTGTGTCCTAATCCTGAGAAATGGAGCCCAGGAAGACCACGAAGGAGGGTTCTCATGCAAGCATGCCTGTTAATAAGAACTATCACAAAAGACTCTGCAAAAACCACAACATTGCATAAATGCCACTGTAACCATACACAAAGAGGTACTTCTGAGGAGACATCTGCCCAGTAACTACCTGTTCAACTTTGGACTGGCATCACCCTTGCTAGTGATCCTTGTAACCAAGGATACTTGCTTCAAAGTAACTCATGTAGCCCTCCTCATTTTTCCTTTAACTCTCGTCTTCCTATACCTGCCTGAATATACCCATTGTATTCCCATGGCTCAATTCCAAATAAATAATATTTTCTTTTAGAGAGCCTATCTGTTACATAGGTTTGGCAGAAGTATACTAAAGCTAAACAAGCTCATTCTGTATGATCTAGCTAACCTACTCCTAAGCATATCTCTGCTAGAAAAGCATCCATAGTGCAACAAAATACATACACAAAAATTTTTATAGCAGCCTAATTTGTAACAGTTAAAAACTGGAAACAACTCATGTGCCCATACAGTGGAATAGTAAAGTAAATAGTGGTATAGGCATGTAATGGAATACTGTACAACAATGGAGATGAATGAATTGTTGCCTCATGAAACAACATTAATGAATCTGCAAACACAAAGTTGAATGAAAGAAGCTTGACACAAACTAAAAACAGACAAAACTAATCTATGATGATGAAACTAAAAACAGTAGTTACTTTTGAGAAAGAGAGATAGTGATTTTTTTATGAGATACTGGTAACACTATATTTTCTGATCTTAGAGATGACTAAATGAGTGTATTAAATTTGTCAACATTTATTGAGCCTATATATTTAAAATTTGTGCATTTTTTGCGCATATGGTATACTTCTATATAAAATGATGACTTCATCCTTTTCAGGACATCTAATACATTTTGGGGTTCTTAATTTGTCCAACATATATTGAACACCTTCACTACACTAGAACACTTAGGTAGGCCCTGGATTTACATTTGTGAATAAAATGTAGTCTCTACCTTCATGGAGCTTATATAGCTTTGATTATTTGTAGTTTTCTATGGTATGCCTATGTAAAATTGCCATAGTTAAGCAAAAATCCACTGTGTAGCTGAAACAAAGATGCCAGTGTGTTCAATTCATGCACAGTTAAAATTATATCCATAATAAGAGCAAGCATAACAGCTAAAACAGCTAGCATTACTTGAAGTGACTATCCTCCATCCACCCTTCTGATCCTTTTTCCAGTATTCCTCTCTCTGCACCAGGAATCTGATTTGTATGGACTACAATAGGCATCTGGAAACTGTAGCCTCATTATGTAAATAAAGTTTTATTGAAATGCAGTCATACTTATCATTTACATAGTATCTATGGCTGTTTGCAAGAGAGTACACGTCTTGCAATCAAAATATTTACTATGTGACTCTTTACAGAAAAAAATTGCTGAACCCTGGACTATATCAGACTTCCTTGCCTTCATAGTTCCAGTTGGTTCGGTCAATAGAGCACCGAGCTAGAGATTAGGAGGGGGAAGATTGAGTTCTATGCAAGTTCTCCTTAAGCTAAGGAGGCCCTCTGTCAAAGCTCCTAGCTCTTCTTAAGGCAGCTCGCTCTTTCTTACTCTCTTCCTCTGGGTTAGGTAAGCTTCATCCTTCCCCATGTAATGATGCTAATAGCTCTGCACTATATCTTGTAGTTATCCAACATCTGCACATTTTGCAAATTGTCTTTATTGAACACTCCTCAAATTATCCTAAACTACGTGAGCCCTATGTTTGCCAATGGAATCCTAGCCGACAATTTATTAAGCACTTATGTTTTGCCAGGCACTGTGTTAAGAGCTTCATTTCATTATGTAATTTAAACCTGATAATGTAACTCTGTGAGGTGGAATTACTGTTATCATTCCCTTTTTACAAATGAGGCAGCCAGTGTTGTGGTTCGGAGACTTGAAAAATTTCACACAGCTAAAAAGAAGCAGACCTAGGACTTGAATTTGGTGCTATTAATTACAGTCTCCAGAGCTGAAGATCTTAACCATGATTCTCAACAAATTTCATCTTAAGATTTTCTTGATAATGCCTTATTGAGTTGGTGCTTAGATTAAAAAACTTTCTTATTTATAATTTCATTTAATTATTACCACAACAGTAGATCTGAAATTATTGTCCTATTTTTGCAGCTAAATAAATTGAAGCCAATACAATTTAAATGACTTGCTCAAGGATACTAGAAGATACAATTTAACCCAGCGAGGTCCCCATATTATACATAACCATATAGTCATCCTTTATCAAATACATATACTCATCTATTTTGAATGATATGTAGAATTTTACTTGTTATAAAAACTATAAAAATATATTTTTTCATACTTATACTAGTGAATTATCATCTGGGTACAGTAATGTGAAAATGTAGTAAATGTTATTTATGTGTATGAGATAGAGAGGTCTTGAATAGTAAGGAGACAAAGTTAAGCTGAAAAAATTAAATTTTCTGTATGAATTAGGAGTTTTTAGCATTTATTTCTGGTCCTAGAGTATTATAAGTTAATTGATTCAGACCAAACATGAAAAGCCAAGATGAAATTCGCTCCCATGCTGCTGGGATTTGTTTGGTAAGAAGCAATGTTTCAGCCAGGTTGCCAACTGGTTTCTGTCAAGCCCTTGGCTTCCTATAATTCACTCAGTCCCAAGCCAAGAGTCTGGCCAAGAGAGCTGCTGGAGACACACAGATTCTGCATTCCTTGTTTGTTTGGCCTTCTGAGAAGATAAAGGGCCACAGGCTCCCAGCAGCTCCCGGTGGTTACTTCCTCCAGCCCTGAGGCAGGGCACACTGTGGATTCTAATAGAAATCCCTCTCGTTTGTCCATGGAACACATTTTATGTTGCTAGTTCCCTGTTGTGGGCACAAATGCTCTTGGTTGCCTCTTCCACATTTAGAGAATGTATATTTAAAAAAAAATTGTTTAAAAACAAATATACAAATCTCTAACGCTATTTGTTTTGTTCAGTCAAAGATGGTACCTTTGAAAAAGATCTGACTTCTCTTGAGATAAGAACTCGGGGTATATGATGTGTTTGTATGTGTGTATTTAAATCCCTTGTCTTTGATAATATCCTCCCTACCAGATCCATTTTTTCTGGGGTTTGGGTAGAGTGGGAGGGGTGGGGAGAGCATCTGATTTGAGCACCTTTTTGCAGGGATGACATCATCTTACCCTACACCAGGACAATCAGCTTATTGTCATGCATCCATACCAATGGCTTCTAAGGAAGACACATTTGTGTGTTAGTTTAAGTCCTGGAATGGATCAGATCAAATCAATCACCACACATAGCCATGATATTAACATTATACTTCCCACCACATCCCAGAAGCAAATGGATGTCAATGTTGGGTTTTTAAAAAAGCTAGTAAGATTCTGCTCTAGTATCTAGAGAGGACTCTTCTTTCCATGACTTATTAAATATACCATATTTTTATATATTTCTATTGTGTTTATATATTTCTAGTGGAATTTGCCAGTTGGCTCATCAAAAAGTCTAACAGCCTGTCTGCCGGCCAGCTGAACAGTCAGGCAAAAATGTAGGTAGTTCAGAGTTCCCTCCCTACCTGGTGCAGGAGGATCAGTCCCTATCTGGATGAAGCATATTAAATATGGTTGTGCAGAACTGGTCACAGGCTTAAAGAATCAGAGTCACTGGGTCCCAATATGTTAAGAACAAACACTACTATTCTATAAGCTATACTGAGCTATCCCATATACAAAATTCCTTAAAGTTAGCATTTCTCCAATTCCCAGAAAAATATTGAAAATGACAAAGATTTATTCATTAACTTAAGCTTTTGTTACACACTTTTTCCCAAAGCATTAATACCTCTACCTCTTATGTGTTAACAAGTTCTCATTAAAGACATAACGAATGAACTAGCAACCATATGTTTAATAGAAAAAGCTAGGAAATGGCTAATTTCATTTGACAGCTTATTTTGTGAATACATATTTATGGTTGCTTTCCTATATGTATTAACTATATCATCTTAAGTTTGATTGAGGTTTCCTTTTAGTCCTAGAAACTGGATTATGGAGAAATTCTGAGGAAGGTCTTTTTCCACAGAGGAGATTGCTGTGAGCCAGATCTGAAAGGACTGATAGGATTTTGAGAACTAGAGAGGAGGGATGATCAGAAGGAGTCTGGGCTGAAGAGTAAGACTGTGCATGTCATATATGGAGGTCTGCCCCAGCTAAAATGGTTGGAATGGAAGGCTCATTGCAGGTGGTATGAGATAAGAATTAAATGTTTTGCTGAATTCTTGTGTAAGATAGCTTTACTTGATCTGGAACCTTGTTAATATTGTGAAATTTAACTATTTTCCTCCTGACATCAGGTCATATTTAAGCCTTCTAATACCTTTGGTGAGTGACTTTGGCTAAGAGGCCAAAACTCAAATGATCTTAATTAATGCAACTGCCAGACGTCATCCAGTATGATGAACTTGCCAGTCCTCTGAGCCCTGAGATCACACTAGCTGGCATCTGAGCCTGAAATCAACAATCTGGGCCAAACTGTGCTTTCAGAATGACAGGATATATGGAGAAGTCTACAGATGGCACCATCCAAAACTTCAGCATTTCAAGAACCCTTATAAATTCTCCACTTATCACATACAGTTCTCTCCATCAGTGGAAACAAGTAACCCTCTCCAATTTCTCCTTTGAGTATATTATTAAAACCCACATCTGCTTGCCTGCTAATTTATGCCCAGCTGACCATTAATGGGCTTGAGTTTCCTTCCAATCTGTCATAATATAAAAGATCATCAACTCTGAAACTTTCAACAGTAGAGACTTCCCAAGAGATGTGTTGGTGAGAAGGTTGGAGAAACCAACATGTACTCTCTACAGTGGCATAAATATAATCTAAATTTACTGTTGTTTTTTAGAATTTTATTTCATAAAATTACTGTTATTTTACAATAGTGACCCAGATTGTAGGCATTTTGCCTGCATTGAAAATGGAAACATCTTCTCATAAGGTATGAGTCAAGCCAAGGCCTCATTTTCTTTTTTTTATCCCCTTTTTTTAATTTCAGCATATTATGGGGGCATTTTCTTTCTTTTTATGGAAATGTTGCTGTGTATATTTCCCCCCTCATTTTCAAGCTTCCTTCACGGTTGAGTGAAATTTCCCTTCCTTTTGATCTAAAACTCCTGTTCCAGTTTCTACCATAGCTATCATACAGTGCTGCCATAGCCATTAACTTCCCTGCCTACCTCACTGAGGAAGGAACCTAGTTTATTGATATTTGTGTTTTCTTTGGAATAAAATTGAAAGTCTCAATAGGATTGCAAGGCCTACCTGATCAGGGTCCTGCTATCTCTACCACCTCATCTTAGGACTTTCTAATTTGTTCAGCACTTTAAGTCACACTGGCCTTATTCAAGATCCTAGAACTTTTCAGATGCTTCATTTTGTTGTTGTTGTTTGAAGTTCTATCCCATTTATCTAAAACTCTGTACTATGAAGGTCTACCTTGATAACTACAGAATGCAAGAAGAACTATAAAAATGATGATGGTGATGATGATAAAGATACTTACTGGGTTCTGACTTTGTGTAAGACACGGTGCTAAGTATTTCACTAGATTTCCTCATTTATTCCTGATATTAACTCTGTGATATAGATATTAATATTATTATTCTTAATTTATAGATGAGAAAACTGAAGCATAAAGAGAATTAGCCAGGTTCTCAGTGACATACACTTGGTGCTAAAGCTGTGTGTCAAACTTAAGAAGTCTGCCTCTTTGAAATTTATTCTCAAACCATTCTCCAATAGTGCCTCTTAAACATTTTACAAGACTTTCTGGATTCCAGAAAATGCCCTGGCCTAACCAGGTCTCTAATCTACTGGGAAGTCTCTTCCCTGAATCAGAGGTGAATGATAAAACTTTTTATTGATCTATCATGCATAAAACTTCTATCTGTCACTGGAGGCAGAGTCCAAACCAGCTCGTTGTTTTCTACACAGGGATCATGGGTCTATGTGTCAAGGACTGCCTGCAGAATCTATCTGCCTCTCATTATTCTCTCAACTATAATAACTGGCTCAGTCTTACTGACACCAATTGTTTTATCTTTAACTTGAACTAAAATTTTGTCTCATTGTCTAGTCTTTGTTTTGGTTACATGTTCTTTCTGACTATCTTGACTATTTTTTTTTTTCTAACATCTTTTTTGAAGATACAGGCTAAATAATCTCCTATTCCTTAGCACACATACAGCAATTTAATTCTGACTGCTGAAATCCCCATCTAAGTCTGAGTTTCCATGTCTTTGCCTGCTCAGGAGGGGAATAAAGATATTATTAACAATTACATGTACTTGTCATTTTCAACAGGGTTGTCCTGAGTTCTGGAACGCATTCATATTTGAGTTCAAATATAATTGACATTCCAATTGACAGTTTTCTTCAATGATTTTCCTAATTACCAGATAGGATAGTTAGGATTGTGACATTTCTCACATTACTCTATGAAAAAGGGGGCAGGATTAAATTATTATGAAAAGTATATTTTACAATAGGACAGATCTGAGTTTGAAGTCAAGCTTTGCAGTTGCCAGCTGTGCATCCATAGGTAAACTACTTAATGTCTTTAAACCTCAGTGTCCTTATCTGAAAGGTAAGGGTAATTAATGTTAGTATTTACTTCAAAGAATTATCATAAAGTTAAATCAGATAATGCACATAAAGTGTTTATAATGGCACCCTGAAACCTAGTGAATAAATAGTAGGCATTATGATGTAGGGTTCTATTTTAAAAGGTTCAAGCCACAAAAGATGTTGGTCCAAAGGGGCTAAGATCTCTTTATCTTTGTAATGTCGAACTATTGTTTTTGTCTACAGACAATAGCTATGTGAGCTAATGTTCAGTTTGGAATCAGAATTAACTAGATGGATAGGGTTTCTATTTTTGAAGAGGCACTTGAGACTCCCAAGTCACTGTCATTATGTGTTATATTTTGGTAATAAAAGAAGAAAATCACACCAGCTGCTTCTATCAGTGGTGTCACCTTGAGGGAATTGCCTCAGCTCTATAGGTTCAAAAAGTCAACTTCATTAGTTTATTCTGGAGTGACCGAAGGTATTTATCAGTTTCTCTTAGGAAAATAATGCATGCCTTTCAAACTAACATGGCATAGTGTTAAACCGAAGCTCTTTTTCTAGAATGCAAACACGATCACGTAATTCCCTTCCTTGCCACCCATCCATCAATGGCACCATCAATGGCTCCCCGTTGGTCTCACAAAAAGGTACCAATACCTTAATATAGCCTACAGGGCCCTTCTGTGCTGTCTCTCAGGACCCTTGACACCCTCCTGTCTTTCCACCTTCCCTTGCAAATGATACATCAAACATAGTCAACTTTTGACACGTTGTAAAATATATCATACTTTCAGTAGACTGGGTCTTTTCTGATTCGATTTTCATATCCTACAACACTCTTCCACATGCCTCTGTTCCCCAGAATCACTCCTATTAATCCCTTAGTCCAAAATTAAGTACAATTTCACCTAGGGAGCCATTGCCAATCCCCTAGCTCTGATTAGGTCCCCTTGCACCCTGCACTTATCCCAAATCTGCTGTAATTGACTGTTGCCTTTTTTGTTTATTCTAATTGGTTATAAGTTCAGTGAGGGCAGGGATCCTGTCCATTATGTTCACCATTATATTTATGGAACTCAAAATATACATGAAAAATAACTCCCACCTAATAAATAGAAATAAATACATTTGTGCAATGGGTGAAATCTGTCTGTGTCAACCAGACCTTGGTGTCTGCACACAAAACCCTGCCAGCACATTTTCTACTCTCCCTTATTCCTGACCCGATTCTCTGGGGGAAGGGCTTATTCAGCAAGGCTTAATTTTGGCACAGACAGTTGCTTGCTTGGTGAATGAAATGTAATAGATGTATCCACTAATATAAAGTGTTATAAGCCTGTTGATTTAACCTTAGCTACTCTAAGTATTTGTTTCAAAATCTGGACTCATCTAATTTAGAATAAGAGTCTGTTTCTCTATATTGCAACAATCTTTTAAATGCTTTCTCATCTGTCTGTGAGGCCTGTCATTTCCTCCATATCAGCTTTGTTTCAGCTCATCTGTTTAGATACAGAGGCAAAGCTCAGTAAGTAGGCATGACTCAAGCTTTTCAAAGCAGTCCAGGACTTCTAAGATTATCTTCTGATTTTAAGTGGGACCACTCTTCAATCCCTCTACTTGCACTACTTAATTTTCTAAAGGAACCAATTTCTAGCTACTTTATTTTTTGTCATTGCCAATGGACGATTTCATGAGTTCTTCCTTCACGTAGCATGTTCCATTTGGACACCCAATAGGTGACCTTGGCTTTGATCCTCAATTTAGCCTTTGCCTCTGAGACAAGACCTGGAGATAAATACTGCTTCTGTCCCCATGTACTGTTTGGTCATGTCCCATTGCCACTACCCAGCCGATTTTGGCATGTTCACCTGTGTGTTTCCCTATCAAATGGCAGTCTAAGTGGACAGCCTTTTTAGATTATAAAAGAACCTTTTTTTTTTTTTTTTTGAGACACAGTCTCACTCTGTTGCCCAGGCTAGAGTGAGTGCCGTGGCATCAGCCTAGCTCACAGCAACCTCACACTCCTGGGCTCAAGCAATCCTACTGCCTCAGCCTCCCAAGTAGCTGGGACTACAGACATGTGTCACCATGCCTGGCTAATTTTTTTTCTATATATATTTTTAGCTGTCCAAATCATTTCTTTCTATTTTTAGTAGAGACGGGGGTCTCTCTCTTGCTCAGGCTGGTCTCGAACTCCTGAGCTCAAAAGATCCACCCGCCTCGGCCTCCCAAGTGCTAGGATTATAGGCGTGAGCCACCGCTCCCGGCCAAGAACCTTTCTTTAGTAATGAAAGAGGATGAGCTTGGCATTACTGTTAGAATTTCTAAATAAGACTTTATCTCATGTACATTTTAGACAGGCTTATTCTCAGTAGGAATCATTGTCTCAATCATGAAGAAGTTAAGAGCATGAGCCCTGAAGTAAGGCAGGCCTACAACGCTAGCTGTGTGACTTTGGGGAAAACACTTC
>CM052438.1:156859803-156872388 GCA_028533085.1 Varecia variegata | reverse complement strand
GAACCTTTCTTTAGTAATGAAAGAGGATGAGCTTGGCATTACTGTTAGAATTTCTAAATAAGACTTTATCTCATGTACATTTTAGACAGGCTTATTCTCAGTAGGAATCATTGTCTCAATCATGAAGAAGTTAAGAGCATGAGCCCTGAAGTAAGGCAGGCCTACAACGCTAGCTGTGTGACTTTGGGGAAAACACTTCTCTCCAAGCCTCAGTTTCTTCATAAGTAAAGTAAAGATGATAATAATAATACTTAACTTGTAACATTGGCATAATATTAGATAATACTTATAAACCGCTTATCCCAATTCCTGGAGCAGACTAAATAAAGAGTACAGATGTTACTATTTTTATTGTTAGCAATAGTCGACTGTGTTCAAATACTACAGGGGTATGCAGTCTCTAACCCAGAGTTACCAGTCTGGCAGGAGATCCTGAAAACTAGTTTGGGTGAAGAAATTATCAGTAACATTAGAGCTGAAACAACATGAAAAAGAGAACTGGTTGAACATTGATTAATTGCTTAAGGCAGAAGATAACATGGCCTCTATGGTGACAACTAAACTTCCAAGGAGAATTCTAAAATTCAACAAAAATGACTCTTCTCTCATACTTGGGTCTAAACCCTGCCTGTGGAATACATTGCCTTTATAGGATGACATTGAGAAAAATATAACTCTTTGGCTTTCCGTTCTGAAATCCAAGGTCCAGACGTCAGTGCAAGTGATTTGCACTTATTTGTGTGTGTATGTCCCTGAATACAGGACATGTGCTATTGATTTTCAGCCATCAGTTACACAACAGCTTCTGAAGCCTGACCTTGGATTATGTGGGTTGCACATAAAAAAGTTCCTTGGACTTTTTTTTATCAGATCATGACTCTACCCAGACACAGGGAGGAGGGGGACGAGGAGGATGTGAGGACAACTTCAAAGCTCTGTGGAGAGTTAATAGCTTTTTACATATTTCCTTCTTACGGTGGACAAGAGGAGGGATTTCTAATTAGAGAACTGGAACTGTGGAATGGCAGAGCTGTAGAGGAGCATTACACAGCTGAGACAAGCCCTTGTTTTACAGAGGCAAAATCTCAGGCCCAGGAGAATGGGCTCAAGTTCATGGGATAGAGAAGAACCAGATCTGCAACTCAGCTCTGCAGACTTTAGCTTTGGTTGTTATTAAAAACTTAATTTTTTAATTTTTTTTTTAATTCAGGATATTACAGGGGTATTACTTCTCTTAAGCCTTGAAAGTGCAGTATCCCTGGAATATATTAGTGCAAGACTATCAATCAGTGACTTTTATGGAACAGTGGTTAAGAGCATAGGTGTTGGCATAAAGCAAACCTGGAATCCAGTCTTGGTTCTACCATTTGCTAACCACATAACCTCAGACAAGTTACTTAATCCCACTTGGTTTGATTTTCTTTATCTGTAAAGAGGATAATCATAGTTTGCATTTCTTTTTATTTTTGTGACAATTAAATGGGATAATGAAGACAAATGATTAAATACACATAACAAAATTTACTATTTTAAACTATTTTTAAATTGTGACATTAAGTATATTCATGTTGTGGGTCACTAGCTTTTGATTCAAAATAATTTGATATGGATGTATTGCTATGATCTGAATATGTGTTTCCCCTCAAAATTCATATGTGGAATTACTAACCCCAATGTGAGGTGGGGTCTTTGGGGGCTGATTAAGTAAAGAGGGCAGAGCCGTCACGAGTGCGATTTGTGCCCTTCTGAAAGAGATTCCAGGAAGCTTGTATACCACTTCCACCCTGTGAGGAAACAGCTAGAAGGCACTAATTTATTAACGAGAAAATTGGCCTTCACCAGACTCCCAATCTGCTGGCACCTTGATCTTGGACCTCCCAGCCCTCAGGTGAAATAAACTTTGTGAAATGAAGGTCATTGTTGGTAAGCTACCCAGTCTATGGCATTTTGTTATAGCAGCCCAAGGAGACCAAGACAGGTATATTTTCAGGGAAAGCTTCTACATGTGGCTTCTATAAAGGGACTTGGGATCTCTTAAGGTACTGAATTCCATAAATATAAGAAGACAGTTCAAGGATGCTGCACACCTAAATATAAAAAAGAAATCCTCCCTGTTTTTGCCCAATATCAAATTATACACTTACAAGATATTTAAATGTCAAGCTACAACAGTAGTTAACAGATGTTTCTGCCTGTCATAATGTGATTATTCCATACACAAAATAAAATGTGCTTTCCTTCTCCCATAAAAGGCAGAGAGTTTAATATTTACAGCAGATGTCTTACCAGGGGGTAGTTCAATTCAATGTGGTAGCTGATCCAGCCTATAGGCAAGCACCTCTCTTAGCTGGCTCCAGTGGGCTGACAGATCCAGTAGTAATCAAGATATCTTTGGAAAATCAAGTCATTTCATGGAATCCAACCCAACTTTTGATCAGGGTCCCTATAGCACTGTAGTTGAGATTGAAGAGTTTGGAACCAGAACTGCCTGGGAAAAATTTGAACTCCTTCACATTCTTGTGTTTTGACCTTGGACGACTTACTAACTGCTCTTTGCCTCTTTAATTTTGTCGCTGATAAATACCTACTCCCTAAACTCCCTTATAAAGAGTAAGTAAGTTAATATATATAAAGTTCTTGGAAAAAAGATTGGGATAAAACAATTCATAACCTATTATATATTTATTCCTTAATCTGTTAACGACATCCATTTTGCCTTTAGTTTCATGATGAGCCCTTTTGGTGTTCTCTAACTTCTGGAGTAACATGTAATGATAACTGCCAGTAACCCATCTGACATAAAATAGTAGGGTGAAGGAAGAAGAAAACAGAAGAAACTTATTTAAAGTAAATAAATGGTAAGAGAGAAAACGTGAGTAGATATAGGGGTCCTTGTTTCTCCTTTAGTCACAAGGTCACAGCTGGTATTTATACTTCCTACCTCTACTACCAACCCCATGTTTCCTTTAAATCAGCTGCATGGGTGTCAAGGTCATCTGGTATCCCAAGAGCAAGTATTCATTCTTTACCAGTGGATAGTAGCAAATTAAAAGTGATTTTAAACATGAAGAGTTCATGCCTTTGCTTTAAAATGCAAGGTGTCTGAACCATGGTCTCTTTAGATTCATACTAAAGAGAACATCCTGATTTTTTATTTACCATACTGAGTTTATCTCTGCATCCCCAGCACCAATGAACTCATATAAAACCATTAATAATATTTCTTGAAGGGAAATCCTCAATTATTAAAATGTAAGCCACGTGAGGATTGGCTTTCCTTGGTTTCAGTTACTACTGGAACAAAATAGGTTCACAAAAAATACTTATCAAAAGAATAAATAAACCATATATAATAAAGTTTACACATAAATATAAAAATTATTAGATAACATACCATTTCAGGAGAGATGATATAGGTGAAAGTGAATGTAAATAGTTGGGACATTTCTTTTTCTGAATCTTAAATGCTGAATACTGTAAGAAAATGTGATTTGGTTATAATTGATTCAAGACCTTTATGCTATAGTTAAAATTTTACCCTAGATTCTGGTTCTAAATATTGGGTAATATTTTCAGAAGGTGATTCATGGCTAGAAAGATGGATATAGGATGGAATTTTGTAGGTGACCTTGATAGCATCTTTGACAGGGAGCACTCAAATTATATTTCATTATTTAATATTGTGTTCAGAGTTCAAGTTGGTAGAAAGGAGATTGTCTTAGTCTGTTTGAACTGCTATTACAAAATACCATAAACTGAGTGGCTTATAAGAAACAGAAATTTATTTCTCACAGTTCTAGAGGTTGGATAGTCCAAGATCAAGACACTTACAGATTCAGTGTCTGGTGAGAATCCACTTTATGGTTCATAGATGCCACATCTTTCACTGTGTCCTCACATGGTAGAAGGGGCAAAGGGTGTCTCTTGGGCCTCTTTTATAAGGGCACCAATCTCATTCATGAGGGCTTTGCCCCCAAGACCTGATTGCCTTCCAAAAGCCCCACCTCCTAATCCCATCATTTTGTAGGTCAGGATGTCAATGTATGAATTTTGGGGGGACATACAATTCACACCATAGCAGATGTCCTGATGTGATTTATGATCCATTTCTAAGGGAGTTAACAGAAGGCCCAGCTGTTCTGTGAATGACTTGTTGGCTTCATCGGGTCTCATTTTTTTCATATTTTAAATATTCCTATTTATATGAGTGAGAAAAAGATATCCTATAAAATCTAATACAAAATATCTTTCTGTCATTTTTTAAGACAATTTCAGCCCAAATTTTTATATAGAGATGAAAAATAAGTTTTGAAATACTCTTTAGAAGACATGAAAGTCAGTTTTGAGTTACCCAGAATTTCTGGATATATATAAGAATTTATAAAATTTTCAAAAGAGGCCATCTGGATTAAGGGGGTGTAACAGAGGAAACATTTAAATTTTACCCAGGATGCGTTACTCATTTTTACATATCATGTCTACTTGCCAAAATGTTGGAGGTGACTTAGAATATTATATATCTTGAATGTTCTCTGACTATCCAAGCCCAAGCCCAGGTTAAAAATTGGAATCATATTAACACTAATCACTCAAGTTCAGTTATTTCTTTTTAGTACTGGTGTCACGTAACCAAGCTAGGTAACATCTTCTCCAGTTACAAAGCCCAGATTATTTCTCACAATTGTTCACAGATAGGAAATTTCTTAAAGCATAGACTCCCCATTGTCCCATAGCAGATGTGACAAGGCCTATGCAAAGGTTCTTTGGTTTGCTGAGTCATCTCTTCTTGTGGTTTCCCTATACGCCTGTACCCACATTTAAGCTATTATATGTATGAGCTTGATGGGTTATCTGCACTCAAATGAAAGACACTTATATACATAATATATCCCTTACTCTCACCTATCATTCTGGTGGATAGAAGAAGTTTCTTTTTGTACTATCCTCAAAGTCTCAAAAAGTATGAAATAGTAAAAAAATAATCATGTCACTTCTCCAAAATAAAAACTCTGAAAAGATAGCAAAATAAAGAAAACTGGAAGGGATGTGACTTGAATTTAACCAGTCCTGGGTTTCCAAAAAGAGATCCCAGCATCCTGTAATCCTGAGTCTCACTCAGGAAGGAAGCTAAGATGATAGAAAACCAGACAGAAATTCAAAATTGATTTAAGAGGAAACTTGTGTTTTTCTAGTGGAAACATCAGTATCCAACATGGCACATGCAAGAGCTACCATTTTTCTTCCTCTTTTTATTTCCTTACCTTTTGAGGAGGTCCTTTATTCCTTCTCTAATCTATATAAGCAATAAATTCCTTGAAGATACTACCCATAGGAAATTATATTTAATCATACTAGTCTATAACCAAGAATAATTAGAAGTTCAATTATAGATATTGAACTCTTTCAAAACACATGAAACGGTATATTAATTCATGTCTAAGCAAAACTTTAATGTCATCTCTCCCAAGTCTGTTTTGATCTCTCTCACACACACTGCAGTGGTTCCCAAGTTTTCTGAAACTTTTTCATGATGCCAGTCTCCACATTTCATCCTTTCTCTGCAATTAGATGCTGATTGTGGATTCTGGGGCTTTGGTTTCTCTCTTGCTCTTTTCTCCAGCTCACTCTCTGTCATCCCTCTGTCATTCTGTATCTATGTCAATTAAATAGGAACACAGGAAAGAAGCAGCATTCCCTTGATTTCTTACTGTGCTCTTCATCTCTTTTCTAGTTGATAAGACATATCTATAAAATTTAGGTGTTCCTCTGATATATTGATGTGGACTTGAGGTGTTAATCTGGGTAAAGTTTTTGGGGCCAAAATGCTCACTTTATTTTAAAGCTGAGATGCGTTAGTGATTATGGGCAGGTTCTGAAAGTCACACAGTTCTATCAGAGAATAAACAGAAGAGGAAAGGCCGTCAGAAAGGTGGTGAAGGTCCGGTGACAGGCTGACAACACTTATCTTTCTTGACAATGTGTTTTCTCTACTCCCGTCATGTTCTACCGTGTGCAATGGTATTTATAAGGGGCTGAAAGAAAATTGGGAGAAGATGAGAAATGTTGCAATGGGGGTTTTATATAATCCTAAAATCAACTTTATTGTGATACGGCTTAAATATAATGAAAGGCATCTACTGTAATTGTATATTTCTATGAGTTTTGATAAATTTATATGGACATGTAATCTCTATTACAATCAAGATATAAAACATTACCTCTAAAAGTTAATCTGTGCCCTTCATAGCCCATCCTCCAGCCTGGCTCCTGGTAACCATTAGCCTGATGTCTGCCATTGTGGATGAGATTTCTCTTTTGTAGTTTGCAAATAAATGAAATCATATACTGTGTACTCATTTGTATATGTCCTATTTTGCTTAGTGTAATATTTTTGAGATTTATCCATGTTGTTGTGTGTATCAGTAGTTCATTCTTTTTGTATTGCTAAATAATATTCTATTGTATAGATATCTATAATTTATCTATTCAGCAGCTGATGGACATTTGCATAGTTCCCATTGTATTATGAACAAAGCTGCTGCGAATACTCACAAGTCCTTGTATGAATACATGTTTTCATTTCCCTTTCATAAATTCCTGTGAGTGAAATTTCTGGAGAGTATAGTAATTGTACTTTTAACTTCATAAGAAACTGCAAACTGTTATTGCAAGTGATTGCATCATTCTACATTTCTACCAGCAGTATAATAAGAGTTCTAGTTTCCACATATTCTCACCAACACTAGGTATTGTCATTCTTTTAAATTTTATCCATTCTAATATGTATGCAGTAGTATCTCATTATATTAATAGTTTTAATTTATATTTCTCTGACAAATAAGGATTTTGACCATCTTTTTTTGGGTTTATTAGGCAATTATATGTCATTGTATAGGAGATATCTATTCAGATCTTTTGCCCATTTGTTTTGGGTTATTTGACACTGTAATGAGTTGGAAGAGTTCTTTATGTACTTTGGATATAAATGCTTACCAGTTACATGTATTTTGAATATTTTCTTCCAGTTAGCAGCTTCTATCTCTCAATGAGCAGATAACTTGAATTTCAAAGAAGTCCAATTTAAAAGTTTTTTTTTCTTTGTATGGTTTCTGCTTTTTACATCCTAAAATATCTTTTTTGACAGTAAAATCATCAAAATTTTCTCCTATGTTTTCTTTTAAAACTTTTAAAGTTTTAGGTCTTACATTTAGGTCAATAGCCCTTTTGAATTAATTATTTTGTGTGTTATATAAGGCAAGTTTTGAGGTTTGCTTTTCTTTTTTTCCCATATGGATACTTGCTTGTTCCAGCACCATATGTCTACTTGTGCAATTTGTATTATGTATCATTGATCTATATGACTCCTATGCCAATAACACACTTTCTTAGTTACTGTACATTTATAGTAAATTTTGAAATGAGGTAGTATAAGTCCTCCAACTTCATTCTTTTGCAAAGTTTTTTTGGTTAGTTCATGCCCTTTACATTTCTATATAACATTTAGAGTCAATTTATTAATTTCTACAAATTTATCCAGGAATTTTGAATGATACTGTACTAACCTGATAGATTGTTTTGTGGAGGATATATTTCTGTATCCATGAGGATGGCCTTCATTTATTTTGTGTTCTTTAATTTCTCTCAGTGATGTTATGTAGTTTTCATTGTACTGGTTTTGTTAAATTTATCTCTAAACAATTTCATGTTTTTAATGCTGTTATAAATGATACTTTTTAAAAATTGCAATTTCCTAGTGTTCATTTTAGTATATAGAAATACTTCTCATTTTTGCATATTGACTTTGTCCCCTGCAACATTGGTAAAGGTTATTACCACGCATAATTTTTATTAACCTTTTCTTTTTATAGATTCCTAGGATTTTTCACATATAGTTGAGGGGTATAGTGAAGGATTGGTATCTGTGGGGGATTGGTTCCAGGACCTGCACACATATCAAAACCCATAGATGCTCAAGTTCCTTATATAAAATTGTGTAGTATTTACATATAACCTACACACATCCTCCCATATACTTTAAATTATCTCTCGATTATTTATAATACCTAATATAATATAAATGCTATGGGAATAGTTGTCATACTATATTATGTAGGGAATAATGACCCATAAAAGGTCTGTACATATTCAGGACAGAGGCAACTATCCTTTTTCTTTTTTCCCAAACATATTTGATTTGCAGGTGGTTGAAGCCCCAGATTAGAATAGGAATGAGAGGGAGGGGCAACACTACAGATCCTACAGACATTAAAAGCACAAGAAGGAATATTATAAGCACCTTAATGCTAATGCCAACAATTTAGATAAGCAAATTCTTTGAAAGACACAAGTTATTAAAACTGGCTTAAGAAGAAATAAAAGTCATAATCAAACACCTTATTAGAAAGAAAACTCCAGGCCAGATGGCTTCAGTTGTTAATTCTAGAAGACATTTAAGAGATAAATGATACCAATTCTTCACAAACTTTTTCAGAAAATAGATAAAAAGGAAATGTTTTCCATCTTGTTTTAGGAAGCCAGAGTTATCCTAATTCTGAACTATACAAAGACGTTAAAAGAAGATTATAAATTAATGAATGGTCCTTGTGAACATGAACATAGAAATCATTAGCAAATCAAATTAGTAGTATATAAAAACATTCACAAATAAAATTTGGTAATATATAAAAAAGATAATATATTTTTATCTGGTGGGGTTTATCTTAAGTCTTAGCTTTGTCTTAGTCAATAATATATTGTTTGGGAATGAGCTTATGGCAATGTGTAGTTTGCTCCTGTGGTACCTGTTGCCTTCAGCATGTTAATAAAATTTCTCAGTGTTCTAAATATTCTTATGAGCTAATTTCATGACTTCAAAAACTAAAACTATAGAAGAGAAATCTCTGTATTTACAAAAGTTGTGCCCTCCTCTGTGTTATGAGCTCATTATTGTCTTCAATGCAGTTCTTATCCATCTGGATGGAAAACACATGAAATAATTATAAAACTCTAAAATGGTGCATATTCTGAATGTATGATGTATAGATGTACATTGTGTGATTCAGAGTACAAGTACAATAGGTCTTTTTAAAGTGAAACATTAAATCAGTCTAGTCAGAGATAATCCATGAAGTTGAGGAGTTGGGATCTGGATTTTAAGGCAGTGACTCATTTTCACAACAATCATATCAGAATATAATTTATATCATGATCAGTTAAGAGTGTGTCACATAATAAAGTTGCAAAATAGGAGTATTTAAATTTTACATATATTAGAGTCACTTCCAAGTTATCCGCATTACATTACTCTCATTCTCAGTGGTATTCTTAAGTGGGAGAAAAAAGTCATAAAGTTACAGACAGTGCTTGGAATAGTTCAAAACTGACATTGTCTCATTTATTATGCTTCCCCACAGGGTCTTCTACCAACTATCATGTCTGACATTAATCTGGATTTTGTTAATTCACTTGCTTTTGCTGTGCTGTATTGAGAAAAGGACTAATTTACCCACATTTTGAGACATTGAAAGTCAGACTAGCTGAATAAAGACCTCCCATCTGTTAACTGTGTTTCCAAATGCCACCCTTGATTTTGGCCATGCGGTGATTAGTAGAAGTCAAGTGCTGTCTTGAATTTTTCCTCTAAGTTTAATTTCTCGGTGGTTTTGTTACATATGTATATAATGCAACCGCTATCTTATGAGGTACCTTTTGCTATATCTTTAACAGACTTTGTGCAAAACACATTGGTGGTAAGGGGTGAAAGGTGTTCTTTTGTTTTAATTAGGAATGCCAATGTCATAAAAATTGATTATCCCAAAATTAGTCCATAATATATTTAAGAGCCCATGTTTAAGTTGTATTAATGACATAAACATTGACAAAATGTGATATAATGAAAAAGTCTTAAGTTTTGTAATCCCAAAATCTTGAATTCCCAATTCAAGCCCCATAAGTTAATGGCTGTGTTACCTTAGATATGTATTAAACCTTTCTGGATCTTAATTTCCTCATCTGTAAAATGGAGATAATAATACCTATCTCATAGTTCAAGCTTCACCTGAAATTTTTCTCCCTGATCCCACCACCTCGGTGAGATCCTTGTGCTACTTTTGTCTGTAGAACATAGCTGCTTCTCTTCAACCTCACCTGGTAACAGATCTTGCCACCGTGAGCACAGGTGGGCACATATCCAACACTAAGTCAATCAGGTAATTCTATTCCACTCTCTTACATGAGAAAACATAGAGACTGTTAGTGGTTGGAGCAGTCATGCAATGGTAGGATCCTCAGGTAAATGTGAAATCCTAGGATTACACTGTATGTAGCCCATCCTCTAAAAGATCTCAATACTATATTCTTTCTTGGATTCTATAAACTATCATAATAGTCCTTTAATAAACCCATTTCAGCTTAAGTTTAATCAGCAAAGTTTTCTGTGTTTTACACTATGAAATCGTACCTGAAACTGTCCCTTGCCATATGCCCTTTGCACTTGTCTATAGAACATGTCACACTTGTAATTAACAGTTCCAACATTCGTTTCCCTTACCAGACGGTAAATTCTATAAAAACAAGAAATATAGTCTTCCTTGTTTCTGTGTCCCAGGACTTATTAACACAGTGCCTGACCCCTAGAAATATTTAATAAGTGGACAAATAAGAGGTTTTATATGAAATAGTTTCTCACAGCACTTAACAAATATGAGTGCCTTTCCTAGTACTTTCCTCCTTTCCTTTTTTGCAACACAGGAAGCACATCTCTTTGGAAATACAAATACTCCAATACCCCTGTGTCCTCTGTCCTGCAAATTGTGCACAAATATCCCTCCCCCCACCTCCCCAATCATTGATTCCAGAGAGCACTTGCATTTCAAGTTTCTCTTACAATGAAAAGAGATTCGGAATATGTTTTGAAAGTCAAATCAAGGGTTGGTGTCTCTTCTAAAGGAGTTATGACAGAAATGTTCCACATCCAGGTAGTGAGTGGAGTTTTTAAAGAATAGAGATGGTTTCTGCTGAAGACTTGCCCTCTGACCCATCTTTCCTATGGCCACTGCTGAACTGGCTTGAGAAGACTGGCCCAAGTCATACTCTCAAGGAGGTCTTGCAGGAAAGTGAACAGAATGGTCCCACACAGGGACTGAATCTGTGACCCAGTTTTTATTAGCAAGCTCTATCCAGCAGAACTGACTCTAAAGCGGTTGCTGAATTTGTCTGAGATAACTCTTGATGTTTTAGCTCCAAAGACATGTGTCTGACCCAATAAAGACACTGGCTAGTTAACTTGAAAAAGTCTTTATGCCATTTTTAGACTATCTGGGGCAGAACGACCTTTGCATTGGTCAATGTTTGTAAAGGGCATTGGGTTTGTGAGAAAATGAACACATTGGTATTCCAAGGGGCATACAAGACAACTCCCATGTTTCTTTATTTCTGATCCTGGGAGGTGGTTTTGCAGTATAGTTATAGGACTAGAGAATCAGCCTCCTAGCTAAATACGTATCAAAATTGAAAAGAGTACTGTGCAAATGTACAGAGAATGTAGGGCTATCCACACAGGAGAAGATAGCTATTTTAAGAAAAAGAGAGATATTTTTAGCAGAGTGCCTATTACATGCCAGACTCTTAGCTACACATTTTTACTTACAGTATTTTTGTTATTGTTTTTCCTTTGTAAATGTTAAAGTAATGTATTTAGGGTCACCCTTAAAGTATGAAAATTGGTAACTTACTTCTATCTTATAAATTTTTACCATCCATTCAAAAGTACTGACCTTTCTCCATTGACCTGTTACCTTTTGTCTCTATGAGTAATTGTGGCATTTGAGGTGATTGAGATTCTCCTTTGAAATTAGTCTTAGCTGCCATAGATAAACAATGGATTTGTCTTTCACATTAGCGAGATCTGAAAATAACAGTAATCATTAATTAAACTTTCAGTTAACTTCTTTCAGTTTCCTTCCAACACAAGGATTGTTTATCATTATTATTAATTATTATTCCAGCGTTCTACCTTTCTTCATTTTACTTCAGTAGGTTTGAGTAAAGCAGATGAATTTGCATTGTTGCCAAGACCTCTCCCCTATCCCTTTTCTAACCCTAAAGGTTGTGAAGCAAGAGACCCCAGGATACAGGGAGAGGGGCTAGGCTTGTTTCTCTCACTGCATTTCATTGGAAAACTGCAGTTAAGGAAAATTGATGTTTTAGGGACATGAAGATTTTAAATTCTGGCTCTCTCACTGTTTAGCTGTATAAACTTGAGCAACTTAATCTCTTAAAGTATCAACTTCTTCATCTATAAAATGGGCATACTAATAGCACATTCTTTATAAAGATGTTGTGAGGTTAAAATGAGATACTATGCCTGGTACATAGCAAACAGTCAATAATATGTTTCTTTAGGCTGGGCGCGGTGGCTCATGCCTGTAATCCTAGCACTCTGGGAGGCTGAGGCGGGTGGATCGCTCGAGGTCAGGAGTTCGAGACCAGCCTGAGCAAGAGCAAGACCCTGTCTCTACTAAAAAAATAGAAAGCAATTATCTGGCCAACTAAAATATATATGTATATATATGTATATATATATAC
>CM052438.1:156823551-156859703 GCA_028533085.1 Varecia variegata | reverse complement strand
AAAATGCATGAAGGAATTATTCTTAGAATGTAGAATTTTAATTCATTACAAAAAACCTTGTTAAATGTCTGCTTTTCTGTTCTGTTCTAGGTACTGTACTAGGCATACAGATATTTTGTGGACATATCTAAACCTTGAGGCTCATGTGCAGGTAGGCAAAACATTCTACTTGTTTCTTTTATTGTAGACAAAATATTTAACAGAGAAAATGATGACTCTGAGCTAATATGGACAACTTTAGCAATGTTTGTCCTAAGTGTCTAAGGCTTTAAAATATAAGTATACTACTACTAGATGAAAAGATGTCTCATATTCTCCAAGAAAAAGGATAAGATAGCCCATGTTGTTTTGCTCAATTGGAAAGTTCAGCACTTTACCCTGAACATTCTCCCTCTTAACTTCCCTTTCATAACTTCAACTCTCAGATTTAAACGAAGCCAATTTATTTTGTGAGGATTTTAATAACATATTAATTATGATCAGATTGGAATCTAATGACTAGCTCCCTGAGGCTGACAGACATTGAACTATTTATATATACTCTCTGCCCTTTCAATCTGACCTACTTTGACAGTTCAATTAAACCAATTGACTTTTGAAGTTTGTTTATGAAATGGCTAGGGAACACTGAATATTTGGGGTGCTTGGCATTTGTATAACATACGGTTTAACAAGTTCCTTAGTATATTTCTGAAGTCCAGGAAAATGCCACTCTCTAACTTGACAGGCAGATCACAGTAGAGTCACAAATGGAGAAACTGAATGTGTTAGAATGTGTATATATAGTACACACACAAAATTTCCTCATAAAAATATGAGAGTCCTTTCTGTATGTAACTTGATTGTTGTCACTCTGTAGTTCTCACTCTTACTTATGTGACCTGAATGGGATTGGTTCATGTACTTAATTGTTTTAAATACTTTTCATCTAATGTTCATCCATTCATTTATTCAACAATCATTAACCGAGCACCTACTCTGTGTCAGGTACTATAATAGACCTTGTAAATCTTTATGCACAACTCCCAGGCCTTGTAAACATAGTAAAGTAGATTAGAGAAGTTCACTTTCTGTATTTATCCCATATTTATAAGCCCCAGTGAGAGGCAGTATATTACTCAGGATAACAGCTGTCTCTTGGTGAAGCCAAAGTTTCTAGATTTGTATCCCAGTTTTGTCACTTACTAGTTGTCACTGGATAAGGTGGCTAACTTACTCCCGCTTCAGTACTTAGTTGACTGTATTTTTCTGAGGGTTGCAAGTGTTAATGGACATGTAACATTCAGATGGGCTCATGATGAGCTCAGTGTTGGCCACCATTGCCGTTACTAGTATTGCTATCATTGTTCAATAGACATTCAAGAAATGGGGTTTTGATGTTATTATAATACTTCCAAGATCAAAGGTACAGACACATCCTGCTTCCATTTACTTTGCCTCGCTGAGGATTCTAGGTTGAGAGAAACATGCACACAGGACAAAAGAATGAATAATACTAAGACAGTGCCCAGTAATGTCCAATGCAGGGTGCTGTCATTAAAGTTGAGTTGTTATATGAAGTTAAAGGGTTTACTTACCTCTTCATTTCTAAGAAGAGGAAAATCAGGAAGAGAAATATTGAAGTGTCAGTGACACACATTTAAGTGTGTGTGTGGGGAGAGAGAGAGAGATGCTGAATACAAGGGAAGCCCTGGGTCTGCTTACTAAAAGAATGGTAATCAGAATAACAGGCTTAATGAAAAGTGCTGCCTAGTAAAAAATGCTCCAGTGCCAGACTTCAACCAATAATATTAGCAACTTATTTCCATCTATATAATTGTTACAAAGAGGACAGGCAGAGGTATAACTGTAGAGAAAAGGTGCACAAATATTCTATGCTGTATTCAGGACTTCATGCCAAATCTTGTGCAATGCTGTACGTAGTCTAAGTATTTGCAATCTAGTATTGACAATACAACAAACCACATAGTTCTCTATTATAAAGAGTTGAGTAAGACATTTTCTATAAGAAAAAAATCAAACAAGATCGCATAGGTGTTCTGAGCAGAGTTTCAGTTTAGGCAGTCTAAGAAGGCTTCATGGTGACATTATCAAAAGTCAAGGTTCACTGTGCACTTACTTTGTGTAAACATTGTGCTAAGTGTTATGTTAATACACACATTATCCACATTTTATTCTCAAAACTACCCTAAAGGAGAAACTGTTTTTCCTATTTTACAAATGGCAAAATGAGACTAATAGAGATTAAGTAATTTCTAAGATCTGTAAGTAATAACTGCCTGAATCTGGTTCGAGGCCAAGTTGTCCGACTCCTGAGTGTGAGTGCCTGGCCTCTCTGTTCTACCGCCTTTTTCTACTTTTTCCTGCTGTTTCCTGAAAGAATGTAGGAAGGTTCCAGCCAAAGGAATAAGAGAATATGTCAATTAACAAATACTTTCTACAAGGGTTGGGGATGTCGAGGGAGACATTTAGAGTTACAAGGCATGGTCATTTCCACTAAGGTGCTTACTTCACCTGGGGACAAGGCAATGAATAAATAGTGCCAGATGTATAGTGCAAGGGTAAGTAGTGAACATTTAACCAATTATTATTTATTAAGCACCTACTAGGTGTGAAGTTAATGAGATTGTAGAGATGAATATAATCCCTGCCTCTAAAATGTTTTTATAATTCAGTAGGCAAAATAATAAATGTACATAAACAACCATAATGGAGGGCAGGATGTGGGAAGCCCTAGCAGAAAGAATTAGAAAAAATGCAGCTGGGGGAAGATATACGAATTAGAAAAGTGAGAATATCATCCACTGTGCATGGAGCAACTACTGTGTGCTAGCACTCTACCTGAGAGTTTACAGTTTTTACCTTATTCAATTTCACCACAGTACAATTAGTGCATAAATATTTACCCTAATCTTACGCATTAGGAAACTAGAGTACATACAGCCTAAGTGTTTTAGGTAAAAGCTAAAAAACAAAGACAGTAAGCAGCACATCAGTCCAACTTCCAAGCCTGTTTTCTTTGAAGGTAGCTTTTGGCATTTGATGACATGAGGAAGAGACACAGATGTAAAGCAGTATGGTGGCAGACTTCAAGATAGTCCCCAGATAGTCTCATCTCCCTGTATTCACGCTCTGTGTGTGCTTCTGTCACACTGAGTTGTGGTTGGCCCTGTGTGACAGATAGTATATGGCAGAAGTGATACCACTGACTTCTGAAACTAGTTCATAAGAAGCTCTGTAGCTTCCGCTGTGATCCCATACAAATCTTTCTTTTGGAGCCCTGGGCTTCCAAGTTAAAAGTATGATTACCCTGAGGCTACTATTCTGAAGACACCATATGGAGAGGACACACGGAGAGACCATGACAGTACACGAAAAGAGAGATACTCAGTGAGTCTCCAGCTATTCCCACCCCCAGCAAGTCTAATCATTTTAGTCGATGCCCCAGACATTGTGGAGAAGGCACATAAGTCCTACTTAGTAAGACCTGCCCACATTGAAAATTCTGGAGCAAAATAAATGATTGTTGTTTTTTAAGCCACTAAGTTTTTGGTGCAATTTGTTACATAGCTGTAGATAACTAGAACAGAGAGTACCTGCACATTAGTTATACATTGCTGCTGCATAATACATTACCCTAAAAGTCAGCAGCTTAAACATACATACCTCTATTATCTCAGTTCTGTGTGTCAAGAATCTGGTCATGGCTTATCTGGGTCCTCTACTTCAAGATCTCTCACTAAGCTGCCATCAGGGTATTGGTTGGGACTAGAGTCATCTCAAAGATGAACTAGGAAGAATCTGCTCCTTAGCTCACTTACATGATTGTTGGCAGGATTTACTTCCTTACGGAGTATTGGACTTAGCCTTCAACTGTTCACACACTGTTGGCTAGAGGACTTTATCTCTTCCACAAGGGCCTCTCCATATAGAATTTCAAGTCAGAGCAAGCCAGCAAGAAAGCAAGAGAGAGTGGCAAAAAGAGAGAAAGATTACCAGCGACACAGAAGTCACGATCTTTTGGAACTTAATCATGGAAGTTACCTCCCCTAACATTTTCTGTATTCTATGCATTAGAAGAAAACCACAGGATGTAGCTTACTCAAGAGGAGGGGATTACACAAAGAGTGAATACTAAGGCTTGGGGTTCATTGAGGACAGTCTTAATTCAGACTGCTATTACAGAAACTATACTCGGAATGTTTTACAAAAAAATAGGCACTTATTTCTCACAGTTCTGGAGGCTGGAAGTCAGAGATCAGAGTGCCAGAGTGAGGGCCATCTACTGAGTTGCAGACAGCTGTTTGCTTGCTATATTCCTCACAAGCTAGAAAGTTGAGAGGAAAAGCAAGCTTTCTCATGTCTTATTTCAAGGGCTCTAAGTGCTCGACCCCCCATGACCTACCTGATTGCCTCCCAAATGCCCCCTCTCTAATACCATCACCTTAGGAGTTAGAAATAGAAATGAGGAGGGCACAAACATTTAGTTTATAGCAAGGATCATTTTAGAAGTCTGCCTAGCATAGACTTCCAAATACTTGTTGGAAACAGTTCTTTTCATTTGATAGAAAATAATGAAGAGAAATATTCTTTTTTGAGAAAGAGCATTAGCAGTCATGATTCCAAATTATGATGGATGTGTGACATAGGAAGGATAATTATTTTAGCCTCTTTGTATCTCTGTTTGCTCATCTTTAAATGCTGATAATAGTTCTTAATTTACAGAATTATTGTGAATATTAAATGACAAAATGTAATTGCAAATTTCTATCAGAATATCTGGAATACACGAGGTTCTAAAAAATTGTTGGATCTGATTTTGAGACTGTGCATTAAAAAGTTTAAAGAGGAAATCATAATTCTGGTAGAAATTTAAAAATTATAGATAGGACTGTTAGAATCCATGCATTCTTCAGGTACCTGCTAGCATGAAAAAAAAAATTCTCTAAATGCAAAGAAAAGAAAGAAATGAGTTAATTTTTACAGTGTTCAAACGTATCCCCCTTTCCATTGTCTCCATTTCATATTTTATGGAATATTTCATATTTCATAAATAATATGAAATATTTCATATTATTTCATAAAATATTTCATATTTTATGGAAAATAAATCACTAAAGGATGCTGTCTTATGATTTCTATGTTTCTGAATTTAACATTTGGCTGGCTGGTAATAATATCTTAGAGGAGTATCGAGCCCATCCAAAAGAGAATGAAGTGGAAGCAACTATGAGTTCTTCTAACATTTGGGCAGCCAGTGGTCTTTTGTGGCAGAAACAACAAAAAACTATGGACAAGAGGTTTTGCTTTGTTTCATTCTAGAGTGAACCAGAAACCAAACTAGCAATGTAAGGTCCCCAGCCTCTCATGATACCTGCCTGGCACAAGCTATACCATGGAATTATAAGATAAGGGAGCCTCCTTGGGTCTGGTATCAATGATGGTGAACCAGGAAAACAGGCATAGGCTACCAAACAGGCCAGAGGTACTGCCTTAAGCCAGTTAAGCAAACAATGGGTATTTAGGAATCAAATACACATCGGGCATCTGGGATATAAAGGTGTTGCATGAAAAAGTAAAAAAAAAATATGTATATGTATATATCATCAGTAATATAAACTATGATAGACTCTCTGTAATAGAGAAAGAATCTGAATGAAGTGTTGTCAAAACATACTTGGAAAACAGTTAATTCCACTAGAGAAAACTAAGAAAATGCAAGAAGACTTAAAATACAAAATGCAAACCAATGAAAAGAAATATCATATTCTTGGTAGGTCTCACATAGTAATGCTAATAATTCATATTAAGTTATTCATTCTATAAATTGATTATGATATCCATACCAATTTCATCCATTTTTTTCTTACTGGATAAATTTCTTATGAAAAAAATAAACAGTAGTGTCCATGACGTTGATTGATTTGGGGGGGTTAATATTAAACATAGTAATATGAAAACATAAAGCTAAAATAATTAAGAAAATATAGTGCTGTTTGTTACATATATAGATCACTTAGTGGAATATCATACAAATTGCAGAAATATAATCAAATATATATGAGATTTTAAGTATGTGGTAAATGTAACATTTCATGTTGGTGAATAAATGATAGATTATTCAATAAATGTTGTTGGAATATATGGGCACCTGGAAAAAGATAAAGTTGGTTTTGTAATTTATACCTAAATGAACTCTTGATTTAATCATAAAATGAAACTGCTAAAAATATTGTCCAAATAACTCAAAATAATTTTCTTAGTATAATATAATGTCTAGCATGGAAGAAGAAAAAAATAGGTTAATTCCACTAAGAAAGTTTTTGAAATTTATACAGGAAAAATACAATAAATAAAGCCGTAAGACAAACATGGAACTCTGAGAAGCATTTGCTAATCAGATCATGGACAAATGGCTATAAACTCTATAAGAAATAGGCCAACAGTTCAATAAGCAAATAAGCACAAGATGTGAACAAACACTTCACAGTAAAAGAAATATTTCTGGCTCTTAATCTTTTCAACCTCGCTTATAGAAGGAATGTAAACTAAAACTACACAGTTTTCTTATTTACCTTATTCTTAGATCCAAAAGTTTGATTATACATTGTGGGTTACCACAGTGTAGGGAAACAGGCCTTCTCATAATTCACTCATGGAAGTATAACTTTGTACAAACTGTATAAAGAAAACAATTTTCAATCTGTACTAAATTTCTTTCCGAATTTACTAAAAGGAAAGGCTTGCAAAAGTCTGGTAGGATCTGTGCAGATTCCAGTTGCGGTTCATTTATGCTTTCAATTTATTTTTGTTGGAATTTTAACATAAAAGAATCAGATAGTTTCCGGGATGGCATTGGTTCTCTCATGCACCCTTTGTAACAACCTCATCCACTCCCAGGGTAGCTCATTCTGTGCATCTTAACTGTTAAAATACTCTTCCTTAAGTCAAGGCCAAAATTCCCACCCTTCATTCTGCACCCTGAAGTTGCCACAGATTTCTAATTCTACCAATTCATAATGGTATAATGCTAGAGGAGATGTTATCATTCATCTATGATTTAGTAAACAGATTTTTGTTCAGACTTCATTTCAGGCAAACATGTCTAACATGACTTTTTCTTATGGGGAAGTGAGTATAATCAAAGTTCCCGTTAATCTTTATTAAGGAGAGATCATTATTCCATCTGCCCTGCGTTGCTAGTGATTGCAAGGGGCTTAGTTCATTTTCAAGCCTCCTTCATGGAAAGCACATAAAGAAAACTTGAAGAAGCCGGAGGCTCACACTTTCACCTGAGGCTGGATAAGGGACCTGCCCAGGGCAGCACATTAATCAGAGCTTTTACGATTTAGCAAGGGAAATGTCAGCTGTGATGCTACCCTGGGAAGCAGCCCATAAAGAGTGTGTAGAAGAACCTCCTTTATGGCTGCTTTTATATTGGAGTCTTTGATGATGAGAACAAAGAGATGCAAATGAAAACTAGGGACAACCTTCTGCCTATAAATGTTTTTGTCATCTGGGATCTTTTTCTTCAGTGTTAGTATCAAAGAGATACTTTGAGTAAGAACCCCACAACCGGTTGTCCCTCAGGTGCACCTGGTTATGTGCTGAAGTGGCCAGACAGAAGCTTCAGAGAAAGATGAAAAACAGATTTTACTGGGCAACTATGGAGATGGAGCGGCAGGGTACATGATCATATGCAGAAGGCTGGCAGTTTATTTTTTCCACGTGACACGATTTAAAAACTGAAAATACTGACCAATATTATCATAGGTGTGGAAGATCTATTAGCAAGCTGTGATGTCTTCCTGAACACATTTCTACTCCTATGGCGATTGTTAAAGTAGATCCTCACTGTATGAATAACTGTCCAGTGTGGCTATAAGAATGTCACAGGTAGTATTGAAACAAGACAGTGGGCTCTTATTTTTTTGGAACATTGCATTTTACATCTCAATCATGGGCCTTAGTGATCTTAGTGATCTGGTCTTGGCAAGATGGTACCTATTGTGAAAGCGAAATTACACAGGGCAGAGTTAAACAGGCAAGGAGAAGTTCTACTGCAATAGGAAAGAGAGAGTGAATCCAGCTCCCCTCAGACAAAAGGCAGGAGAGGTTTTGAGCCCTGGGTGAGTGTTAGGGGGAAGGCTGTCAATGTGATGAGGCCATTTGTGTTTGCTACGTGGTGCTCATTCAAGTTAGGCTTCCACTCTCCCACAGAGGCTGAGAGAGAGAGGTACTATCTTTTTTGAAGATTTCATTTCAAAGGAATGGCTCCAATGTCTTTGAGAAAGACATTCCTGGGTTGTAAAATTAGCAAGAGGCTGGAAGAAGATTTACATTTCAAAAGGGCAGAGAATGGATTTACAATTGCAAGTTTTCTGAAGTAAATGCTCTAAGCAAAGGGTGGTCAGGGGCCTATAGTCAGGAAGAAATTTATCTAAAAGTTATTCAGGCTGAGGGGAACACTAAGGTAATCTTGGTCACTTTAAGGCATAGAGAACTCTATCCTCTAACTCCTGATATGACTAGAAAGAAAAAACGCTATAATTTTGAAGAACTCAATGAAGTCAATCTTCCTACTAAATATGAGAGCAGTGAGGATTCTGAGAATGAAGCCATTTGTATTTTAGCAGAGAACAATCTCTCACCTGGTTCCCCATTACTGACTCTGTCACTTTACCTAAAATAAGTCCATGTACAGACAGTTAAGCTGTAGAGACCAACCTGAGAGGAAAGAGAAGGAAAGGGAAGAAACCAATGACATCTAAAGTTAGGGGTTTATGTATATGGACTCATTTGGTTTCATCAACAATCTTAAGAAGTCTTTATTACTAACCCATACAACAGATGGGACTGTTGAGGTTTAGAGAGGGTATTTTTTTCATAGTTGCACAGCTATTAAGTGTCAGAGTCAGATTGTAACCTGGTTCTTTCTGGCACTTAAGCAATCTGTGTTTTGGAGTGTATGTGTGTGGGTTTCTTGGAAGGTTTAAGGAGAGGCGAGGCAGGTAACAGTTCTGTCTTTGTTGCCTTAAGGAGAATAATCATAGTAGTAACAGAAGGGAAGTATGGGCCAATCCACCCTCAGTCTACTCCCCACCTGGCAGACAGAATGATGCTTTCATAATGCAGCTCATAGCAAATTCCTTACTCAAAACCAATGGCTTCCCACCTTGCTCAGAATGAAATCCACAGTTCTAACCCGAGCCTGGCAGGATCAGTGCAGCCCCTTCTTCTCAACTGCTTTTCCCCTTGCTGACTGTGTTTCAGTGTTTGAAACCCACACACTATTTCCTTGTTTACACCAAACATGTTTCTGCTTCAGAACTCGCTTTCCAAGATAGCATCATGTTTGCTCCCTAAGTGTTTTATAATGTTTAAGGGCTGTTGGTATTTCTTTTTCTGTGAGATGTCTATGTTTTATTTATTTAAAATCTTTTTTTGTTTTTCATTTTTTATTTTTTTTAGGAGCTCTTTTTGTAAGACCCCACTAGCTCTTTTATTTTTGGAATATTAATTTCCCCAAGAAAAGTTAAAGAATGTGTAGTAGAATGTATTCATCTTTCCCATAGTTACTTATAGATCAAATCTAACATTTGCTCACTTTGCTCACTTAGAGATTATAATCTCTAAGTGATACACTGATTTTTTTTAACTGCTAGCATGGTATGCTTTTATTTTTACATTTAGATGACTGATCAATTTGCATTTACCCAGTGTTTGGTATAATGTGTGAGGTAAATATTCAAATTTATACTTTTTTCTCAAATAACTATTTTTCCTAATACAATTTCTTCAAACATTCTCTTCCTTCCTTTATGATATTAAACTGCCATGTGTACTTTGGTCTATTTCTGGATTCTCTATTATATTTCACTAGTCTCTCTTTCTGATAAAATAAGTGATACATATTTAAGGTATTTGACTGCATCTGCTGAATAGCTAAGAAGTCAGCAACATCTGTTCCGAACTAGCCTAGAATCCCTTGAGGAGGTGCCTCAATGCATAGCTTGCTTAGGCATTATGCCAAGTTTCTGTTAAAGCTATGGATTCCTTGGTCCTGATTCCTAAGAAAGGCTGCACCAGAATCTTTGAGGGTGGGGTTCAGGGTGCCACCTTTATAAATAAGTTTACCAGTCAATTCCCAGGTAAACTTTGGAAATAGAAAGAAGAAAAATCCATACTTTTTAATGGATACTACCTATTTTACTTTTTTTTTTTTTGCCTAAATGCACAAAATGACATTTGATTTACCATATAAACTGAAAAACCAGGAAAAACCTATTATAGTTCAAAATGCAATACTTTTTGACTACCATTCAAATCAATAGGTCTGATTGCATTTGACATCACTTAATGAAATAGCAATAGAAGACACCACTGAGACAGGCCAGGCTGGAGACTTAGCCAAGAGAAAAGAACAAGGTGAATTTCATAAATTTAATTTCTTTATCTCAGTTCTGGCTATAGCATTTTAGCAGCACCAACAAATGAAGAGCATCTAATTTGTATATTCATAAAACCAATGCCAGATAGGTAGGATCATTGCACTAACACATTCATTTAACCATATTTAGAATCAACAAATAAAGATTAGTTACTTGCATATAAAATCACAGAAAGGTGAAAACAGAACCAATCACAGGAAGGTAGTTTCTCACAGGAGATCCCAAGAACCCTGTGCTTCCATAGTTCAGTGGCACTTATTCCTGTGGCAGGGTGGAAGAAGTCTTTCCATTTTTCTTAAGCTTGAACTCAATGGCTGAAGACTCTGGACATTGCTCTAACAAGAGGCTCAGTATTGGAATTGATTTGCTATGGCAGTCTAGTCATTGGGGAAGGAGAAATATCCTTCCTACACAACGCTTAATGGACCAATTCAAGGCCATACGTAGAAGTCAAGGTTCTGTGGCTCTTTCCTACACACTAAAAGAATATCTAGAAATGGTTTATTTATAAATAGGAAATATTGATTTACATAAATTAAATTATTTTACATTCAATTTTTAAATGTTAATTCTATAATAATAACTATAATATTCTATAATAACTACAAGCAATCTAGTATTTTGGTGTGTTACAGTCATAGAAACCAGTGGAAATAGATGGAAGGCAGAAGAGGGCTCTGTTTTCTCTAATTGGTTAGAATCAGGGAAAATTTGTATCTTTGTTCTCAAAACCTGGGCGCAATGATTTGTGCTAGAAAAACTGTATCAATCATAAAATTTGAAAAAGTGGGTAAAATAGAAACAAAAAACATCAGAAGCCAGGGGAATGAAAAGTCAGGAAAGTTAAGAAGAAGCAAGGCAGAAGGTGGGTAAGAGAGCTGGGGCAAACTTGGCCAACTGGAGCACTTTTAGTTGGTGGATCAGCTGAAGGGGAAGGTGTAGAATTGGAGCAGAGACATTCAGCCTTGGGTCTTCTGCTATTCTCAATTATTCTTACCATTCTACAGAATTTCATCACCTATGCAGCCCAAAGAATAAAATAATACAACCCTGATCAATTTTAAACAGCCACCATCTATAACTCATTAATACCATTTACCATGATCCATTTTGCTTCACTTCATTCTGGAAGGCATTCTGGCAGAGCTAGCAAAGGTCAGTTTTTGACTTTTTCTATCTTCCCTTTAAAAAGTATCTAGTACTTCTTAAAGGGTATGATGCTAGACAGGATGCCTGTTACAGCACCAAGAATAATCTCTCATCTCCTCTGTCTTCTTCATAGAAAGGTGCATGGCAATGCTTACAGTGGATTGCAGTCAGAGAAGCCGGACTAACGAAAGCCTAGAAAACTTTGAAGGGCAGGCCAATGTCATGGCACAAATGTAGAATAAAGGTTGAATATCTCTCCTGTGTCTAAAGTGAATCAGAAGAGATAAACCAAGGCCTGGAAGGAAGAGATTATCCTCAGGTCTGTCAGTAGCATGATTGTCAAGGGTCAGTAGACTAAAAGAGGGAGTGAAGCCAGCAGAAATCAAAGCAGTTGTAGAAATAAGCTGGTGGTGGTTTTCTGTAGTATATTGGGATGTCTTTCCATGCCATATTGGGGTATTGAGGAGGACAAGGATGTAGGCACAGATGAATAAGAGATGCAATTATTTAATAATAGGTACAATACAGACACCGATCAAAAAGAACAGACTTTAGCACTAGCACCAGAGGAGGACTTGGAAGCCCAAATGTGTCCGCTTGCTGTGTTGTGGTGACACACAGAAGGTTCCAGAAGAAGGGTAAGTGGGAGTTGGAGCATGCTCACGGTAGTAGCTAGCAGCTGGCTCCTTATCAATTGTAGAGCAGTATTGCAATATTTACTTATTTTGGTCACTGGTACAGCTCTATTAATACATACAGGAAGAATATGAGAGTATCAGAAGATACACATGCTGTGTTGTGCTGGCATATGTTGTGTCTATGAGTACACAGTACTATAATACAAAGGGGAGGGGACATTATTATATCCATGTGTCTCAGAAGATGTTGGCTGGAGGTGGGATAGAAGAGCAATTTGATTTAAAAAATTCCATATCAAAATTCAATTTCATTCTCCAAGAGCAGAAGAAGCTTATAGTTCCAAAATGTATGAAATAGTAGCTACATGAATTGACAGAAAATAAGTTCCAGAATAAACCTAGACTCATAGATCAAGTTTGTACAACATTTCTCAATGATACTGAAAACAACCACCGTGGTGTCTCAGGGTTATCAATTACAAAAAGCATATGGGAATTCACATTATACCCTTTACTGTATTTTAATAGTTAATATTTATGTTTTACTGTTTATGTGCATGCATTTTATCTCCTTTGATCCTCTTAAAAATACTGTGAGCTATTTTTAAAATAAGACAATAAAAAGTAATACATAACAATATGTGTTGGGTAATGTTCTAAGTGTGTTATATTTTCCCATTTTATTATTGTAAGAACACACTGAGGTAGACATTTTACAGATAAGGAGTTGAGGCTGCTTTGTAAATAAGTTGCAAAATAAGGGTTAAAAATCTACTTGTCTGATTCTCTTCCTCTTACATTCTGCCAGAAGCTAGAATATTTAAGTGTTTTCAAGTGTGGCTCATGAAACCCAGCTGGTTAAAGTGAACTTGACCTAGATCATCTCAGCTGCTCCATCATGTGCAGTAGTTGTTGAAAAGTGAAAACTTTGAAAAGCTTCTCCATCTTTAGGGGAACTTCTGAACATTTTATTGATTGCTAATTGTAAATGTCTATTCTATCATCTCCAGACACTATACTTGATAGATCATCTCTTTGTCTATAAACTTAGGAGGAACATGCTTATAGCCATAAAGGATGCATTTGCACAGGCTGCCTATAAATCCCTAACTGAGATGAGGAGCCACAGGGAGAAATGTTTCCACTGAGAGAGACATTGAGAACGTGACCAAAGTGACAGTGTTAGTGAATTTATCACTGAGCATTTCTTGTTGCCTTAGCATGAAATATACCTGGAGAAAGTGGAACAAATGATAGAGCCCCATGTAATACTGAATTGCAAAGGACATATGACATGATACAGACTTATTTGAATTAATGTAAAACAGGGCTGGCCCTATACATAGCTGATTATGTAATGCCTAGCACTAAGAATGTATAGTTTGCACTATTTAATTCATTCACAAGTTGCATTTCAGGGAACTATACCAGAAATATTGACTAGTTATAACTTTAATAGCTGACAATCAATGTGTTTTGGGGGGGTTAGAGGAGATGGGATCTATTTAAGAAAATTCACCCTCTCCAACAAGCTCTTACTTTTTGTCTGGGGCTCTCTCTTTCTCTCCCCCAGCCCATACTTTCTAAAATAAAATTGACAGCTGTACAAAGTGGGCACTACTATCCTTCCTATATCAAAGAAAGCCCTGTGGATCACCCTGCATTCCTTACTGATGGCTCATTTCACAGCAGGTTTAAAAGATGTTCTAGGAAACATTGTTCCTGCCACATCTTGTTGCCGTGCTCACATTCTGTGGCCACACTTTCCAAAAATCATTACCTCCCATGGAAGCAAATTCATCATATACCTCAACATACTTCACATCCATGACACTTTTAGGCTGATGTCTAGTCATAGATCGAATATAAACAGGCAGCAATTTACACCCAATTAGATATGAAGGCAAATCTGGGGTTGCAGGAAAATTTCCACTCGGTCAGTATGCAGGCCTGTGTAATGGCTGAGTAACTGATGTAGCTGACATTTTTTAAGGTTGCACCTTATTTAATTTCCACTCAGACACTCCTAATTTCTGTAGCACCTAGGGAATGACTTAAGACGAGGTAATTAATTGGAGCACAGCATCTTTGAGAGAAAAAAGTAAGGACAAAACTGTTTACTTCTATTCTTTCCTTTTTTTTTTTTTAATGCCTAGATGAGACCAGCTTTTGCTCCTGTACTTCTCCTCAAATTGCAATATTCTGATTAAATTAAAATTACCATGAATGTGTCTTCCATGACTAAGAAAATGTGATCCAAATAATAGGCTGCATGCATTGGCCACCCCTAAGAATCACAAATTTGTTTCAACCTGGGCTGCATAAAATGAGCTTGTGGCTTTGAAGAATGAGGAAAAGGCATATTGTAGTCAATGGGGAACTTTGATCATGTAGCGTCTAATCACTTCTGTTCAAAAAAACCTCATCTAAAATGAGAATATTAAATCCCTAAGCTTCTTAGGATCTAATAGTGATTAGTTCAAATGAATCCAAATTGCTGCTAAGAATTGATTATTATGAGGAGAAATCTAAAGAGAGTTTGAGAAAATTAATGCAACGAATGATGTTATTCACCCCTAACAGAGGAAGGGGACATTTGCCTAATCCAAAAGTTTCGTATAGAATCCCACTTCTATACACACATATTTATCACTTGAATTTCTAGTTTTTGAAGAAATAAAATGAAAAAGGAATTTATCCAATGGCTCTGAACCTAGTTTCATCGTGCCAAAAACATTCTGAGATCTCGTAGAACAGTACTTTTCAAACTTCAATGTGTACTGAATTACCTGGGGATCTTGTTAGACCAAATCAGAATCAGTAGGGCTGAAGCAAGGCATGAGATTCACAGTTCTAGGATGCTGTCTAGTGATAGCAATGCTGCTTGCTGGCTCTTGGACCAACCATACCTTGAGTAGTGAAGTCGTGGGGCATCGGGGCATGATTATGTAAATTAATTGCCACTGCATAAGCTAGTGGGATAAGCTAGTTAATAATACGTGCTGATTTATACAATGTCTGATAACTAGTATAATGTAGTCACTGATGCCATAGAGGAAGTTTAAAAAGTAAAAGAACTAGGAGATAGAGGAGACTTTTGTTCTAGTCTTGCCTCAACTACAAATAACAAGCAAAACAACCCCAATATGCATGTAGCACTTCACATTTTACAATGTAATTTGACATAGTTTATGTCACTTTATCCTCTCAACAATCCTGTGAATTAAGTCAAGTGGGTATTTTATTTTAATATTCTTATTAAATATCCTAAAACTGAGAGTTAAGTGACTTGCATAATTTCATGTAATTTACTCAGTAAGAAAGCCATGAGTCAAATGTATATCTTCTGGTCACAAGTCCAGTGCTCTTTTTGCTGACTAATGGGGTGACTTTGTATAGATCACATAACTTCTCTAGTTTTTATCACCTATAAAATGGGTGATTCAAGTTCAATTAGACCAGTGGTTATCAGCCCTCATGTGCAACCAAGTTACCTTAGGAATACAAAATATTAACAATACCAGTGACCAGCCCCATTCTAGGGCAAGTGAACCAGAAACTCCAGGAGTGGGATCAGGATATGTTTTTTTTTTAACCTCCTAATCTGATTTTGATGCACAGTAAAGTTTGAGAACCATTAAAAGTACATATTTACTAAATTACCTTTACATGCTGGAATTCTACCCAGCTGTGAAAATAGGTTTTGTCTCTATCTTCTCTGGGAAAAAACTTAGTCACTATGAAGTCTGATAAATAAGTATAGATAAGACTTTAACTGACCTCGTTAAAAATGTTAAATTGTGATTTAGCCAACTTTCACTATTGTCTTATTACACAGGCCTTGAAGATTTAGGTAGATTTTAATTGATGCATTAAAAAAAGATCACTTCCACTCAAATAAGTGGAGACTATAGTTTGTTCCATATACCCTTGCTCTGGGCAATGACAGTATTTCTCAGTGTCCTTTTTGTTCTTTGCATCTGGTCCTAAATATCTAAAATTCTGTTTGTGCTTTCTGTAGGGTACGTATCTAAACCCTTATGATTGCCTTCCAGCCTATCTCCTATTTCCTCCTGTGACCTCAATCAGATTTGGACACAAAGCATGCTTACAGAGGTACTAGGTTACTTAATATTTCTGTGTCATAAACTGACTGTGTAAACAGCTTGGCAATATTCCCTTCTAAGAGTACTATGTACAGTACCCCTTGAAGTAAATTTTTAGAAAGTTCATGTTGTTGGAAGCAGATGGTTTCTGTCTTTCTAATATAACATCTTTTACTTTCTAGTAGTTGTCATGAGATCAGGAGGACAGGATTAGTCAAGGGCTTACCATAGTGGATTCTATCCTGTTGATCATCTCTCAAAGTTGAATAACACAGGAGGAAAATGAAGACTTTGAACACTTGGAAGGACTCAAGGGGGATTTTGGTCTTCCTTGAGTGATCCTAGAATATTTTATTACTTGTGGCCTAAGTGGGCTTTCAATAAAGCCATCCCTTCTGGAAGTATCTGATTTCTGAGCAATGTCACTGGTCAGTGATAAGTCTCTGAGGTTCTCTTGAGACCTAACAGATAATGCAGCTCATTTAGTTTTGGTAGTGAAAATTCAATCACATATATAATATTCTCAAATGGAACTTGCAATCATATCTTGATCCTCAAATTTTCTGACTTGGATTTTCTATAAATGGATTCTCTATAAATATAATTCAATAAGGAAATAAAAAATATTACTGTTCCAAAAAAAGCCTACAATATGGGTTTATTGGAGTAGTAGGTATTATATAATATTTTTACAGTAGATAATTAATACTGGTTCCTTGGTGTGTTAGCCTGACCACTTAGTTTTTCTTATACTATTTATTTGGGTATATTCATGAGGTCCAGAGATACTTCTCTCATTTGATTTTATTGTGAGATTTTCAGATCCTATGGAGGCTTATCTGGTGTTCATTATAAAATACACTTTTACTAATGATAGGCATAATGGTCTTGTGGCATCCCATTGCCTTTGCTAATTTCTAGATTGTTCTATTAATTTGACAATGTCTTTAATAACATTGCTTTTGTATCCCAGGGACCTCACATAAAGAAATTCTTTTTGTTCTGGAGATTTCAGGTGTGTTTCATTTGTCTTCCTTTCTGATGAACAGTATTACCTGAGCTCAGCTGTGCCTGGATTCCCAGAAAACATTTGACTATCACTGTTCTTAGGAGATGGTTATTGTGTTCAGCAGGTATTGGAAATTTCTCCTGCTTCATTAACTCCTCTATTTGGATCTTGGAACTTTATTTCTTAGTGGGATATTTCTTCAATATGTAGCTATTTCCCTACAGAGGAAAGTTTGGAATCAGCCACTGACATTAAATAATCAACCTTAGTAAATTGGTTGCTCTCATTTGGAATTGATAATGTATTATAAAATTTCTAAGAACCCTTGACCATTAGCATCAGAGTCAATTGCTCGTGTGAGTACTGAGTGTGTCTTCTCAATTCAATGTGTGAAATTACTTCCTTTTTGATTTAAGGAAAATACATTTTTGTAATGAGCTTGAGGATCCAAGTTCTAACTCTTCTGTGTAAGTCCAAAGGACTGAGATACAATGTAAATGTTTCACTAGTAAGGACAGTAGAAATTTAACTTTTCTAAGGGAAAAATTCAGATAGCAGAATCTGACAGATGGTATCACACATTTATTCAAATCCCAGAGCATTTGCCTTCTTGTAAGGGTTTAAATCAGAGTACAACCTAGGTCAAAACCATTTTTAGATTTGTTTGGTATCAGAGTTAAATATGTGATAAGTGACTGAGGTAAAAAGAGATGAGCTAGTTGTACTGGTATCAACTTTCTGTCTTTCCAGATCCACCCTCCAGCCATCTCCATTCTGTATTTTGCTTTAGCAGTTTGAACGTTATGGACTATGTAGAGGGAATCACCCTTGTCTTCTGACTTCTGACCGAGTCTGGCCAACAAGTAGCCTTGCCAAGAGATCAGAGGGAGGGAGGAGGAAGGTAGGGTATTATATCCCCTGGATTTCTCCCTGGGAGTTTGTGTCAGGCTAGCTGTGTTTTTTCATGAAATGTCACTGCTGCTCTCAAGATGACCTTCTCTACAGGACTTCTCCATCGAGAGGCTGGGGACCTTTTGTCCCCTGTTTCGTCAGGCCCTGGGGAGGTAGCAGTTCTACAGCTACAAGCCTTGTGGCTCTGTAATCCCTTGTGATTTTCTTACAAATGTGACTATGCTATTCCTGCAGAAACCCTGCATGATTCACTAGTGTTAACATACCATGGGCTTGAGTGGATGGGATATCCCTTCGTATCTTATCTTTGAGGTAAAGGACACATGCCTTCTAACCTTTGAGAAAACTGGACTTGTAGCACAAACAATGAGTAATATGAGTGGTGAGCGTTAATGAGAGGTGAGATCATATATATTTGTAGCATTTAAAGCTGATATTCAATTGATATGCACTGAGATAACCATATGCTTGATCGTAACTGGCTTCCATTCTGATTGGTCAGGAATCTGTACTGAAAAGTATTTTTAATATCACCCTGGTTACATTGGTACATATTATTCATGTAGATAAATTGGTCACTTGGGTACATTTGTTTTTCCACATGAAAATTGACAGAGAAAAACGTTACTGAAGGCTTAGAAACCTTACAGGATAACTGAATGGCATTTTCATGGAATTAGAAAACAGTTGATTTAAAACTCAAACACAATGGGTTAAAAATATATCTTTTGGAAATAAGATTATAAATGATTGAATTATAGCACTGAAATTTTACGATGATGTTTTATTTTTAATTCACAGTATTCCAGTTTTTTAGAGAGAATATTTCAAATTAATTTGAAATTTTATCATGTCCAGACTTCATTTGGTTTAACGCTCATTTGCAAGAAACAGTCCATTTACAAATACACTGCATGTGAACTCAGAAAGGAAAGTAAAAGGCAGTAATTATATCTTTAGCATGAAACTTCTTGTAGCTACTTATGGAATAATTTCGATGCACCAGAAACTTACTGAGTTTCTCAAAAATTATTTATTGTATACTGTTATATTCTAAGTTTTCAGATAAGGAAAATAGGCTTGCATAGCTTTAGTAACCTATCCCCCCAAAACATTTAATTAGCATTGAACTGAGCTTTGAATGGAGGCCTTTTTAACTCTAAAGCCCATACTTCTCAACCATCATGTTAAACTGCTTCCTGAACTTTTCTGTAGCTTAAAGCAAATCCTATGTTTTTGTACAATGTTGATCAAAAATTGTTTGATGGTTAATAAAGTAGGAAGGATTACTTTTAATTGTATTAGTGTATGCTTATTCTTCTACAATATCTCTGTATAGGCTTAAGAGATATATTTGGAGGTATGGGGAAGAATAGTCCAAGTATGAACTAAAGGCGTGGCTGTAGGAGTATAAAGAAAGAACTTACAGGAGGGTTATCGTGATGAAACAATTGACATAATTATATAACTAAGAATCTAGATATAGAAGAGAAATTAGATATTATTTGGTCCAATCCCTTCCTATATACAATAATAAATTGGAAACCTAGATAAGTTGAGTGGCCTCCCAAAGGACATTGTGGTAAGTCCAGGAAATCCTCACCATCTGAGGGCAGTAAGGAAGAAAAGATTTCCTACCATGATTCCATTAAAACAGAAACCAGCATATTTTAGTAGATTTGATATAAAATTATTGAGATTTTATCTTTAATGTTATTAGAATAAATATCACACAATAAGTATATTTGATTTTTTTTCAATTGTTAAATGATTGAGTTCTACCTGATTTGAATTTTTCATTGAATCTGTAATTAAACAAACCCAACAATCATATCCAACATCCCATGTGGTGATTTTATAAAATTCTGTATTTTTGTAAGATTGGATATTTCACTCTGAAATTAGTTTGACTCACATATGCATTGTACATCCAAACATAGGACAGTCTGACCTACAGAGGTGATGCCATATATGGGAGACAGAATCTGTTGTTAAGTGTGGAGGGTTGTGTAAATAGAGACTAATTTTATAACTGAGAAGTCCTTGGTAAATTTTTTATGTGTATTTGTTTCTACTCACAATCTTGTTACCAAGAGCCTGAAAATATTTTCTTGCATAATAAGGATCTCTTTAAGTGTGTATGTGTTATAAATTTGATAATTTTACAAATATTTATTTATCACCAACTATTGATACAGTAGCATATATATATTCATATGCATGTTTGACAGGGAGGTTTTATCACAATATCTGTTAAAATGGAAACTTCAGATAATGTTAAATATCTAAAAACTAGACACAAATTTTCAGAATTGTTGTCAATATATAGCAATATCTCTTTGCATTTTATCTCTGCTTGTCTATTCCCCAGCTCAGTCAATGAGCAAACATTCCCTATTTTATATAGCTGTTGCTATTGATTTTGAAAATACACTAATTGTAATGTTAAGGTCAGATCATTCATGTTGATAGGGGATAATACTTAGCCTTTTTTGTGCTTAATTTTATAGCAAACATATGAGGAGATTTAAATATCTATGTTGCTACTAGCAGAAGCTGCTCAATGACATACTGCTGTGGTTCTCTCATCTTCTGCCTGAGTTTAGTTAAAAATAAAAATTAAATTAGAATCTTTCAAAATTTTTCTGGGTATTAGCACTTCCTCAAGATTTGTAGAATGACATTTACTAATGGAAAGTAAGTTTAATATCTCATTTCCTTTAAAGATATCAAAGTGAATGTTTTAACAGCTGAATATCAAGTACATTCTAAGGGGTTCATTGTTTTATTTCTTCTCCTTGGCCTGTTTCAAGGATAAAGATATGTATGCCTGAGTGTGTATGCACCCACATATAAAGATGCTCATATATTATACACACAGCACACATGTATTTAAACTTTCCTGACTTTTATGCCCATTGTTTTTGGAAATTAAAGCTGTTTATAAAAAGTAGGTGTGACTATCAAGGAGCAATCTGGATGAAAATGCTGTCCATCTAGATTATTATTTGACCTCTAAGCATTGTGTTGTCCATAGCTTTATTGCCATACATACCCAAAAGAGCAGACCTGGTCTTAAAGAAAGTCCATTCCACTTCCATTGGGACAAATTCTCCCCTTCTCATTCCTGCCAGCTCTTAAAGGATCCACAAAGTATGTGTCATCTTCTAAACAGTGGCTCATAAATGTAGGGATGGAAGGCAGTAGAGAGAAGGTCTCTTCCAGGGACGTGGCCAACTGCCTAGAGGACACTTGATCATGCATCATGACTTTGGTAAGTGAATACTGTAGGCATATCTCTGTCACTTTATCAGAAAGAAGAGTACCTAAGGAAATGTAGTATAACAGCTAAATATTTGTTGGATAACATTACCAACCCTTTTAAATAATCTTGTATCTGGGAATAAAGGGATAACAGAAAACAGAACTAGAAATTTCAGCTTTGCTTTTCATTGTATATTTTATTTCTGAAATGGCAATTTCTGTGTTTTAATACTGTTTCATCTATTATTAATGTAAGTAGCATGTGGGAACCTGGATTTTTCTATCAGGGACTTAGGTGGTCCATTCTCTGCAATTAAAGAAAATTCTAATATACATTCCTCCCCATGACATTCTTGAAACCTGTGTGCTTAAACAGATTAATGTTCTATTCTCAAAACGCTCATTTGGATGATAGTGCCCATTCCCTGAGCAGTGAGAAGGCTATGAAGACTGTAAGCACAGAAGCTGAGAGAAGTGGCATTTTATAGCTAATTGTTATCAATTGTTAGATACCACATTTTACAGAAATAAAAAAAGATATATTTTCTCACTGTAACAAACTTAGCTTCTTCTACTTTATCCAGGTGGGGTTTGAAAACACCATCTGTGAAGATTGTGGGAAGATGGCAGACGTGATAGGACCTAGTTTTTTTAATTTCTTGAACTCCTGTATAAATACAGAATAAAGGAGCTAGATATCAATATCAAAAATACATGGGAACACGACAAAACGAGGCATAGGTTATCCCCACAAAAGGTCGGTGGGCTACTTTTCAAATGTCAGCTGAAACTGAAGGGTTTTTTACTCCAATAGTGGGTATGTATATGGGGCCCTCAGCAAGGACTGAAGGGGCTGAATCAGTCTAAGGTCTGTGAATTCTCAAAACTGACCAACTGGGACTCCCTTCTAAGACACGGCACACTCAGCAAAACTGCTGGAAGTGGAATAAATACTGAGCAGGGGGGACAACAGAGATAGAGAAAAGAGAAGGTACAGATGGGGGGAGAAGAGAGCTAGGAAAATTCAGAAAACAAACTGCTGCTTTTTAACTACATGAAAAGGAAAGAAGATGAACTTCTGTAAAGGCAGAAAGCTACTTTGAGTCTCCTTTTTAAAAGTTCAGGAAAACTAATTTCACATAAAAATGATCATCAGATGAATATCAAGGTCAAATTCTATATAAGTTTATTATAAAACGAGAGGGAGGATAAGGAGCAAAATATCTTTTTAGGCAGCGTAGATAAAGTCATGACTACAAAGCAGATTAAAACTGCAACCTGCTCCAAAATGACTAAAAGACATTAAGGAAATTATATAAAACATAAAAGAACAACATAAGTCACAATTATAAATATGGATATGAGGTGCACAAACATGGGGAAGGAACTAGAAATAGACAAATAATTTCAGAAATGAATACTAATGTATAAGAAACCTGAGATTGACTAAACACAAAAAATAATGCCCATATTATCTATGATGCATATAGTAAATCACCCTTAAACGTAGCAGTATCAAACAAAAAAATATACTTATTATCCCACAGTGTCTGTAAGTCCGAAATTTTGCATAGTTTAAATGGATGCTCAGGGTCTCTCACAAGATTGAAATCAAGGTGTCAGCCTAGCTCAAGGTATCTTCAGGCTCAATGTGGGAGAGTCAGCTTCTAAGCTTATTCATTGTATTCAATGAATCAATGAATATTCATGATTCAATCATCCATTCTATTGCAGGTCTTAGGTTTTCTCTGGCTGTTGGCCTGAGACACGAATTCCTTGCTAGGTGGGGCTGTTTAAGTGAACAAATGAGAGAGCAAGAGAGGGCAAGGAGGGTGGAAGCCAGTCTTTTTGTAAGTTAATTCTGGAAGTGACATCACATTATTTCTGGTGCATTCTGTTTGTTATAAGTGAGAGGTCACTAGATCCAGCCCACACACCAGGGAAGGGGATTGCATAAGCATGTGACTCCCAGACGTGGGGATCATTGGGAGTAAACTCAGAGGCCGCCTATCATGCCTTATAAAAACTAGGAGAAAATATTAAAATGAAAAAGAAATGAAGAAAAAGATAAAAAGAGAAAATGACAAATATTGAAGATAGGTGATGAAAATTCAACATACGGCTAATAGACCCCTATAAAGAAGAAAACTAAAGGGATCACAACAAACACCAAAAGCTGTAACTTAAGAACATTTTCCTGAGTCAATGGATCTAGGCATGAATGATCCCCAGCCTCTAACCTCACTAAAGTAGATACAGCACTTGTTGTATTCTTTCTGATCAAAAAACACAGTACTACAACATTTGTCAAATACTTATCACTTATACTATTATTACATGTTTTTGTTTAACTTATTTTCTAAAATTTCTATTTATCATAGCATTAAATCCTGAATTTAGAACGCCAGCTATATTTTCTAATATACTTTAATGTTTTTGTTTTGTTTTTTAAGTTTGTCAATGTGTGATCTAAAACCAAACAGCATACTACCAGAGGTAAGAGTACTACAGTTTGGAAAATACTTGTCCAGCATATAGTAAGGGTTCAATAAATGTTAGGTTATTATGACAGAGACTAGGAAAGGGTTTTAAATGGATATGTTTAAATCTATCCCCAACATTGGAAAACTCAGATCATAGTTCATGTCATGGAGAGTGAGTCAGCTAAGATGTTACAAAGTGCAAAAGTTAGCATGAAGCGCTAACAATGGAGGGATTACTCTGTGCAGCTAAATAGGAGCTAATCTGTTATCCCTTTGCTTTGCCTTTGACATTGTTTACTAAAGATCAGGGATGGGGAACCTGTGACCTTAAGTCCACATGTGGCCTTCTAGGTCCCGAAGTATGGCCTTTTGACTGAATCCAAATTTTAACAAAACAAATCCTTTTATTCTTACTAATGCATTTCTGTTCATTTTTATATTATTTTATTTTATTTTTAAAATAAATGTATTTAAAATACCAAAGAATCAAATATATTTCAACAAAATATCCTCCCCGATTGACTGGCACAACTAGAACATTAGGAAGCCATAAGGGCTAAATCGACAGCTGCTGTGCTCATGATTTAGTTCGAACTTCCCCTTCCTGACTGGCACCACTACAACACGAGGCTGGTTGGCGAGAGTTTATGGGGGTCCAGTATGCCAGTTTGTTATCAGCTTTTAACAACTGTGTACCGTGTTTCTGTTTGAAGTGGAATTTGTGAATAGTTGCACAGCTCAACGGTTTTTTTTTTTATTTCAACATATTATGGAGGTACAAAAGTTTAGGTTACATATATTGTCTTTGCCCCCACCACCACCACTCCCCCCCCCAACCCCGAGGCAGAGCTTCAAGCGTGTCCATCCCCCAGATGGTGTACATCGCACTCATTACATATGTGTACACCCATTCCCCCCCATCTGCCCAACACATGATTAATGTCATTACTATATGTGCTCTTAGGTGTTGATCAGTGAAACCAATTTGATGGTGAGTACATGTGGAGCTTGTTTTTCCATTCTTGTGATACTTCTCTTAGTAGAATGGGCTCCAGCTCTATCCAGGATAATACAAGTGATACAAGATCACCGTTGTTTTTTGTGGCTGAGTAGAACTCCATGGTGTACACAGACACACACACACACGCCCCACATTTTAGTAATCCACTCATGTACTGATGGGCACTTGGGTTGTTTCCACATCTTTGAAACTGAATTGTGCTGCTGTAAACTTTCTAGTGCAGATGTCTTTTTTATGGAATGTCTTTTGTTCTTTCAGGTAGATGCCCAGTAATGGGATTACTGGACCAAATGGTAGTTCTGCTTGTAGCTCTTTGAGGTATCTCCATATTACTTTCCACAGAGGTTGTACTAGTTTGCAGTCCTACTAGCAGTGTACGCATGTTCCTATCTCTCCACATCCATGCCAACATTTATTGTTTCAGGACTTTGTGATAAAGGCCATTCTCACTGGAGATAAGTGACATCTCTTTGTGGTTTTGATTTGCATTTCCCTGATGATAGAGATGTTGTGCATGTTTCCATATGTTTGTTTGGCCATTAGTCCATGTTCTTTTGAAATTTTCTCTTCATGTCCTTTGGCCACTGGTTGGAGGGGTTACTTGGGGAGGCTGTTTTGGCCTCTTTCCAGGGTTTTTGTTCCTTGGCCACAGATCCCACTGTTGGCAGTTATAAGTATTGTTAATTATATTTGTGCAAATGCAACACTGCATTGTCACTTTAATAACATGCTAAAGTTGAACAATGAAGTAGTCAGTGTGGATTTGCTGTATCATTCTAAATTGCTTTGGTTATGCAGGGACAGGCGTTAGCCAAAATTTTATCTCTGCAAGAACAGATAGTAAAATTTTATGAAGAACCGAATCAGCAATGTGAATTATTAAATGAAGATTTCTGTAGGAATGCACCATTTCTGTGTGATATCATGTCAAACCAAAACGACTTGAATATTTCTTTCAAGGTAAAACTGTTTATATGTGATATGTGGCAAAAAATCCAAGCATTTCAAAAAAAGCTGTCTTTTTTCAAAACACTTCTTCTAAAGGAAATTTCAGATGAACATTTTCCCCAGTTAGCAAAGGTCATTAATGAGCAGGATGGTATATGCGAATCATTTGAAGCATACGCAGCTGTTATAGACCTATTAATTGGAGAATACAATGAAAAGTTCACTGACTTTGAGAATCGTGGCATCACACTCAAATTAGCATTTCAGACTAGTTGATATCACCAAGGCACCTAAAGAACTACAGATAGAATTTATTGAGCTCTCAGTAGATAACATTTTAAAGTCATTATTTGGTGCTAAGAAAGATCCAATCAAAATATGGAAAAATGCAGTAGAATACACATGCCTTCAGCAACATGCCCAAAAAATGCTTTCTTGCTTTTCAACCACTTATTGCTGCAAATCTACATTCTCTTTCCTAATCCAAATCAAGACTTTCTTAAGGTCACAAATGACTGATTCCCATCTAGAGGATCAACTGAAACTGTGGACATCCATGCTGCAACCAAATATTCAAATGCTTTCCAACAAAAACCAGATACAACAAAGTCTTTAAAAGGTTAGTTAACTTTAAAATTAATAAATACTTTTCATATTTTGAAATTATTAAGTACATAGTGTTAGATTTTTACAAAACAATATATATTTTTAAGTATATCTGATTGAAATTTGTTGAATGTGGCCTTCCAACATGAAAAGGTTGTCACCCCTTGTAAAGATGTATGGTGTTTGCTGAAATCTGGTATTATTGGCCCTCTCTAGCTTTGTGTCAATTTCCAGTGTGCCAGACAGATATATTATATGCAATACTCATTTCTAAATTATTTCAAATAATTTGTTTTTCTATTCCAGAATAAGTCCCTAACATCATAATGATAAGGATGTGAGTGTTGCTATTAATAGGTGCTAGCATATGCTACTTTCTTATCCAATTAATAGGTGAATATGTAATCATTTGTCAAACAGTACCCTTTGCTAAGCTGACATTTTCATCACCAATAATTTTGCATAATTAGGCTATAAATAGTTCTTTTGTGGAATTATAACAACTAAAGTTTAAGGGTATACGAATATATACATATATTGTTTTTCACTGAAATTCATCCTAAAAAAAAAAGGAAGAAAGACACTGGTTAGAGAAATGTGGTATTTGGGAGAAAATTATCATGTCTAGAATTTCTAATAGTGTAGAAAATAAATGCTAGACATAGACAGTCATAGACTTTAGACTTCAGAGAATAGATAGTATCGATAAAAAGTAACTTAATTATGAGTCAAAGTCTTCTGGCCCCTAAATAAAGTGGAAACTGACAAGGAGAAAGAGGCATAAATCTAAGGCCTGTGGCTTTACTATAAGAGAAAACAGGACAAAAACTACTATTTCTTTCCCCTTAGCAGCTGGCACTTTTGCAAGTCCCTGATCATTAGAATTGCTGAGACTTTAGTGCTTGGCCAGGTTATAAAGAAAATTGTTTAAAAAATTCTAAGTTAAAGCATGTATATCTTTTTTTATTCTTACTTCTTTTGCACTGTAGCTTCATTTTTCTTCCATTTTTTAATCTTTTCTCTGGGAAATCTAGAGAAAATTAAGTCTTCACACAATGTTCTTAAATTCTTAAGTAAGCTAGCTTACTTATTTGTTCCCATTTCTCTATCTCAAGGTACCACAATAGACATCTATACTAGATGGTTTGCAATGGCAAGATGTGAGTTATATATGAAATTTAAAATGTCTCTCTGCAATGATGGGAAATAGCTGTGCCAGGTAATCACTTCCTGGGTACTAGGAAGCAGATCAACATCATGGAGAGATAAGGATGGCTCTTTGGAAGTAGAAAGTGGAGCAGAACTTTTTTCCATCGGCAGGCATGGTCTAGCCCCTCTTTCATTATAGTGCAACAGTATGTGACTTCATTTACTTATCTAATGTACGTCTCCTCTAGTGTGCGAGTCTCTTATGTAAAGTTATTCATTCTTCCTGAAAAGATGCTGTCACCATTTCCTGGAAAGTACCTACTTATCATTAAGGTTTTAACTTAAATGTTCCTTGAGGCATCTTATCATCCTAAACCAAATTAACTTCCCATTTTCATACACTCATGCATTCTATGCTTGTTTCAAACAATTTATTAAAATTGTAATTAAATATTTCTTTTTTTTTTAATTTTAGAACTTTTTTATCAACCCCAAAGAAACTTCATAGGGTGTAGATATCTTTTCCAATAAGCCCCTAACCCCAGGTAAATACCAATTTATTTTTGTCTCTATGGATTACCCCTTCTAGAAATCTGGCACAAATGGAATCATACAATTTATGGTGTTTTGTAAATAGTTTTTTTTTTTCACTAGGCATAATTGTTTTTAGTTTTATCCATATTGTTTCATGTATCAGTATTTTGTTCCCTTTTATTGCTGTATAGTGTCCTTTGGTATATGAATATACCATAATTAATCCATCCATTTATAAGCTCATGGACATTTTGTTCTAATTATAAACATTGTTATACATGTTTTTGTGTGAAAATATGTTTATATATATATTTGAATCTATTTATAAGAAGGGATACTGCCTTAGACATGCCTGTGCGTCACTCCTCCCTCAGTGACTAACTTGTTGAAAAGTAGTGATCTGCTTGCATAAAGCCCACCAAAGCTGTGGCTTTACGAAGGGGGGTTCTTGCTAGCTCTTTAGTGTCTCTTGAATACAACAACTACACTTCAAAGTGTTTGTGCGAGTGTCCCTTCTGTCTTTCTTCTTCGTCCCCTTTCTTCATCTGTATTAGATTAAAACCACTTGAGGTTCAGGCTCTCAGGTCAAGGGCCTTTTATTTTATGCAAGCCAGACTAGAGTGTCTGATAGTATACTTTCAGTAGCAATACAGAGACAGCTGAGGCAGGTCCAGGGCTCCTTACCTACACAAGAGAGTGAGCTCATTTGCCTGTCAGAGAAGCCTTGGAGGACTCAGGCTGCTTCTGGAAGCAAAGAGTTACAGTGACATTGGTGGAAACCAAGGGATATTGGACTGTAAGCTCTAGAGGGTAGTTCTATTTTTCTTTCCAGTCTGCTCTTTATCAAAATTTACTTTTCCAATCTCACTTCATCGCAGGATGCTATTTAAAGATGGTTTATTGGTTCAGCTGAAACAAGATTCCAAAATAGTGACTCATGGGGCAAACCCTGGAAGATCTGTTTGATTTGCCTCTGGAGTGTTAAAAATAAATAACTCTGATAGGCAGGGAATGCAAACTCAAGTTCACTGCATTTCCTATTATTCTCTAATACTCCTGCCCACAGCTTTACACTTTTGTTACCCACCTTGCCCCTAAGCCAAATATTGCTTTTCCTGAGAAATATCCTCAAATTTAGCAGTGACTATCTATTTAAGGGGTGAAGAGAGCCTTAATCAAAAGGGGATAAATTGAAAGGTAGAACTAAAATTTCAATGGATAGTGGATTTTTGATCAGGGGAAGCATTTTTGAATTGAAGTACATTTTTATGCTTAAACATCACATCAAAATAGCTAACCACCTATTACTCCAACTGGCCAGATCTCTGGAAATATTGTGTGGAAATTTAAATGAAAAGGATATAAATAACTAGGCAATATTAGAAGCTTAGCTCATTGTCGTTCATGAGGTTTATGCATAATGATACATACATTAAATTTATAAACCATATCACAGCTCGTAAAGCATATATACATATATTTTCTCATTTGTTGGTATTTTCTTTATTCTGACGAAAATATATACAGAAAATTTCAAAATAAATTTAGATACATATGTATCCTCAACCTAAGATTGATAAGGGTTGCTATTTTGACATATTTGATATGTATTTACTTTATTATATTTAATATTATTTTAACAATGACCATTTAGGAATAAATGAATATGTAAGATAGTTAATATTAAGTAGGAACCACAAGTATGATTGTATAATAAAAGGAGAGGAATGTTATTGGAGAAGAAGGCTCCCAGGGGAAGAGAGTTCCAGGTCAAAGTCTGGCCTCAGTTTCCCTGGTAATTTGTAAAAGCCCCTGGGAGAGTTAGTGGTAAGGTTCGAGGTAGGCCTTGGGGACATGGGCTGACCGCAGTGAAGTCAGCGGTGCAGGCCAGCTACAGGACACTGGGGAGGAATATGAGATGGGACGGGGGGACTGTTTTGGTGTTTTCAACTTCTAATCCTCCCTTGGCCCCTGCCTTCAAAAATTGATAGGAAGATAAAGATGAAACAGTTCTATTGCCTGGAAGGAGTCTGTCTTCAAGACTTAGCCAAGCAGCAGGGCCTAGAGTAGAGAGACAGGACTCCACCCACATGTGGGGAAGGCAAGCTGGGTATAGACAAGGATCTGAGTGAGGATCACCTTGATATTCTATCATCAGGCTTGAAAAACAGTATTAGTGGTGACAGCCCTCGGGATCCACCTGTGCTTTCTCCAGTCACTCTGCTCTGATAGACACCACTGGCATTCTAAGATGTATCCACAAGTTCTGTTGTATGGATCTCCACTTACGTTTATCACATACCTCCTCTTGATAGGTTTCCTTTATCATTTGGTGGAGCAAAAACCTTCAATAACTTATGAGAAACATACATAGATGGTACTTTTCTGGGGGGGTGGCTTTGCATTTTTGAAAATGTCTTTATTTTGTTCTTTATTGCTTTTTCTGCCTGGTTATAGAGTTATACGTCGGAAATCCTTTTACTTTAGAATTTTGATCTCTCTCTCGCTCTCCGCCTCTCTCCCCCGCCCCCCTTCCGAAAACTTATAAAATTTTCTTTGTACCTGGGATTTTGAAATTTCACAATGGTAGACTTTGGTATGGACCTGTTTTCATACCCTGAGATTCGTGTGTCCCTTTAATTGTTCAGTTCTGGGAAATTTTCTTAAATCATTTTGTCCATTTTATACCCTCTGTTTGTTATGTTTTTTCTTTCTGGAATTCCTGTTACATAGATCCTGGACCACCTTTATTGGTACTCCAACTTTCATATCCTTTTTCCTCCCATTTTCCATTCCCTTTTCTCTGTTGATTCTGGGTTGTTTTCTCAAATTTATTTTCCAGTTCTTCCATTTTTTAAAGTATTTTATTTTGGCTATCATGTTTTTAAATTCTAAGAATTCTTGTTTTTCTCTGAGTATTTATTTTCGCTAACATTCTATTTTTTTTAAATAAATACACGATCTTCTCTCATTGCTATGAAAATATTAATACTTAACAAGATCTTTTTAAACTTTTCTTCTCCCTGCATTGATTTCTGTTCTTTCAAGTCACTTTAATATCTATATATTTTGATCCCTATCTTTCATGTTAGAAGCTTTCATCTACTCTTTGAAAAACACTGTTAAGAAAATATTTTATTTACCACAACAGTAAGAAAATATTTACAAATCATATATCTGATACAGAACTTCTATCCAGAAAATGTAATGAGCTCTTAAAACTCAATAATAAATAAATTAAAATGGGACACTTATTTGTACAGATACTATATATATATATATATATTTATATTTTAAAAAAGGTATTCAACATCCTTAGTCATTAGAGAAATGTAAATTAAAACCAAAATTAGGTGCCACTGCACACCCACTATAATGACTTTAATAAAATAGATTGGCTATACCAATCTATTTTAAGAGGATATGGAGAAAATCCACTTTAACTTATTCCTGGTAGAACATGTACTTTGGAAAATGATTTGGCAGATTCTTAACAAGTTAAACATACATCGACCATATGGTCCAGACACTCCACTCCTAAGTTTGTACCCAAGATATACGAAAGCACATCTCCGTAGCAAGACTTTCGTGTAATTCTTCAAAACAACTATTATGGTAATAGCCAAAAATTGGAAAGAACCCAACGATCCAACACTATGTAGACAGATAAATTACGATATATCCATACAATGAAATACTACTCAGCGATAGAAAGAATTAACTGTTGATACAACACTATTGGCAAGAGTATTGATGGATCTCTTATGCTGAGTGAAATGAGCCAGACCAAAAATAAAAGTATAAATTGTATGATTCCACTTATATAAAATGCTTAAAAATGCAAACTAGTCTATAATGATAGAAAGTAGATCATTGGCTTCCTAGAAGGGGAAGGGTTTGAGGAAGGGATTACAAAGAAAAAGGAGGAAATTTTGTGGGTGATCACTTTTTTGCTTATGGGGATTACATGTGTGTGCATATATATATGTGTATATATATATATATGTTAAAACATTAAATTATTCCTTTAAGTATGTGCAATTTTGTATGTAAAATATATCTCCATTAAAGCTTCTTAACAAAAAACCTACTTTATAAGCTTGAGGCTCTACCTCAGCTCTTAATTCCCTCATATCTATTTCTGAACCAATATTATGCTGCCTTAATTATTATTATTTAATTTTTTTTCTATTTTCTAAGGCAGGTCCTCTACTAGACATTTCACTTATTTCTGGATGTTACATATTCACAATCATGTAAATTTTAAAATTAGTTTGTTATATACCTTAAAAATTCATGAGGGAGGATGTACTTTAATTTTATAAAAATTGACAGCCTTATTGTATATAGATATCTACAGTGAGATTTTCACCACTTGCTTGAATTTTCATGCATATATTTCACCAGTATGTTACAATTATTTTTTTCCATAATGGTTTGACTTTTATTTTGTTAGATTTTTTTGGCATTGTAATAGTTTTTCTGCTATCATAAATATTTTTTGTAGCTCTGCCTTTTTAAAAAATTATTGCAGGTGAATTTTCTTTTCCATTGACCTTTACATATTGATCTAATTTTCTTGCAATAATAATGAACTGTAATAATGGTTCAATAATTTCTCAGTAGCTAAACAATTAAAACATAAGAAACTAAAAACAATAAAGTTTGTTAGCCAGCTTTTCTTCTTTTTATATCTGGAAGGGTCGTAATGTATAAAAGATTATCTGTGCCTTGGAATTTCACAATTAGCATCAGCAGGTGAATTTTGAGGCATTGGGAATTGATTATTTTGACTATATATTTTTTATTGTATTTTTTTTGTTCAGGCTGGCTATTCTATGATTTTCGATACTCATATTTTCTCTAAAAAATGTTCATGTTACCCACATTTTAGAGATTTATGATAAAATTTTTCCTAGAATTATTTTCTAAAGAACAAAGAGATCCCAAAGATATTATAATTTGTGAGCATGAAATTCAGCATAACAAGATATTTAAAATTTGGTTTTAATTCTATTGATCTTTTGAAAAAAACAATGTTTTGGTTAAGTAATTTTAATATTTGTTTAATGTATCACTTATACTTATTTTTCCAGATTCTTGCATTAAATGCTTAGTTCATTGTTTTTACTCTCTTTTAAAATGAATATAATTAAGGCTAAAATTTTACTTGTAGGTAAGTGTGTGAAGGATAGTCTCAAAACAGATTTATAGCATTATTTGGCCACATTTCATTTTTTCTTCATCACCATACCACAATATTGTCAGGAATTCATATTCCTGTTTTACAATGGGGTGACATGCTGTGAAAGGTTTAGTTGTTTTCCTGCCAATACTCACACATCTGTGAATGTTCAAGCAGAAAATAGAACTCTATAACCACTCATTCGCTGACTGTCTAGCCAGTGCTCTGTATAAGAATGTGCACTGTGAATGCAACTGGGCACAACAGCAAATTTTCAAAGCAAGTCCATGCCTGGAAATATTCTTTAAGATAATTCAATCACAGCCCTTGGGATTTTGTCCAGATTTGTTTCAAGCAGGGGATTCACTATGAAAAATACCTTTCAGTGTTTACTTGTCTTTGCATCTCAGGTGAAGTATGTGTAGGAACATGATCAAATTTAATCTTCTCCCTTGCTTCAGGTGGCCTGTGGACAGGAGGGAGTTCCAACTTGCCTGTCTGCTTGGGTCTTCATGTGTACAATATGCAAATTCAACCAGAGAACTAATTAGAAATGTATAGGTTGGGACCCAGGATTGGGATGGCATTATGAGTTTACGCTTGAACTTTCAATCAACTCCAAATATGGAAATGAAAGAATAGTTTTAAAGAATGAAAAAATGACTATGATACAGTAAGCCAAAAAGAAGAAAAATATCTCTATGGACCAGAAAGGAAACAGAAAGTCACAGTGGTAACTTAGTGATCAGGGACTGGAGCCAGGGTCTCCTCACACTAGTCTAGTTGCATCTAGGATTTATCTCCCACAGAGTAATGGGAGGTAAAGCTCAGTGTGTGTGGCAGGAGACAAGAGTCAAGTTAATTGCATGAAACGTGGGGCAGGTGCAGGGCTCAGTAGCCTATGAAATATGGTTGAGATAAATTTATGGCCGCTCCTGGGGCTCTGACTTATACAAAGGTACATTATCTGCAGTGTCAAATGATGCAACGTCCTATACACAGGTTCTAAAATGAAGCCACCCTACAGTTAGTGACTGATTTTGAGATAGATTCATGGTTAAGAGAAAGCTGGAACCTTGAAAATTGTTCCAGGGATGGAGTTCCCTTGGGAGCCAGGTTGCGTCTCTGAAAGAAAGTTGAATTTCTTTCAACTTTCTTTCTTTGATTCCCCTAGATTGGGATAAGAGGGATGGGAGGAGGCTTGATCCAGAGTGTAGCTGTGTGCCTGCACACCAGACAGGGTCCCAGGTATGTGATATGCGCCGCACCCCCCCTCAGGATATAGCTATGGGGTCCATTTGGCAGATGAGTTCTCAGATAGGTTGCAGATATTTTCAGGCCCTCCTATGTATTATGGACATAGCAGAGAAGATCTTCCAGACCCATAGAGGTCAGAAAGATAAAAGTGATCTTGAGACCAGTGATAAATGATTATTTGGGATGATGGACATCTCAGAGAATACTGACAAACAATCTCCTTCCCATTTCCTTCCCATGCCCAACACACACACCTTGTCTTAGAACTAGGTAAATTCCTTAGGCACAATCCTATTCAAAAAGGCTTCAATTTTATTGACATTATTTTCTGCTGTTCTGATAAATTGTGAATTTAAAATAGAAATTATGTTGGGTTACAGAAAAATGTTATCTGCTGTGTCTACTAAGATTATTACCAGATAATAATCCAAACATGTAAGTTGAGTAAAATCTACGGCTGGGCTACTATGAGGTTAATGAAATGAACAAGGAAGCCTGAGGAATTTACCACTCAAGAGTGCCAGGGGCCAACTGTGCCATTCAAACCCACTCCTGCCCTGGCTGGCATTTGGCATTGTTTGGTGGTGGTGGTTGTTCTGGTTTAAACTTTGATGAGAATGTCTCTGGTCCTCTGGCTGGCTGAGATTTTCAGAGTGGCAGCAGCAATTCTAGTTACGTCATTCTTGGGGGATTCTTTTTTATTATCACAGGGAGCCATATGTTTTGCATGTCATTTTCCAAGAAGGCAGAAGTTTCCTTCAGGTTAGCTCTTACCTCACTATCTTTCCTGAGATGGTATAAGGCAAACAATCAATTTTTATCCAAATTTGTGTTATTGTGGAAATTTTCTTCAGTACAAAAAGAGTACTTTGTCCCTGAAACTTGCAGATGGGGTATAACTGAGGCCTTCCTCTTCTAAATCCTTTGTCACCCTACATACAAAAAGAGATGACCAGTATTAAACCCCTAGAGGGCTGATGATTTACTGTGGTATCTTTAACAAGTAATTTTAATAAAAAGGAAGCATTAATTTGAGCAGGTCCCATTTACTTATTTGCCAAGAAAACTATCACAAGAGCAAACAGACAACCTACAGAATGGGATCCAATAAAGGTCTGATAACTAGAATCTATATAGAACTCAGGAAAATAAGCAAGAAAAACAAACAACCCCATTAAAAAGTGGGCAAAGGACATGAACAGAAGCTTTTCAAAAGAAGACAGACTAATGGCCAACAAACATATGAAAAAATGCTCAACATCTCTAATCATCAGGGAAATGCAAATCAAAACTACAATTAGGTTATCACTTTAACTCCAGTGAGAATGGCCTTTATTAAAAAGTCCCAAAACAACAAATGTTGGCATGGATGCAGAGAGATAGGAACACTCATACACTGCTGGTAGGACTACAAACTAGTACAACCTCTGTGGAAAGTAA
>CM052438.1:156766297-156823451 GCA_028533085.1 Varecia variegata | reverse complement strand
TCTAGCACCTCTTATATTATCCTGGGTAGAGCTGGAGCCCATTCTACTAAGTGAAATATCACAGGAAGGGAAAAACAAGCACCACATGTACTCACCAACAAATTGGTATTAACTGATCAACACTTATGTGCACATATAGTAGTAACATTCATCGGGTGTTGGGCAGGTATGGGGGGAGGAGGGGATGGGTATATTCACACCTAATGGGTGCGGTGCGCACCATCTGGGGATGGACACGCTTGAAGCTCTAACTCAGGTGGGACAAAGGCAATATATGTAACCTAAACATTTGTACCCCTGTAAGATGCTGAAATAAGAATAAAGATACATACAAATCTACTTGTAACTGCTGCTAATAGAAGCGTATATTCAGGGCAACTTGAATCTATGTTCTCGGGTTATAATCCTCAAGCTTGGTCCAAATAACCTCTCTACTTATATTAAAAAAAAAAAAAAGGAGGCATCGATGATACCACCATTAGACTTGACACAGATTTCCACTTTTTCCTCTCGGCCTAAATCCATTATTCCTTCTCCTGCCTGTGTCCAAATTTGCCTGGGAAGAAGGAGAGATTAGACTCACGAGGGATCCTTGGAGAGCTTTTGATATTTCTTCGACAATCGTCATTTAACAAACCAAAAACCAAGGTGGATGAAAGGAGCTCTGTAAAGTTTTTATAATCATGAATAATTTTATATTTTCATTTTCATCATATTATTAGAAAACATCATTAATAGAAAACACAGGGTAAAATATGTCAGAAGATGAAATTTTATGGTAAAAATTACCTTGGGTTTTTCCATTTTCTTGTGATGTTAAGTCACCATGGAAAAGATAGACTTTTTAAAACTCCTATATTCTGGGAAAGGAAAGAGAGTAGTATATTTCTAAGGCCTGAACAGGGGCGTGTATATGGGAAAGGAGATAAAAAATATTTTGTGTTTCAGGACTCACAGAAATAATTTAAGCTAATTGGTTAGAAAGGTGGGGGACGAAGGCAGGTACTTGGAGTTGGGGGCGACTGTGAAAGTTCTTGCTTTCTGAGACTGCCAGGTAGGAGCAGAGACTATGATGTTTCTGAATGGTCCCTGTGAGCCTGGGAATGTCAGTAGTCAGAGTGCGTGCCTGAAGACTGGAATTCTGTCTCCAAATGTTCGGGGTAATGTAAACCCCAGAATGCCTGGACAGTCCTGGTAAGGGAGAGGTGTTCACTAACAATGATTGGTGTGGATAACTTGTTAACTTTGGCAAGCATGGACACAGAGCTAGACCTAGATAGATAGATTTAGATTTAGAAAAATAAACCAACATAATATTTGTGTACATTCATACTTAAGATAAACAGAAAACAAAGTGTCAAGTACACAGTTTTGAATATCTACTGACAAATTATATTTTTCAAAAAAAACTGCAGATTTTCTAGCTATAGATATCATTACTATGAAATGTTCATTTCTAGCTCTCAATTCCCTGGAAAAATTGGGACTTTGCTTTGAATTTAACATTTTATCTCTGACGTAATCTCTCTTTGTTGGATTTACTTTTATTTCTGAAATAACATTCCTGCAGACACTTTGAGATCCTCATGTTTCATAAAAGTCTCTGAAGTCTTAAAATTCAGTTAGAAACCACTGAGGCTAATGGCTTGTTCGTAAGTGCTGTCTATGCTAATTTTTTATCATGGTTATTTAGAAATGGATCCTGCTATTGTCTGAATGCATCTTTCCAAAACTCATAGTTGAAATGTTAATCACTAATTTGATAGTATTAAGAGGTGGGACCATGAGGAGGTGATTAAGTCATGAGGTTGAACCTTCATGAATAGGATTAATGACCTTATAAAAGAGTATCCGGGGAGCCGTTGGCCCTTTCTGCTATCTGAGGATGCAGCAAAAGGCACCATCTAGGAAGCAGAGAGCAAGCCTTCACCACATGCTGAATTTTCTGCTTAAAGCTTAGAATTCACAGCCTAAAGACCATAAGCAATAAATGTCTGTTGTTTATAAATTACTCAGTCTAAGATATTTTTGTTATAGTGGCAGGAGTGAACGAAGATAGAAATTATGACCTGAAACTATAAAACTCCTAGAAGAAAACATAGAGGAAAACTTCATATTAGCCTTGGCAATGATTCCTTGGATACGACACCAAAAACACAGGCAACAAAAGTAAAAATAATAAAAATAGACAAGTGGAACTACATCAGACTAAAAGCCTTCTGCACAGCAAAGGAAATAATTAGCTGAGTGAAAAGGCAACTTATGGAAAAGGAGCAAATATTTGCAAACCATATATATATGATAATGTATTAATATCCAAAATATCTAAGAAATTTCTGTATCTCAATAGCTAAAAAATTAAATCTAGTTAAACATGGACAAAAGACTTTGAATAGATGTTTCTCCAGAGAAGACATACAAATGACAAGCAGGTATATGAGAAGATGGTCAACATCACTAATCATCAGGGAAATGCAGATCAAAACCATAACAAGGTATCACCTCATACCTATTAGGATGGCTATTATTAACAAAACAAAAAATAACAAGTGTTGGCAAGGATATAGAGAAATTGGAACACTTGTACATTGATGGTACAAATTTAAAATGGTGCAGCAGCTATTTCCATGCTGTATTTCTAACAATGTGGAGCATGTAAAAAATTAAAAATAGGACAACATATGATCCAACAAACCCACTTCTGGGTATTTACTGAAAAGAATTGAAATCAGTATATTGTAGACATATTTGCACTCCCATGTCTATTGCACCATCACTTACAATAGTCAAGATGTGCAAACTACATAAATGTCCTTTCCTGGAATGAATGAGTAAAGAAAATATGATATATGCATACAATGGAATGCTATTCAGCCTTAAAAAAAAAAGAAGGAAGTCCTACCATATGTGACAGTTTAAGATAAATGAAATAAACCAGTCACAGAAGAACAAATGCCACACAATTCCACCTATGCAAGGTATTTAAAATAATGAAACTCATAGAAGCAGAGAGTAGAATAGTGATTACCAGGGGCTGAGTGCAATGGAGAAATGGTGGAGTAGCTATTCAATGAGTACAAAGTTTCGATTAGACACAATGAATAAGTTCTTGAGATCTGTTGTACTACATTGTGCTTATTGTTAACAAAACCATATTGTACATTTAAAATTTTGTTAAGAGGCTAGACCTCATATTAAATGTCTTTACCACAATTTAAAAAGAAAAAGAAAAAAAAGAAAAGAAAAAAATTGATACCATGAATAACACTCATCCTTAAGTAACTAGGCTGGTATTTTAATTTAGTTTTCACATTTTCAACGTAGACTTTGTTTACTTACCAATCCCTCACCTGTTGGGTGAATACTAAATTGGCCCAGCCAGCCCACAGGAATTTTTCCTTGCTGTGAAATTCCCCTGACCTTTATTTTCTGAATCATTAATGGCATTGTATTGTTTGTTACATTTTCAGTAGCTTGTTTATATACATAACTTTAAAAATTCTTGAGGGACAGAGAAACAAGAATCTTACGTTTTTTTCATCTCTCTCACTTAACCTTGCCTGCATGAAGTTGCAGCATTTTGTTGATTGATTTATTAAAGAAATAATTTCTATTCAATTTCTGTTAACTTCTAAGCCATTGACTTGATAAATCTCAACTAGATATTTCTTGCAATTGATGAAAGATTTTCAAATATTTTAAGTTAATTTTAAAATTGTTATTTATAACAAGTTTTAACTCTACTGGAGAAAGAAGATTATGACACGGTTCATTGCACTAAAATTTATTTAAAAATTTGGAAAATAGTATGACTTCTCTCTGGGATTCTGATTCTTTCTCTAACATGATATATTGTGGTTTGTAAAGTTGGTACCTGTTAAATGAATACTCACAAAGTGAGTTGGTGAATTTTCTCTATTTTATGAAATATTCACTGGAACTATTTATTAGAAGTATTTGTTCCATAATTATTTGGGAAACTAAACCATCTAGTTGTGATACGTTCTTGTGAGAAGATTTTTCACTACTAATCTATTTCTTTAATGATTCAGGTTTCCTATTGTTTCTTGAGTCAGTTTTTGTGGTTAAGGGAATTTATCCATTTCACCTAAGTTTTTAATGTTATTCCTATAAAGTTCTTCATAGCTCAGGATAGTGGATACTAAGCAAATTTTTGATGAATGAATGAATCAATAAATGAAAGTTAGGCCCAGGCATATGAAATGAAGCCTGTATACATCAACCCACAGTTCCAATTCATAACTGAAGCAGGGTAATATTAAAACAAAACATTGAATAAAAAGTAATGCACAGTAAATCATAAAGAAAGAGCCCATTTATAAAATGTTAAAAATGGTCACAACTAAACTATATATACATTGGAGTACTATGTGTATACAGTAAATCTATAAGGACAAAAAAATTGTTAACACAAAACTGAGGCTTATGGTTTCCTTGGTGAAAGACAAGAAGGATGCATTAAGGAGGAGGAAATGATGGGTTTTAAAAATGAGAGACTTCTTGTCATGATCGTAATACCATTTACCCGAATGGAAGGTAGCTGAACCAGTGTTAGAATTATGACTATAATTTAAATTTCATTGCTATATAATATTTTATGAATATAGCACAAAATATCTTTCCATTCTACTGTAGATGGACTTAAATAGAGGACTTAAATAATATTTATTGGTAATTATGACTAAATAATAAATTTCAATTTTTTTACCTTTTCCTTGAAATTTAATGTAAAATATAAGGGGAAATTAGCACATTTTTGAAACATGACTAAGTAGAAAACATGACTAATTAGAAAACAATTAATTCTATATTACATCAAAGACTAATTAATTAAATCAGGTATTTATTGAGTTCTAACTTTGTGTAAAAGACTGAGTTAGGCAATGGAGATTTAAGGAAAAATATAGAGGAACATTTTTTTACCCTCTTGAAACCTATAGTTCAGTTAAAAGCTCAGGTAAATACTAAAGAGTTCCATATAATTTGTATTGAATTATACAAAATTAGTGATAAGATACCATATTTGGCCTATAAAAATGGCAATTTCTCCCCACTACAATAAAACAACCCTGGAAAATGAAGGAAGTTTTCCTCTGAGAAGTAAGGTAAGACAAACAGAATTAAGGTGGGAAGAAAAAGGGCCTTTACTTTGTGAGAATGCAGAGAATTAATGAAATGAAAAGTAATTTAGTATTCGGTATGGAGTTTTTACTGAAAGCGGGGAATCTGGAGAGCAAAATGGGGTGGTTTAATCATAGAATTGAATGCTGTGCAACAGTGAAAATGAAGGAATTATAGCCATACACTTCAGCATTCTTAAATCTCAAAAACATAGTATTCTTCAAAAATTCAAAGCACAGGAGAAAATATACCACATGATTTCATTTTTATAAAATTTAAAAACAGGAAACCCGAAACAATATATTGCTTTGCAGTACAGTTGTAGCATAGTTTCTTTTTCTGTATTACAATTTCTATTATGCAACTAATGCATTTTTATTTTGTTTTTAAAATTAATATATTCATTTTAACTGGAAAATATTCTAATGAATTATAGAGGAAAAAACTGATCTTCTTATACCCTCACATTTTCCCACCATCTCAATCTCAATGAAATAATTATTATTAATACCTGATGCATATCTTTCCACTCTTCCTCTAAACATATGTACACATGTATAATGTTTGCACTCTCTTGTTATGTATTTTTATTTTTCTATTTTTTAAATATATGTGAGGTCTGTCCAGAAAGTATCCAGTCATTGTTAATATAAAGAAAATGATTGTCTGAGTGACATCCATGTAACCTGGCAGCCAAGAAGAATGGACTAGAATGCACATGCGTGAACAGTGATGATGTCACTGTACTAGTCAGTGGAGCGCGAGATGCTGTTGAGTGAGCATGTATACTGTGTGGCAATCGCGTTCAGAATGACTGAGCAAGTGGAGCAATGAGTCTGCATCAAATCTTGCATTAAGCTTGAACATTTTTCTGCAGAAACTATTCTGATGATTCAGAAGGCTTTTGGGGATGATGCAACTGAGTGCAGCACAAATAAAAGTGTGGCACAAATGCTTCAAAGATGGTCGAGAATCTGTTGAAAGTGATCCACATTTTGGAAGGCCTGCAACAAGCAGAACACCTGAGAATGTTGAATGTGTACCGGTTGGCTTAAGAGACACTGGGAGAACTGTGTGAGGTCCCACGGTGCCTACTTTGAAGGGGATTGAGGCTCCATTGTCCTATGTACAATGTTTCTGGTATCTTCTTCAATAAATATCTCTATTTTTCATATTGCATGGCTGGATACTTTCCAAACAGGCCTCATATGAGATACTAAAGAGCATACATCTAATTTGGTACACTGTTTAAAGAATACGTACAAAAGGAACAAGGACGTACCTCCACACACCTTAGGCAATAGAATATGAGCAATATATTTGAAGTTCACTTTGTCTCCTCCCTAATACGACCCCTTATCCCCAAGCCATTATGTTAAAATCTGTGCTAATGCTACCTTTGTATTTCTTTATAGTACTTACCCCATATGTAGGTATTCTAAAGCAATATATTCTCTATTTTCTTGTGATTCATTTTTTTAAATTTACTGTGTCATCTATTTCCAAATTTGTTGGCATGAACCTTATCATAATATTCCCTATTATTTCATTATCAAGCTATAACAAATCCTGCTTCATCTGTGGTTGCACCTTGACTATTTGGATTATTGTTTATATGTGCTTTTTCTCATTTTTCTTGATTAATTTTGTCAATGTTATTTTAACTCTTCGATTCTTAGCTTTTAATCTCTAAATGGATCATTGTTTCATTCTCTATGATTTGCTGACATTTATTTCCTTTGTGATCATTCTCTAGTTTTTTTCCCTACTGATTACTTAAGTTAGACACTCAGATCATTATTCTTACTGGTTTTTTTTTTTTTTTTGCTTTTGTCTTTTATCCTAATTTAATCGTTAAAGGCTATAATCTTACATGTCTAATTATATCATATGTTTGACATATATTATTTGCCTTATTGCACAGTTCTATTTTTTATTATTTTTGCTTGATCCTTGTATTACTTAGGTTTGGGGGGTTGAAATTTCTAAATGTACGTAATTTTTAAAGTTCATTTCATTATTGAATTCTAATTTATTGGTGAGGTTGTCCAAGGATATGATAAATATTATGCTAACCCTTTAAAACCAGTAGAGACTTACTTTATAGCCTAGAACATATTCAGTTTTCATAAATGTTTTGTTGCATGCTTGTAAAGAATTTGTACTCTTCAGGCTCCAAATTTCATAACTTATTTGCCATACCCTTTGACCAAAATATTAATATAATATCTATTCTGTATGGAATACAATGTAGACCCAGAGCATGTAATGATATATAAATATGCTTATGGTTGAATGATAAATTTAAAAGGCAGGATGCAAAATGTCATAAACAAAATAAGTACAAAACAAAATAAATTCTGTTTCTTATGCAAACTGAAACCAATATGTGGAAAAAAATAAAATATATCAAAAGCTCTCATGAATAAGAGAAAAAATGTTTATATATAAGCATTCATTTTACAGAAAATACTAAAATGATGTAATATTAGAAGTTGTTCCTATTTTTACTATTGTTCATAATTATCTTTAAAAGATACCATTGCTTGAGCATTTACTATGAGCCTAGCACTGTGTTGAATACTATCAGTGTTATCTCATTTACTTGTCACAAACCGTCTTTTAAGTAGGACTGTTTCTAGTATCCCTCTTTCTACTTTCTTACCAGTTGAGGAAGCCGCTGCTTACAGAAATAAATCACTTGCTGAAAATCATTTGTTTGCTAGCAAGTGACAGAGCCAGAACTGAAGTGCAAGCTAACATTGAACAACTTTCTTAAGGGTTTCTTTTTCTTATGTCCTTCACTCTACTGTGTACATAGTCAGTACTAATTACTGTCAATTAATAAATGACATCTTTTGGTGTCTCATAGAAGAGATAGTAATTACTGAAGAATAGAAAAAATATTCAAAAACAAAACACACAAAACAAAAGTCAGCATTATTTATAAGACTTTAAAGAACCCCTAAATACTATCATTAACAAGAACAATCAATAGCCACTGAAGGTTCAAAAATTTTGTCATGGTTGTATTAATATATTAAAATCTATGAATGTATGTTGATATTCATGTTCTAATTATATCTATAAAGACAGTGATCCTTTTGGTAATAGAATTTTTAATTATGAATCTGAATGTCTTTATCTTCAGCCATAAAACTCGCCCTGGCTATTCCTCTTTTATTTGGGGTTATTTGGGTCATGTGAAGAGCCCGAAGTATGAGAAACCACTTTCTTTCATTCATGATTTTTTGTACGATTCCGAGCTAAGTTCCACAGGATTTGTCTCAGTATAACTGAGCCTCCAAAGTCCATTCTCATGTTACGCTTAATGACCTCTTTCTCTCTTCTCAATAAATATGGATGAAATGAATTTTCAGGCAACTGAGTTATTCAGGGAAACAAACATGTTAAATATAGCAGAGCATGATGGTAGGGCTGATAATTTAAGAAAATGATCTAGTTCGTGCGCATGTACATGAAACAAGACCCCAGAGTCTGCCTTTCAATTAGAATGAGCTAAGAGCCACATTGTGCTGAGTGCTGTCAGCACAATTAGCATTTGTATTTTTAGTAATAGTCTAGGCCCCATGAAGAGTGCCAGCATCATTTAAGATAAACCTGCTAGTCAGTTAATTTGTGCTAAAAATAGTTAACTAAAGCAGAGCGATTTCTCTTTTTGACATGCAGTCAAGTACCTTCTAATACAGGGTGATGGGTTTTTGGCAGTGGAAATAGTAAGAAAAAAGTATTCCACGGTGAGAATCCATTCAATTGGGTTCAGCAGGTAGGAGAAAAAGAAGGGGGTTATTAGATTAGAGATGGGTGAGGCACTGTGACCAAAAGACTTTGGACTCCATAGAATGGCCCTCAATTTCAACTTCAGCTCCACCTCTAGTTAGCTGAATGAGCAAGTTATAAAATCTATTTTAGGCTCAGTCTCTTCATTAGAAAGTGGCATTAAAAACACTTACCTCACAGGATTATTGTAAAGAAAATGCTGAAGGACCTGAGCATAGGTAGTACCAATGAGCATTGGCTTCCATCTTCTCACCCTCCTCCTTGCTCCTCCATCACTACTCTTTTCTCTCCATTTAAGATTATACCTAAAGTAAGAAAAACCACATCCAAATTATATCAAGGCACCATGTGCACTGCCACTTTCTCTTGCTCCCTGTGCTGCCTCCTAGTTCTCACTCACCAAACGCCATACACACTCCCCACCCCTGACACCTCTGTCATTTGCTACCGTGACATTTCCCCAAAATTCATCTCATGATAATCTGCTTGTCCTGTCCCATTCTCCATCAATGCTTTAATTACATAAGTTATTTTGTGATCATGGGTTTGTGGGAAGAAGAGATTCATTTGATGCCTCAGTAAACAGCCTAGATTTTGACTGTGGCCTTTAGGAAATATTAACATTTCCTCCACTCAAAAGTCCTCAAGAATACTTTCCTGCCCACTCTTAGCCTCTGGTGCTAGGAAGGCTTTAAAGCCCAAGAAGTCTGCTTGCAAAGTGCCTAATCTGGTTCCAAGAATGGGAATCTCTCATTCAGCCTGACAGGAAAAAGAGAAGAGCTAATGGCATCTTATCATGGCTGATAAATGCTGAGGATGCAACATGCATTAGGAAAAGATCTGGAATAGCTATTAAGAGCTGGAAGTTCTAGACCTCACTCTACTTGTATTTCACTTGTGTAACCATGAGCAAGTCAGTTTTCTCCAAAGGAAAAAATGTACATTTGTATTCAAGGATTCCTAAGAAAACAATTTATATTTTTTTATGATTCCATAAATAATTTTATTTTTGGTAATTAATTTTATTTTATATAAAAAAACAAACATAGCACTTGTAGTTGCCTTTCTTTTTTTTTCATTTATTTCATTTTATTCTCATTACATTGGGCTGGGAGAGGAAGGAGCCATGCACCAATGAATAGATTGTGCTATTTTTTGTCTTTCAGATAGATCGGGATCTAGGTTCTAATTGTCTCTAAATTCCGGATCTGGATCAGAATCAGAAGAAGGTAGGCCACTCCTGTTGGGGGATGGGGACTGGAGCTGACTATGGAAGGTTCATGTTCCAGGGCTGCCATCTGGGTACCCAAGGATCCTGCATGTAGCTCATGGGTAGAGGAGCTCACACTGGCCCCTTGAAGTGAATGTCACTGGCTCAGGGCTGGTATTCGGAAGGCAGGAGGTCAGCCACATCAACCGAGGGAGGACCTGAAAAGATGTTGGCCTTCCATCTGCATCCCAGAATCCTGTGTAGGGCCTCTTCATGAGGACAAGGCTGGTGTTGGCCCCTTGGCCTCTGCTTGGCCTCATGAGTAGTATAGTATAAATTCTGCAAACTTGCCAGCAGATGCAAACATTCCTGCCAGTTCCTCTCTATTCCCCTCAGCTCGAGACACTGGGCAATGGCTTTAGACCATTCATGATTTTTCTCACTCAACTCTTCAAATTTAGGAAATTCCCATTCTTGCAGGAAACTCCGTATTTCCTGGTCACTCCATGGTTTAATTAACGGGTCTGATGATGTTTCTAGTTTCTTGGTTTCTTTTACCTTCTCTTCTTCCTGAGGGTTTCTATTAATAGTAATTTTAATCTGATGTCTCTCTTTCTCCATTTTTACCCCTGAGTTTTCTCCTGGGAGTTTTCTTTCGTTTTTTTTTTTTTTTTCTTTGAATTTCAGAATATTAGGGGGCTACAAACACTTTGGTTACATATATTGCCTTTGCCCCACCCTGAAAATTTCTCGTGGGATTCTTCTCATTGCAGTCTTAGGGCTTAATCCTGGGTTGACAGAGAACTAGCACTTACTCTTCCCTAATGGAATCTAGGAGTCAGGAGGTGCCTGAGTGTGGAACTGTGTTTGCCCTTCTCTGTTTCTGGCATATCTCTGTAGTCACTTTTTGAAAAACTTTATAAAGATCAACTTATTTGTTCCTCATCAAAACTCCATAAAACAAGCACTATAATTATTTTCATATTACGGATGAAACAAATTAGGCCCAGAGAAGTGTAGTAACTTGACCTAGGTCACACAGCTTTTAAGACGTAGAGCCAGAATTTGAAAACATCTAATTGGCTCCAGCATCACTCTTCTTAACCACTATACTTAGTTGCACTTAAAACTAAATATCTATCACTTTAAATATTTTTAGATATGGATCTTAATCACTACACTAAAAAGAAATATATTTTTAATCAATTCTTTCACCTATCGACTATGCTGACATCTGGAGCTGCCACTGATGCTAGGGAATCATCAACTCTGATGAGGAACATCAACAGTACTTCGGTTGTTCTAGTCATTCTGTATCACTGGGCCTCATTCTTTTCAGAAAAGTGAGAGAAAGTGTAGCATTTAAAAATAATTAGCCTGTCTTTTCCAAGATTGCAAAGGTCAATTTGCAGGATCATAGTTAAATACTTTTTTCATCACAATCTTTGAGAATAAAACCCATATTTAAAATGCCTTCAAAATTACCTTAATACAGATGTTTTTCCTTTGAGGAAGCTCTTAGAAAAGAAATGCTTTCCATGAAGCAAACTTGTTGCTTGGCATTTAGCCCCTTGGGGGACGCTAGTCCATGTCACCAAGAACCAAGATTGTCCTTGCATAGACATGTGATGGTTTGCCTGTTGATATTTTATTTTTACTCTAGTCCTTGCATCCCCATGTAGGATCCAAAGGTGTTTTATGGATCTGCTCCTTAAATGTTTTAATACATAATGATGAAAGAGAAGGGAAAACATAGTATCAGGCAAGAGCCTTTTACTCAATCTTGTTTCTTCAAGAATCTCTCTGACCCTCAATTTCCTGATTATTAAATTAGGAATAATGACCCCAAACTCAACAAGTTACTCCGAGGATGAAAAGAGATTACATATGTAAATTGATTAGTGCAGTATCTGAAACATAGCTCAGTGGTTCAATAAATATTAATTCCTTTTTACTATCTTCTACCATCCGGGACAGACCAAGATTTGCACATATTCTTTAGAAAAGTGGAATCCCATGATTTGCCCAGATTCTGCATCTACAACTTAACTGCATTTTTTTTTTCCATTTTACCATTCACTGGACTTATTTGTAATCAAATCAAGTTAAAATTTTGTTGACCAACTACTGTACACTTCACCATGCTGTGCACTGAAGAGAATAATAACATTATAAAATCCATGTAATGTATACTACCTTGAGGAACTAAGAATCCTATTGAAAGACAAGAAAAGGCTACCATCTTCTCTCCACTCCATACCTCCCATTTACACACATCCCCAAATATAGCAGCACCAGATAGGAATACAAAGTGGTTAGAAATAAGAGCTGCACAATCCCATCTCATGGAGTGGTTGACCTTGATTACAATAACTGGCAGCGTTTTTTCACAAAGGAAGTGGATTAGATTATCACTTGGGCCTTGAAGTTTGGATTTGGATGGACAAAGAGGAGCAGGGGGAATCTTTAGATTGGAGAAACATCATCAGTTATAAATATGAAGATAAAAATAGGCATTGTATTAGGATCAAAAGACTAATCAGAATAAAAGTGACCTGAGAGGCAGGATTTAGAGAGATTAAGCCCTAGAAGCCAAATTGAGAGGTTAAAAGTATACCTAGCAGGAGAGATGGTAGATCCATTAGCTATTATATCCACACAGTTTTTCAGGCATTGGAGCCTCAAATCTGGATTCAAACACACAGGATTAATTTGGTAAACCACCAAAGCACAACTACTTCTTACTAAATAATGAACTTGATGATTAGGATTCCTCTCGGAGCCTCCCTGAGTTTGAGAGTCAGCACACATATACTCCACTTGGTCATTGACTCGGCCACAACTGCACAGACCCTGGGCATAACACTATCTTACCAGCTTTGGTCTGGGCACAGTTGTTTGAAGTCCTGGGTTCAGCAGCATTTGAAAAAGTGGAGACAAATGGGACATGGCCTTTGTTGTGATCTCTGAGGTCTGTACAACAGAAATTCTTAAAGAATAATATAATACCTTTTCAGTGGAGTAAGGTAAGTGATGTCCAAATTTTCCTGTCACTAGGTATGGAGACTATATTAGTTTCCTAAGTTTCCATAAGAAAGTGCAAACTGGGTAACTTCAAACAACAGCAATTTATTATCTCATAGTTCTAGAGGCTAGAAGTCTGAAGTCAAGGTGTTGGCAGGGCCACACTTCCCCTGAGAACTGTAGGGAAGAATCCTTCTTTGCCTCTTTTAACTTCTGATGTTTGCCATGAATCCTTGCTGTTCATTGGTTCGTAGATGCGTCACTCCAATATCCTTGTGTGTTCTTGTTTCTGTGTCTCTTCTCTCTCATAAGGATGCCATTCATATTGGATTAAGGGCCACTCTATTCCACTATGACTTCATCTTAATTTGATTATATCTGCAAAGACCATATTTTTTGAAAAAGATCATGTCAACAGGTACCAGGGGTTAGGACTCCAGCATAGCTCTTTTTGAGCAACACAATGCAACCCAGAACAGAGACCGTTTATCTGAGAGATGGAAATGAGGTCTTCATGAATCAACAGAAACAGCTTCATCTGAAGCTGAAGTGTCCTAGGAGTGCTCTTGTGCTGCTTGAAAATTTCTGAGCCTCAATCCTATCCTTCTAATCTTATTTATACTTTTGAACATTGAGTTTTACCCATAAAGTTTACTGCTAGAGTAAAAAATGCACAAGATTCTATGGAGGTTCGAATTGCCACACCTGTTTCAAATTCATCATCACATTTGAGTCTCACAACAGAATTCTAAGTCACAAATTATTATTGGTGAAAGCTTAAATAAAATTTGTCTTCCCTGCCAGAGTCTGAACCAATTTAAAAATGAAATAAAATTCTAAGCAGAGCAGCACATTATTGCCTAATTAAAGTCATCTAAGAATATCAAGCTTCCTAACACTGACAGACTGACCCACCTGGCCATCAGCTCTTCGCTGGGGCTTCCCCAGTCAGAGACCTGGCCCTTTTGCAGCTTCTTCATAAAAAGAAAAGAGATGAGTTGAACAGAGCAGGTCCAGGTTATTCTCCATAAATTTGCCATTCAGATGACACTAATCCAATTTTTCTGGAGCTGAACAAATAAAGAGATCGAGAAAAGTCAAGATTGTTACCTTAACTGTGTTCCCTTTACCTAGAAAGAAACATCAGAAACAGCAAAGAAACATTTGTTCCCAACATTAATTACCCATTTTTTTTTCAGATGAGAAAAATAAGTGTTAATAAGATAAAGTGATTGACTTAAGCTTTTTTTGGCTATATCTAAATTCTATAAATCTCTCCATTATACCACACTTGCCTTCTCTTTGTATTAGACATACTTGTTAGACATAACCTGGTCTCTTTATACTTGTGACACAGACTCTATCAGATAAGATTCTTATACCAGTAAAACCTGCTGTCATGTATCTTAGATGATATAATTAATTCTTATGAATTATGCTTTGCCATATTTTCCCCATTGAAATGTAACAGGTTGGCATTTTGAACTACAGTTGAACTCCTAAGTGCTCAAAATAACTGAATCTTGGGAAAATAAAGCCTTTCTATTATTTCAAGAACAAAAGTTGAACCTTCTCAAAAGAAGTTAAGGATGTCGAGTTGCCCCTTCATAGCAGGAGTCTAAATACAATTGGCAACGAATAATGATCCCCTTAATACTGCAGTCATTTGATCTCATGTCCAAAAAACTAACCTGTAAACATACTATTAATAAGGTGCCAATTCTGCCTAAAATTATCCCTGTTTATTTCATAGCACTTAACACAATTATGAATTGTATTTTTTTAAATCTTTTTGTCCATATCTTCCATGGAAACATAAGCTCAATTAGGGCAGGAATCACATTTGTCTTGTCCATCCTTGTTTCCAAGCATACTTTCTAGCAAATAAACACAAAGTTATGAAGAAGTATATGGATTAAACATTGCTATTTTTTACACTTGTTGAACAATACAAAACTTCTTTCATTTATACTTTACATAGGTGATTCACTTATCTTTGAAGGTCTTAAGGCACTAAAACATTTCTGACAGTGTTAATTTCCTCTCTCTGGAACATCAGAATTCAGGACTGAGAGTGCAGATGGTCTTTGGGGATATACGTTCCCTGTCTCCACTACTCCCCTCACTGTATTTATCTTCCAGTGTACCATGTTCTGTTTTCTTTCCCTCAATTCTTAGCATAGTTTTTATCCTGTTTGGGATTAATCTATTCATGCCTGAAAACAAGCATTTGGAGATACTTGACTCAAGTTAAAACAATTTATTGTATGTCTACAACATTCTAGCCACTTGGAATAAAGTATTATCCACAAATATTTGTATAATGCTAAAACACAAGTGGAAGAAAATTCTTTGCACTGTCATTATTGAATGTTATCATGGCCTTGAGTATTATAATTAATTCCTTGGAAAAAATAAAGACACAAAGATCAAAAAAATTTGGATACCTTTTCCAAGGTTCCACAACCTTCTTTCTGTTCCTACTTTCTGGCTCACAAGTCATTATAAATAGGAACTTACATATACACATTATATACTTTATATAAATAGGAACTTACACATATACATTACTGATTAAGAGAATTGACTTTGGAGCTCAGGTGGCTTGGATTTGCAATTGGTTGGCATCAACACTTGCTTGCTTTATGACCTCTCTGGACCTTGATTTCTTCATCTGTACCTTGGGGAAATGGTTCTTTAACTATGACCTATTGTTGTGGGCCTTAGTATTGATATTGTGCCTCTATAAGAGAAGATCAAACTCATGTGGTGCCATTTTGCAAATAAGTCAGTGGCAATCTGAGAATTATTGGAACTATATGGCAATTGAAGGCAATGCCATTACATAGGGTTCTTACAGCAATTTGTAAGACTTCACCTTCTTTCCCCATGGGTAGCTTCTTGTGAATATAGCCACCTGCCATCTTCTGTGGATCCTTCCCATGACAACAACTGTGATCTTTTACTTTTCCAGAAACCCCCTGCTCTTGGCTATTCTCATTCCCATTTCAGTTTACCATCCGCAGGCATTTTACTGCACCACTTTCTGTAGAAACTACTTTCTGTAGAATGCCTGTTATGCCGCTGTCCTTGGCAATACACAAAGACGCTGCCAGCTGAACTTTAATCTTCGTATTGCGTAGACAGCCCTGCCCACCAGACACAATATCATTATAAAATGTCTTGCTGTCTAGGAGTAATATTTTATGCTTCTTGAGTCTTTCCCAAGTTTCTAGTGTGTTTGGTTGCCCTTGAAACTTTCAGTGAATAATAAATATCATACTAGAATAACCAATAAACATGCAAATATTCCATGGGACAAAAAGAGAATATCATTTTCCTCCATGATTTTTGATTAAATGATCATTGGTTACTCGGATCTAAAATATAAGAATGGATAAGGTGAGGGTGGGCTTTCTACGCTGGGGTCTTGGAACACTATGCAAAACTCTCTCTGTCTCCTCTTTCTCATTCTTCTGTTCTCTTTATGTTCACTATCTATTGCTTTTTCTTGGCTAAACATGGTTGAAGGCACTAGAGGGTAACCCATGAAAATCAGGTCCCAGGTAGCTGAATCCAAACAACACAAGGAACAAGGTAAGATGCCAGTAGAGGAGGGCCCAAACAGTTTGTGTTTTCCCAAGGTTTTCATTTATGGCCTTATCAGTCTTTACAACTTCATTCACTGCCCCTATTAGTTTTCTATTGGCTTTGTCTGCAAGGCTGTATTTCTTAACATTATTTAAAAGCCTTTAATTATGTGATCTCTTTGCCTCTGAAGATAATGATCCTAGTTTATGTTACAAAGAGCATTACATTTTGTTTTCTCCGCAGCATTTTTAGATTCATTGTCCCATTTTACCCTCATATGACCCTTTGTAGTATGCACGACAGGAAATATTGTTCCAGTTTTCCAAATGAGTCTTGGAGAAGCTTAAGTAACTTACATGAGCCCATGGAGCTAGTGAGGGGGCCTCAGCTGCTCTTTGCATCTGTTCACACACCTTATATTCTAAGGACACATACTTAAAGGGATGTTAATATCCAGAAAAGCATCTAGGGAATCACAGTCTCATAGATTGATCTGTTTTTCTGCATCTGGGGATCGGGAAGGATCTGAGAAGCTTTGTTTAAAATATGGTAGCATTGCTTATGCTCTGCATTTTCTTAACGGTGCAACACTCGGGTAATAACTGCATCTAGAAGCATCCTCAGAATGAAATTGCAGCCTGGGGGATGAGGCATTCTCATAGTCCTGCCTGAACTCCAGGAAGGGCTGTTTAGGCCAATAGAACAATAAGACCAGAGTGTGGGAAGGGTCAGTAATTGCCTTTACTGTTTTAGATTTTTCTTACTACCTAATATACTGAGGTATTAGTTTTAGCATTCAATGTCTATCTTCAATGAGGGAATTTTATTCCAGAGTTGCTGTGAATATTATAGAGGAAGTTATGATAATTGGACACCCACAGGTGTCAAATGTTTGGCTAGGTGCTTTAAAAGCATTATTTTATTTAATATTAGTAATATTATGAGGAAGTTATTTTTGCCTACAGCTTATAATATTAATATTGAGCCAAGGAGGTGACTAACTAGTATAAGTCAATCAACTTATCAATTTAGGATTAGCAAGGACAAAATTTCACTATAACCTGTTGCCTAAAATACAAGTGCTTCTCTCATATTAACCAATTAATGGCTTATTAATAAAATGGTTGTTAAATTTAACTATTTATTTATCTATATATCTAATTTCCTGCCATTTTCCTATGAAATAGCCTTTCTTTCTAATTTAAGCTTCAATAGTCAGCATTATAATTTGATAGTAAACTTTACTGCTGCCAATCATGTCATCTTTTCTCTAGTTTATAATTTCTTAGTATCTGAGCTTGAAGCCAATGAGTCAATGCAAGAATCCATATTTGGGCAAGTGTTTTCTCTATCAGTGGGCTCTATTAGCGCAATTGTTTCACATTGGGTTCTGCAAAACTTAAATATGTTAATGGTGACGTTTTAGTTTATAATGTGGGATGCCACATCTCTAGACAATTGTGATGATAATTAAAATTTTAACTTATTGAACTCCAACTATATATTTTCTAACATTATTTCTTGTAATATTTGCAACAAGACTACATGTTAAGGAAGATTATTCACAATTTGAAGAGCTGTAAGCTCAAATTTGGAAGAGGTAAACACCCCGTACAAAGTTGTGCGGATGGTAAATGATAAGGCTTCCATTTGAACACAGTTCTGACTGACTTTGACCTCCATTCTTGGTCCAGTGCTAATTTCAGTTTTCAGAATCAAACAGTGTTTTCATGCAAGGATGTGTCACCATCTTGTTTGTTTAATAAATATAAGTTCTGATAAAGACTCAAGCTATAGACAGAATATTAGCACAGAGGAAGTTTTAAAATCTCAGAAAATGTGTCATGAAACTCAACATTGTAATGATATTAAAATATTTTTGGGCCAGTGTGGTGGCTCATGCCTATAATCCCAGTACTTTGGGAGGCTGAGGCAAGAAGATCACTTGAGGCCAGGAGTTTGAGACCAGCCTGGACAACACAGCAAGACCCTGTTTCTACAAAATAATTAAAAAATTAGCCAGGCATGGTGGCACACATCTGTGGTTCTAGCTACTCAGGAGGCGGAGGCAGAAAGATCACCTGAGCCCAGGAGTTCGAGGCTACAGTGAGCTATGATCATGCCACTGCACACCAGCCTGGGTGATAGAGCAAGACCCTGTCTCCAAAATAAAATATAAAATAAAATAAAAATAAAATAAAATCTTTTTGGTAGATTCCAATTTTCATCAGGGACAAGAGGTACTAATGGGAGGAACCAAAATAATTTCGACTTTTTCTAGATAACACTATTGCATCCAATTATGTTTTTAAACGAGAAAAAAATCTCTAGCAATGCAGGGAATGTAAATTTACATTAATGGTTAGGACCTCAGTCCAGCCTACTTATAATTGAAATGTATTGTAGGCACATTTAATGAGTGCTTACTAGGAGTAAATTGGCTGTTCAGCATAGGAATCTGCCTCAAAATTTTAGGATCTATTTGGAAGCTTTGCTAACGTTCATGTATTTCAAGACAGGTATCAGCCATAAATCCTAGATTAATGTACATGGGGAAGAGAAAAGAACATAAGTAAAAGACAGCAAGATTTTGATTATTCAGGGATAAAAATTATTCCATGCTAGCATCGGAAGGGACATTAGGAATAAGTGGGGCTGACCTTCTTATCATATCTTTATACATTATAACATTAATAAATTCTCAGGAGAGAAAATTCAAAAAACTCAGAAAAGCAAACTTGGAAAAAAATAATTCATCCCTAGTACTAACACTCAAACACAAACACTGATAAATTGTGCAGAGATTTTACCCTTTCTATGAAAAAATTATTTTAACACAGTCTAAAACAAATTGCATGTATAGCTATATACAATTTGCATGCTATTTTGCACTTAATATTATGCTATAATATTATTCTATGGGACTACATAATTTTTCAACTACAAATTTTAATGCCTAAATAATATTCTACTTGGTAAAAGCATCAGTTTACTTAGCTAATCTCTTAGAGTTAGACATTTCCACTGTTTCCCATATGGGACCATCAAATCGAATTCTACAATAATCATTTCCCAAACTAAACTTCTTAGATTCTTAACAATTATTTTTAAAAATTAGATTCCCAAATGTGTAATTACAAGCTAAACATATATATATATATATATACATATATATATAGTCAAATTTCTTTTCAATAGTTCTACTAGTAATGAAATAAAGATCTCATTTTCCATACTCTCACTGGTATCACAAAACACAAACACACACACACACACACACACACACACACACAGTCAAAACACACAAATTTGATAAGCAAAATAGTTTTGCTTTACTCTTTAACACTACTGCCTTTAGACTCAGGCAAGGACAGCCTCACCTGGGCCTCACAGTTATGTTTTATAGGACTACTCTGGCCTTCCTCAAGCCATGTCTTTCTCCAAGAGACAAGGATCTCACAGGGCCAAGTGGACTTTCTACCCATGCTACCCCTTCTTGACCCTGCTCTGGGTACATTGCACTCTGAGATATCATGCCCAAATAAACCTAAACTCATTTCCAGAGACTTTGGGGGCCCCTATCCCAGGCTGGTACCCCTAAGAACAAACTTCCCACAGAGTGGGCAAGAGGCAGCTCTTTGTGGGGACAGTGACATGAGGAGAATGTAGACAGAGCTCAGATGTACACATACATCTGCAGCAGGTGGTGAAGGCTAAGGAGAAAAAAATCAGGACTCTGTGATCACCTCTCTATGACATTATGATCCAGAAAAAAAACAGGAATGTGAGAATTCTAAACTCAAACTTGGCTTTAGAGGTCCTTATGAAGACATATTTATCAAAGCAGAAGGATAAAACACATTTTTGACAGTTTGTTTGCTTGTTTATAACTCTGAAATACTCATACATAGTATGTGGATCTCCATTTGTGTTCCTTCCCTGGGCCCTAGAGATCATGGGGGCTAAACTGGCTTTACAGATTAAATGGATGATATATTAGTGCTATTTAAACAAACTTTCTAATTTCTATAAAGAAATAGAGAAAGTTAAATAATCCTAGATGAATGCACAAGTGAATTCTACCAAATCTTTGATTTGATAAATGCAATACAAAAAAGAATATTACATATCAATATTACTTATAACGTGAGTGTTTCCACAGATGCTAGAGAGATAAAAACAAAAACAAAACTTAGACATATTCTACCCCAGTTGCTGATTTCAAAATAAGAGACACACAGGAATGGATTGATGGATACTTCCTTAGCATGATAAAGTGCATTTATCTCATTCATAAAGCCAACATCTTAAGATCCTGGGAAATGGGAAAACGCTAACAACATTTTCACTATGATCAAGACAAGATGAGGACGCACCGCTATATCCACTACTATTTAACATTGAATTAGAATTATTAGCCAATTCAATTGTACAAAATACACCAACTAGAGATATAACCATTGAAAAAGAAGAAGTAGCCAGAAGTGGTAGCTCGTGCCTCTAACCACAGTTACTTGGCAGGCAGCAGCAGGAAGATCACTTGAGCCTAGGAGTTTGAGGCCAGCTTGGGCAACATAGAGAGACCCTGTCCCTACAAAAATGAAAAAGAACAGTGTGGCATGGTGGCCTGCACTGTTAGTTCCAGCTATTTGGGGGGCAAAAATGGGAAAAAGATGTTCAACTTCACTCATAATCAGAGAAATGAAAAATTAAACTACACTGCGATATCATTTTTCACTTCTCAAACTAAAAAAATCTAAGCTTGAGAACATCTTCTGTTGCCAAGGCTGTGGGAAAACAGGTACTCCCATATGTTGCAGGTGGGAATGCAAATTAGTACACCATTTATGGAGGGAAATTTGGCAAATTTGTCATAACTACTTACGCATTTGACCCAGCAATTCAGCTTCTAGTCATTTACCCTGTAGATACACTTCCAACAACATGAAAATAGATCTATTCAAGGTTATTGAGGCATTGTTTGGAATTAAAAAATATCAGAAGTAACCTAAATGCTCACATGTGGGAGTTTGGTTGAATAAACTCTGACAGTCCCAGACAATGGATTAGCATGCAGCTGCAACCAGTAATGAGAAGAGAAATGATGTGATTTCCCTGATATATTAAGTGAAAAAAGCAAAGTGCAAAGCATGTGAGCATATATAATATTAGCTATTATGTAAGATAGTGAAAATAAGAAAATACATATATGCATTTTCTTATATTTAAAAAAAAAAAACACCACCACGACAGCGCACCTGAAGGATAAATCAGAAAGTAATGTTTGTGATTATCTTTTGGGAGTGTTTGAAAGTGAGGTAGAAGGATTTAGTTGGGGGCCTCATAACCTTTTTGTATAATTCTTACTTTGGAAACATGTTAATGCTTTATATACCCAAAAAATAAATAAATGAATCAGCGCAGATATCGGGGGGACTTAAATGGAATAGAAACAGAAACTCATAAACCTAATTATGTTTCAAATGAATAGTATCATAACAATAGAGGGTGTAAAAACTAATTCAAAAGGCAACTTTTGAACATTTTTTTTTTACTATATACTCTCAGACTAAAGGTTTAAAGAACTATAAACATATATTGAACTCTGCTAGATTTTTTTGTAGCAGTGGTATGGGTTAATATTTCTGAAACTACCTCTTTTCTATATACTAAGAATGAACAAATAAGTAGTAAAGATAGTTAAGCATATGGAAGGAAAGAAGACTCAAATTAAGCCTCAATGTTTGATTCCTAGTACAAGTGTCAGTAAAAAATGGGTGGTTTTTAAGGTAGATTAGATAGATATGTGCATAATTGTGTGTGTGTCTACATTACATATACTTTCTAGCTATGTCTCCCCAGAAAGTTCCTAGAAACTATGCCATCTAAGTAGCAATGAGCACACTTAGCACCTAGGACTAGGTTTCTTAATTATAAACACATAAATGGTAGGAGAAAAGCTCATTTCTATAGTCAAATGCTCACTGTCAAATGTAGAAGAAACAACCAAGTTAGAAAATATTAAAATTTGTCAACCATCATGGCAATAATTGAATTACGCAAAATCATAAAACTATTGGGTAAAATCTGATGAGGAACAGGATAGCTACATAGTCTCAAAGCATCTTCTCAAAAGTTACTTATTAATGACAAGGGGAAAAATCTGGCAACTTCACAGCAGAGATATGACAGACATCACCTTAACCATGTGATCAAATTTAACATCATCATTAATGGGACAAAATGACATCAGGGGCCTTCAAATAGGATATGATGAGAGGGTTACTTCATTACCTTTGGAATATTTCTTCTAAAAAGTAGTCACCTAAATCTTATCACAAGAAAACATCAGCCAAGCCCAAACTGAGAAACATTCTAAAATACAGCTGTTCTGTACTTTTCAAAAAGTCAATATCATATAAGACAAAGAAAGTCTGGCAAAAATTTCTCTATTCTGGATTGGATCCTGAAATACAATAAAGGACATTATTTCTGAAGATTGATGAAATTTGAAAAAGATCTGTAGATTACATTGTGCTACTATTAGTTACATCATTTTGATCTTTACACTGTGCTTATATAAGAGAATATCCTTGCTCTTAGGAAATACACACTAAAATATTTAGCAGTAAAGTGGCATTATGACTGCAACACTTTGCCAATTTATTCAGGAAAAGAATTACACATAAACACACACAGAATGACGAAGCAAATGTGACAAAATGTTACTAACTGCAGAATCTGGATGACAGTATTACACAGGAGTTCTTTATACTATTCCTACAGCTTTTCAGTAAGACTGAAATTATTTGAAGGTAAAAAAAAAATTACAGTAGCAACAACAAAGAACAAATTAAGAGGATATTGAAGTCTTGCAGAAAATAACCTTCTTTTACTTCAGGTTCCTGAAGCTTGAGTTTTGCCTCACTGAGCACCTGCAAGTCCTGAAATATGGTGCCCACAAATGAAAGGAAAAAAACAAACAAACAATGTCTGGTGTGACAGGAATGGTGACATTGTTGCCCAGCCCCCTTAATAACTGCCTTTCTTCAGATGCTATTTATATGGGACAGCAAGAGCAAGCACGTGCTTTCAGATAAGGGCCCATTAAAAGCAGTCTGGAGCTAAAAACTGACATCTCATCAGCCTACCACACCATGGTGGCCCATGGGTCATGACAGAGTTGGACAGTATAATACCTGAGGTAGAATAGTGTTATCCAATCACCTCCAATGATATTTTATGGTGCACTTCATTTGTATGTTGTCTTTTGGGAGCCACTCTTTTATAATTATATGGTGCAAATTGAGGAAGGTTGAGTCATTGGCTTCTATTTGAAATCTCAGTACACCAACATGTTCAGAGACTATGTGGTCTGGGAGCCTGTCTTCTTTTGGGGGATCACCAGAATTATCACAGTTCTAATACATGGAGACCATCCAAATAGAATCTGTTGGAGCTTTGCCTTGAACTGAGTCTCTGACCTTAAATAAGGACAAAATTAAGAACTTTACCACTTTAAACGTTAAAACCACAAAGGTATTTTTACCACCCTGGCCACAGGCAGTTTATTTCAAATGAAGACAAAGCTTTAAAGTAAGTGTAAAGAAGTCAGAGTACTGATTTTATGTAAAAGTTTTTTTTATAAAAATTATCAAACGTTGAATATTTATTTTTTTTCTTTATACTTTGCCGATGCTTGCCATTGGCCTAAACTAATGGTTAGTCTGCCTATTCATAAGATAGCATCATACCAACTGGGGGACATGGACCTTTAGACATGAGACTCTCAACACAGGGCTTGGAGAAGGAAGCAGTGATGCTCATCTCTCGAAGATGTATTGGAATCATCTGGAGTGCGGTTCATGTTCTACTCATGACTTGCTGAGAACCTTATGGTCAAAAGTCAAGATAAGTACCCCCAATCTCTATTAAGAAGGACTGCAACTTTTAAGGAACCATTACCAATGGGTTTGTATGTGATTTTTTAGCTGTGTGGATGCTGAGATGGGAAGAAAGTTTAAGGTTTTTTGTTCTGAACATGCCATTTTAATGCCAAGGATAATGTAGACATGCATTCGTGTCTAGCAGATTTTCTTACTGCATGATTCCCTTGTGAGACCTGCAGGCAAGCCAGAAAATGTGGTAAAATGAAGATGATACCTGAGTGCCAAAGAAATCATATCTAGAATGAAAGAGGATAGCCTTCTGTAAGATTCAAAATACCTGGAAACAAAAGAGTGTACCTAGGCTTTAATGATAAAACTGCCTCTGATTCGGGTTCTTTCTGACCCAGTGAGAACCTTCTCCTGCAACATGTTGCTTCTGCCAGACTTGCTTGCAGTTGACCTCTGACCTCTAGTAACACTGCCACTGGATCCCTGTCCCATCTATGCCTATCCTGACTTTAGAACTTGTGTGGAAATCTGGTTTTGGGGAAAGAATGACTTACTAGGCTACAGTTTATTATTTGTCTTTCTGAGTGAATATCATTTAATCTGATATAAAAATAAAAATTACTATTTCCCCTAAATTTCTATGTTTATGCTGTCAATGTTAAATAAAGAACACCACAGATTTGCTCTTTGATGAAACAAAGTGTTGATAATTGTTCCAGATATGCTTTAATAAGGACCATAGTCAATATTCCCAGATCAATTAAAAGAATTCCATTGATTATAAATTATAGGCACTTATTTTCTTTCTTAATATATTGATTAGCTGATTCACTAATCTGCACTCTCTTGTGATCAAGTTAAATCCAATGTGAGTCAGATTTTTTAAAAAAAAAAGGAGAAATTGAGGACTTTAGTGTTTGCTCTAGTGTCAACTTTACCAATGTTAATCTGTTTATTTGACAGTGTTCTAATAAAAAAAAATAAAATGTATTAACATAAAACATCAGAAAATTAATATAGCACACTCTGTTTTATATTTCATGTTATGAAACATTCTTCAACTTTAAATTGTTTAGGAGAATATTACCTTTTCCAAAGCAAAGAAAATGTAGACTTATCTATAATCATAGGCTTTTTTGTTGAGTTAATAATCAACAACTTCTAAATCATTAGAAAAGTAAACCCTGCTATTGTTTTTTTAGGTCAAGTGAGTACTACAGATTTTATTAGTATGTGACAAAGCCTGATTTAGACAAAAAAGAAAAAAAAGGAGATTTTCTGTAATTTGACTTTTAGAATGTAAGGTAAATACAAATACACAAAGATTCACTGGAACTATTACTGTTATATCATTGTCATCCCTGGGTCCTTTTGACTTTAACAAATAACATTGGGAGGCATTTTGAATCAGGAGCACTGAAGTTATGTTACACTGAACTCTTATGGCTGTGTCCTGCAGACCTTCTCACTTCACAAGTAGTTTTATATTTGTTGTTGTATAATTATTGAAGTTGTGGTTTTATTCTCCTTTTCAAACATGAGCTCTACCTCACAGTGGAACTACTGTCAAAAGGCCCTAAAGATGTTCCTTTTCTGTTTCTTTGCCTCCATGGACATAGATAAGGATTTTCTGCTGGATATAGATATGAAAAAAAGGAAGAAAGGAAGAAGAGAAGAAGGGAAGGAAGGAAGAAAGGAAGGAAGGGAGGGAAGGAGGGAAGAAAAGGAAGGAGAAAAGAAAAAGAAAGAGAGAAAGACAGAAGTGGGAGGGAGGGAGGAAGGAAGGAAGAGGGAGAATTGGGTAAACCAAAAAGTTGAAGAGAATTTGGTTCTAAGTCTATTTTGAATTTTGTCACTCCAAAATGGCCTTGTAAATGTTTCCAAATGAAGACATAGTCCTATTTGGGGAAGTTATGGGATTTTATTTATTCTTAAAATAATCCTAATAATAATAGTAGTAGTAATAAAATTTTAAATTTATTTGAGATTTGCATTAGTTCATGGATATACCTAGGCTTCCTAGTTAGAAATTTCTAATCAATTGTCAAATATTTTTCCATCTTTCATACATTTTCAATATAATAAATTCAGGAGGCAACTTTCTATAACAAATGTCTACAAATTTACATAGCACACTGGTGAAATGTTTCCACAGCAAGGTTTCATAGATAAATTTAATCTATGTATGACATTACATAGATTATGCATGGCGATGGAGAAGACTCCTTCTTCATGTGCCTTTATAAATTTATTCATGTAATTCATGAAATTTATTATCATAGAACACCTTGTATTCCTACCTTTAAGTTTCTCCCATCCTTCAAGGCTTAGTTCAGATTCCACATTTTCAGATCCCACAAAATTTCATCTTTGTACCTAAACACACAATGGCACAACAGCTATATTATCTGAGCCATTCTCTTTTTCTTCAGTATTAAAATCACAAGCTCTGGAATCAGACTTGTCCAAGGTTTGAGTCCAAGTCCTTCCACTCACTGCTATGTGATCTTGGGCTTTTAAATATTCTGAGCTTCCATTTCCTCTTCTGTAAAATGGTGGTAGTAATATTTATTTGATGATAAATGAGATAATGTATATAAAGAATTTAGCACAATACCATAGAAAATAAAGATAGAAATAATAGAACATAGAAAAGGAAATAATAAATGTTGCCCTTGTCATTATCACGACTAATAGTCTGGTTTTACCAAGTTGGAATGCAATATATGGGCACATTTTTTAATATTGAAGCTAAAACCCCAAGCTCTTTATACTGTTTGAATGAGACTGTTTCTTAGCACGTATTTACCCTCAGTTATATAGCTTTTACAAACTGCACATAGCTGCTTTAACCAAAGAGACTTTCCAGTCTCCCCACAATATCCACCTAGAATGCACCCTTCCCTGGTATTAGACAGCAATAATAGTTCCTCCCTGAGTCAGACATGAGACCCACCATTTCCTACCACATGATGTTCAAAATTTCCTGCAGGATAAAAGCCCACCTTGTAACATTACTAGCAAGGGGTGGTAATGAACCTTATAGCTATAATTTGTTGCTTTCTTCCCAGCCAGTCTGTAATAAACTCAACATTCTTACAAATCTCCCACTGCCTTGATCACAGTAGTTGTATAACAAATATTTTGTTTTCATGACTATCAGCCCACTAACAAGATCTTTCTTCATTTCACTTTCTGTTTCTTCCAGTACCTTCTCTGGAGTGGAGTTGTTAATCAGCAGTGAAATGCCCAAAGCTGAGATTCAGAAAAGAAAAGCCTAGGGCTTGGATAAGCCATGTTGCACAGGAGAAATCCCTAAGTAATTCACAATTGGCCTTGTTTCTAATATGACTCAGCTTCTATTTATTTATTGACTTTGAGTTGGGATGGAATTCTACCTTGGGAGAAATGTTTCAACTTTTAAAGATAAAGTGATAAATCCATGCTCACATATCATTGATTGTGGACAGTACACTTTGCTAGTCTGATGTCAGTAGGCAGAGGTTGAGGTCCAATTAGAAAATAAGCAAATACACAAAAGAAAGAAGAGGTCTAAGAATGTTTGTTGAATAAGGCTGTCATGCAGTTATTACCAAAAGAAATAAGTAATAATATTTAAAAAAAACATCTAGTTAGATTTTATTTAAAAGGAGAGAGAAGTGAGGAGAGAGTTAAAAAAGACACTTTGGCAGCATGCTATTTTTTCTTATAAAGTCAGAAAGCTTAATTCAAAAATTTCCTGGAATTTATAGTGCCAGAGGCTAAGCTAAAAATAATTTTCTCTCATTAGATCTTGTAGTTTAACCTCTGAAGTGGAAGGTTTGTGACAGATACATCAAGACTCCAACTCACAAAAGCACCATTCAAAAAGGAAGAGAATAAAGAGGAACTGTTGCTATTAAATGACCCAGAGAGAATCAAAGAGACAAAGAAGACTATTTCTGTAGCTTTCTGGGACTAAGCATATAGGGTTGTTGGGCCATTCCAGGTGGATCACTCCTGTCAGCTCCAAATGTATCATGTGCTAAATGAGCATGAAATTTTATATGGGAGCAAATCTTCAGAAGTTAAACTTTACTAGACAATGATGGGAAATTTGCGGGGGGGCGGGGAAGAAAGATAGGATTTGCTCTATAATCCTAGTGAAAATTAATGACAAGTAATTATCTCCTCATCTCTTTTCCCTAAAACTGAACAAAACTTTTGCATTATTCCTGTAGCATAGAGAAAAACAAAGCCACAAGCATTAAACTCCAAGCTACTCCTAAAAATCTGGAACTAAAAGGAGGGGTGGGTTTAATTCTTGAAATAAAGACTTCTAAATGTTTAATATCATTTTTCTTTTTCTTTGTTTAACTTCATTATCCAACAAGGTAAAATGCTTGTTACATTGTTCTAGACTCTCCATTCATATTAACAGATTCTAATATCCCATGTTATATTCTCAGTCATATCTGTGACTATTACTATCATATTACTAACAAGGAAAGAAGAGAAGGGGACCGGTGTATCAGTTAGGTTTCAATCAAGTAAGCAGAGTTACTATGAGTGATAGGGAATAAGGGAATATAACAGGAATTAGACCACCCACAATTGTGGAAGCCAATGGAAGAGTCTATGGAAATTGCCTCTGTTTCTGGCGGGAGCTTGAAATGCCATATATCTGCAGAGCCGGTAGTTGGGAAGAAATCCTGAACATTAAGTTGAAGAGCATAAGGACAAACTGGAATCCATAAGGACAAATAGGAACAAGTATCTGTCTCTCAGTGCTTTCAACCTTGATGCTGTGGGCAATTTGCAGAAGGTGGCAGCACCCTTGCACCTGGCCTATGGCTCAGAAAAACTGAAACTGGTGGAAGCTGGAGAAACTATGGGTTCAGATGCTGCCCCCTCTCAACAAGGCAAGCCAGCAAATTAATATAAGGATGTGTGTGATCTGCAACAGCCCCTGGTCCTACACCTATATTCAGACACAAAATATCTGCTGTTTTATTTCTGCCTTCCAAATCTCATGCAAATTTTTCTTGGAGCCAACCCTAACTAAGAATCATACAGGGAAGAAAATCCAAGGAAACAAGGTCTAGCTTAGGTATGCCAATATGTTCAAAACCACTGCAACCCGTATTTATTTGACATCATGTTTTCCAGGCACTATACCAATCTCTAACCCATTTACCCTTTATATTAAAACAGTTCTCAGAGAAAGTATCTTACCTTTTAGAAAACTGAGGTTCAGTGGATCAATTTCCCTAGAAACTGGCAGAAATCAGATTCAAAGTAAGACCAATTATTTTGACTTCAGTTTATGATTAATCCTTAAATTTTCTTTTATTAATATGAGACCATCCACAATTGAATATTTTTTATACACTCTTTCAATGCCACTTGGTACACCCATCCTGGGTTAAGAGAGTTCAATAAAGAAATTATTTAGAAGGATTTATGGGCAGGCATTAGGGAAACTAAAGGAAAAAGATCATTACAATCCCTGAATCTGAAGATATAAGGAAAGGAAGAAATTACTGCTACCCAAAAGGGATAGCTGTATAAAAGGGCTACCAAACAGGAATCCTCGATAAAAGGAACAGCCAACCTGTGTCAGAAGGAAGGGAACAGGGAGAATAAATACCCCAATGCGCTTTCTGTCAGCCTCCTATTTCCTGTGCTGTCCATTCAGTGAACTGCCTTCACTCAACCCAACTAGAAACCAATGAGCTAAGGAGTCCTTTTATGCAGTCCCTAGCAGTCAGTATCCTGGGGACAGGGCACAATGGAGACTGATCCAGAGGGGCCAATGGAAATTATCTAGCATGCACTAATCACTCCAAGAGTAAATCATCAGTGAAGAATTTAGGAAAACATTTTGTTTCTATACACAGACTCTAACATCTACTAAAACATTTATTAAGATAATGCTTAAACTTTCTTAATTACTCTCTAACAAAACATCCCTATATTATTCCTCATGGGCTATATTTCAAATTCTAGATATATGATGAGCTGGTGAAAAGAGCCAAGGTAAGACCAAACCTTGGCCAGAGATTCAGTTTCTAGTGGGGCCAGTTGTGTAGGCAGGGGGGAGGTGGAGTGCCAGAGGAGCAATCTCTGGGCCCATGAGTAGCTCATCAAAGCATCTGCTTTTTAAATAAAACATCAAAGACTCCTGCACGCTCTGGGCGTATTTCTGGGAGTAAAACTAAGGTGAATGGCAACTGCTTCACAGCAGAAAACAGGAAAGAAAATATTTTGGGAACCTTTAGATTCTTCCTGGTAAAACTTTGTCACTCTTTTCTAAGTGTTCATTAACCGGCTTTCTACATTGGAGAAAGACATATTCTAAGATCTGAAAGTTCAGATTTTCTTATATCTTCCTTGGGAAAGATTTGGTGAGTTTTTTTGTCAGGATCTCAGTAGTACCTGTCTATTTTCTGTGGTAAGTAGGCCTTATAGGTAGCAAGAGGGAGAAGAGACAGTATCCTTCTTCCTCCTGTGAAAGCTGGGGCCTAGGCTGTAATCCACCATTGAGTTGATTGCAAGGAACAGGACATGATTAGCAAGCATGGATATTGATGCCAAATTAAGGGCTTCCTTAGGCTCCAGTTCCAGCTTAAAACAGTGCTTATGCCAGATTTAACACAATTGCATGACCAAGATTTATGGCATACAGTAGAAAGAGAATGAAGAAACTGAAACTCCTAGGCCTGGGTCCAGAAATTATTATCTGTACAACTTTGGAAAAATTGCTGAATCTCTTAAAACTTTTTCTTGTCACCTATAAAGTAAGAAAAAATATTGTTGCTTAATTGGCTTCCTGTAAGTAACAATTGAAACAATATGTATAAAACACACATCAGAGCTATGCAGTTAAAATGGGAGCAACTGGGGAATTGTGGGGAGATGGTGGCTTGAATGTTTTCAGGATGCCTTCTGCCGATGCAAACCTAATTAACAAGCATCTTTTCTGAGCTGAGCAGCTGCCAGGGCCAGAAGGAAAGCTGAGCGTCAAGCTATGTGGGCATCTTCAGTCTCTGTTAGGGTCTAGGAAGAGAAAACTATAGTAACAGGGTTACTCTAGGTGGGAAATTTAACAACTGTCTCTGCCTTCAGAGAATAATGGAATTAGGACTCTAAGGAAAGACAGTAAATATGAAATATATCAAAGAAGCACCAATCAGTCCAGTTCTAGGGTTAATGTCGGAACAGTCCAGGATAGGGCTCTCTAAATCAGGGAAGTGAAGAAAGATAGGATTTTTTTTTTAACAGAATTCATTGATTTCATATATCATATTGTGGGAGACTACATATTTCACAATCTAGAGGCATATATTTGAAGAACAAATATATTCTCCAGAAAACTTTAGGGAAAGGCAAAATTAAAAAGGCACTGGATTCCAGCAAACAATGTGAGTTCTAGGTATGTTTAAGGAGAAATGGAACAAAGTGAACAAGATTAAATTGCTAAAACTTAAGTCAGATTTCTTTGAAAGGAACAAGAAAACAGACCCTACTGTTGCCAAGAGAAATACAGCAGAAACAAATGTTGCTGAAGGCATATAACAATAGCTGAGGTAAGCAAGAAAAGTGTCTTTAGGGGTACATGCCAGATGTATGACTCCTCCGTAGGTGCTTAAAATACAGATTTCAGGAGCAACTGCATCTTCAGTTCAAGAGTCTGTGAAGGGTGATTCTCCAGCTGAAACGAAAGATGATGGTAAGGTTCCCTAAAGAGCTGGTTTCACAGGCCTACCAATTCCAAATTAAATGCCAGTGTCAGAAGGCACAGTAGCAACCAAGCGAAAATCCTTGCTCACAGGGGAAGGAAGAAGATTTGTGTATTAACCAGGATGGACTAAATTGTGCTGTGCTAACAAATTAACCGCTGCATCTCAGTGTCTAAACACAAAGAAGGCCTATTTCGTACCATTCAGGAAGGAGGGGAAAGTCTAGTTTGGAGGAGCACTAACTAGTGACATTTGGCATACCATATTGCCAAGGTCATCTCACGCTCAATTTAGCATGGGTGAGCCAGGATCACAGAACTCAAAGGGAAATGAAAATGAAGAAAAATCTTGAATACGATGGATGGAAAATAAAAGACACATCGATAATTAATCCTAGTGATGAAGGCTACCATCATTGTAAATCATCTGATGCCACTTTCTGAGAAAAGAAAAAAATTATGTAGGTGGATCCCCAACTTCCAGTAACCATATGGTATACACTCTACCATACTCCCAACAGCCATATGGTATATGCATTCTGCCAAATTATCTTCTTGACCAATTTAATTTAATTCACAGATCACGGAGTCCACAGTTATCATAGATGACAGGTGTCATGGAGAAGTGGAAGTCAAGAATAGTCTCTCCTTTCCCTTTCCCTCATCGGTTAGTAAACAAATCACTCTTACAGCTTTTGTCAACATCAATTACAGGTCTCCAAATACTTAACTTTGTCTAGGACTGAAGACTGGTTCATTTAAAAAATTTCATTGCTATGGGATTACTGGCATGATTATTCACTAAACGATGGATTCTTTAACAAATGAGACTATTAAAAATTTTAATTTGTACTAATCCAGGTTGAAGTTGCTAAAATAACCATAGATTGACTAGCAGTATTCACCTCATATTGCAGCTTTTGAAGAAATTAAGTTTACCCAGGCATGAAGAAGTCTTTTGACCATGATTGAGCAGAATAAGGAGTTATGTAGAATGTTACATTTTTTTAGACTTCATTTATATTAAAAAAATAGCAGGATACTTTTCAACTATCATTAAAATTTCCATACTGTGAAAGAATGTGACAATGAACAACATACATCCTTTATGGTCCATTTGACACTTGTGAATGCTCTGTACTCTTGTTCTCCTTTTCTGGCTCATTCACTCTCTCTCATTTGTGTCTCTACCTTTCCAGCTCTTTGTTAACCACTGAAGAAAAGTTGCACACATCATGATATTTAACTTCTACGAATGTTGTGTGAATGAGAACATACTCCTTAATAGCCAAAATAACATTAGCATACCTAAAGAAATTAAAAATAATTACCTAATCATATATTATCAATTCCTTTTCAAGCTAGCATCCAATCAAGTTTCCACTTTGCTTCGGCTGAAATCTCTTTTACTCTAAAACAATTTTCCTTCCTCTTCGCATTTTTTAAAAAACAGTATTGGCTTTTCAAAACACCAGGCCAATTTTTCCTTTAGATATCTCACTGTTTCCTCACAGAGTCATTATATCTCTTTATATATTGCTGAATGTCTTTTGAAATGGAAGCCAAATATAATGATTTGATTACACTCAGTTTAACTATTTCTTTTGTCAAGAATACTTCATAAGAGGTGTTTGTTTTATACAATAGCACATCAAGTGGGACATATTATTTAATAATTTCACAATTAGTGATACAAAATATGGTCAGTTGTTTATGGTGGTTACTGCCAAACTTCTCTATTATAAAAATGAAAGTTTCCCTTTGAAATTATCAAGTAATCTGTGCGGTGATATTTTGGCAGTGTACAAATATTCTCTCCACTTTAAATTTTGCCTCCTTTTGTCATCCACTGATGAACTTTGCCTCACACAATTATTTTATTTGATGTCAAAAATGGTGTTTAAAAATGTGTCATACATTATTTATTAGTTGTCATACTTCTGTTATAAAAAAGTTTTCTTAAAAATGGTTAATGAGCCACATTTTCTCTTAAGAAGACAGGACAAATGATTAACTCTTTATTTTCTTTTCCTTCCTTTCTTTCTCTCTCTCTCTCTCTCTTTCTTTCTCTCTCTTTCTTTCTTTCTTTCCCTCCCTTCCTCCCTCCCTCTCTCCCTCTCTTCCTTCCTTCCTTCCTTCCTTCCTTCCTTCCTTCCTTCCTTCCTTCCTTCCTTCCTTCCTTCCTTCCTTCTTCTTTCTCTATTTCTTTCCTTCCTCCCTCCCTTCTTTCCTTCCTGGAAAGAAGTTGATATGACAGTCATCTTTAAAAGGGAATTTTTTGTTGTTGTTATTGTTCCTTTCTCTTTTTTGACATTTGCCCCAAAAAACTAACTTACTATATTTCTTTGTCAATGTGGTCTGTTTCACTGCTGTTTTCCATTGGCTCCTTCCTTTCTTTCTTTCTTGTATTTAAAAAGTTTATATTTTTGTTGTTATTATTTTTATATATGTTATTTTATACTATACCTTAATTCCTTTTACTTTACTTCAGCTTTTATTATTTGGTTTGCACATTTTAAATTATATCACTAGATTCTTACCTTTCTTAAGAGCAGTTCCAGACTTTTATTCCACTTTCCTGTTTCCATTTCTAATCTCCACCTACTTTTAGTGATGTCATTTCTAATTTGTGAGAGCTTGTAATTTTTATGCGTTATTTGTCTACATTTAGCATCACTTTGTTTTTCCTACAAATAAATGCATTTAATTCTTAAGATATATTTGAATCTTTAAGTAATTATTTGTGTACAAATAAATACATACAATTCTTAAAATCATTTTGCTATTTTTTCCTAAAAAACTCAGTTAAATGAAGCTTATTTTTTAGTAGGTTCCATAGAATGGGATTGTGAGTGTAATTTTTCCATAAATTTTCTGCATTATGCATATTTAAATCTATTATATTTTAGCCTTAATACTTTAAGGACAGTTGGCTGAATATAAAACAATTGTTTTACAATGTTTTCCTTAGTGTTCTTAAAAATGTCGCTACACTGTTGTCTTTCTTTGTATGGCAACATTAACATGGTTGAGGCCAAATTGAATTTCTGTTTGTTTTGTTTTGTTTTGTTTTCTCATATTTTAATATTTTGGTCTTTTTGGCTGAATGCACAGATAAGAGATTTTCTTTGTTTTAGGTTGCTGTTTTTGTTTTGTTTTTCCATTAAGTTGAATTAATGTATTAGTTAAAAAGAAACAGATAATATTCTTTTACCATATATACAGGAATGTATGTTTCTCCTAATATTTTTTGGCCATGGATCAGTGATTCAACCTGATGAATCTTAGAGTGTTTTATTAACAATTAACACAACAACATGATTGAAGTAAGTAATTTGCCAATATCATCAGAGGAACATGCATTTACAAAAGCTTATGTACTCTAAGACTCTCTTAGCTTTATGACCACTTTCTTGTGCCTTCCATCTTAACTCAATGTTGTTCCCACCATCATGAAAACCCATAGCCATCAATAAGCAGGATAGCATTGTGGTTAAAAGAATAGGCTTTGAATAAAACTATTTGATTTCAAACTCTTAGCCTGATTAAATATTAGTTTGTTCATTTGTAACATGAGTATAATTATAATTACTTTATTATTCAAACTCTTAGCCTGATTAGATATTAGTGTGTTCACTTGTAACACGAGTATAATTATAATCACTTTATTATGTTGGTGAGAACATAAATGAGAAAGTACATATAAAACATAGTGTCATGAAAACAATATCCAGTATATATCTTAGTAATTATTGTAAATAGTATTGGTCCACATTTTTCTTTGTAAATATACCATTTAATTTTACCTATATAACTGTTTATTTTCTCTCTCTCTCTCTCTCTCTTTATATATATATATATATATCTCTCAAATTACTTGCTACCTTAATAATACATTAAAAATATACAAAACAATGGTCTGGTTTGCAAACAACCTAGTAACTTTCATTAGTAAGGAATTTATAGGAAGAATAACAAGTAGTTCACAGAATTGACAGAAATGGTGCTGAACCAGGTTTGGAAACAGACAATTAAGGAAGGACAGAGTATTGTTCAGAGGAAGACAAGGTCACAAAAAGAGTTTAATTAATAATGCCATCATTGGACACTTATTACTGTGAAATTGCATCTTTATATTAATATTATATTTCTGTAATTCAAAGTCCTGAGGGAATGCTGAAGTGGCCAACACCAGGTCAACTACCTGTGTTCTACAACACCAGTTCTCAAATTTGGCTGAATATTGAGATCACCTGGATGGGGGGTTGTGTTAAAAATACTACTGTCTAGGTCTCATTTGCAGAGCTTCTAATTTAACTGGTATGTAGTGCAGCCTGAACAATGGGATTTTTTGAAACTCCTGAAATGATTCTAATATGTAGCAAAATTTGGTATTTATTCTAGACAGTAGAGTCCACTTGCTGAAGAAAGAGATACAATATTCAAATGACTCCTACATGAATGTTAACTAGTTAATTGGCTAATAAATTATTATTTTTCAAATATAATTTGTTTCTTTTTAGAAAGCAAAAAAGATAATTATCTTATGAAAGTTACACATAATTTCCTACCCAAAGATAACTTCTGTAAACATTTTTATTTGGTGTTTGAAATATGTGTGTATACATAGATATGTGCACACATATAAATTTGATTTCATATTTCATATTGTCAAACATACTTTGGTTCCTAATAGTTGAAGTTTCATGGCTGCTATCTCTCTAGAAGAGAGATTTTTCTTTGTTGAATTACGCCTTCAAAAGAAAAGGCCTCCAAAGGTTAAGGATTAATTCAGTTGATGAACTGTGGATATTGGTAAATTGACATTTCAAAGGGCAATGACATTCAGTTATGCTCTAAAACTCAGTATCTCAGTGAATTAATACTTGGATGTGTGAAAACATCAGTTTCCCTTATGCTAAGCCACATCAGACCTTATTGATTTTTTTCATTTGTCCCTTTCTAGATATTTTTTCTTCCATTTTAGATTCTTTTTGCTCACCATATTTATTTATTTTAAACTTTCCTAAATGAAGAATAAAAGGCATTTTAAAACTGGTGCTTTATTTGAATTCTAATAGACTCTAAATGTCAGTAAAACAGGTATGTACTTTATAATTTAAAGTATTTTGTTATCAAAACAATTTAAATTTTATATTTTTAAAAGTTGTTTATGTAAAAATAGCCCTATTACATAGAAGAATACTTCTCTCCCTTCTTCAATGCATAACCAATTTGTTAAATTCACAATCAGTGTTCGGCTAATTCAGATTTTCCACATTTGGATAGCTTTAATGTGTTCATCACTGCTCTGACTATGCTTTCACTCCCAAGAGAGTCCTTCTTTTTAGGATGCTTGTCGTGAGGTTCTGTAGACATTTTGAATGGTTTGTACAGTAGCTCCATACCTTACAGAGAAAAAAATGTTAATGCTGGATATGAGGATGGAAAATGTATATTTGAAATATAAGTTAGAGCAAACCTAGGCTGCTCCTGTTTCTGCCAAGGCCAACACACAACATGCAACAGGAAGTTAATTAGCCAAAGGCACATTGGAGAAAACATTCAACCCCTCACTTGATAGATGAAGAAATTAAAACTCAATAGGATAAACTAAACATCACTTATTACATATATTATTAATAATAAAATGGAACTGCACTCTCAAATTCCTAATTTTCAATTCAATAATAGTTTACTACAGTGGTAACCCTAATTACATTATCACAGATCCGTATTACATTGTATTTGCACCCACCATTGAAAAATTTGGGTTGTAAAACCAGTTGCACTCATTAATTTGACAGTGAACTATATTGTCTGATTGATTTGAAATTCCAGAAAAGAAGACAGAAGAAGGAGGGGAAGGAAGCATGTTAAGGTGATTTAATATATTGATGGAAAAGAAATTGTACATAGCCTATGAATTTTTTTTTAATTTTTCGTTGTTTTAATTTCAGCATATTATGGGGGGAAAATGTTTAGGTTACATATATTGCCTTTGCCCCAGCCAAGTCAGAGCTTCAAGTGTGTCCATCCCTCAGACGGTGTGCACTGCACCCATTAGGTGTGACTATACCCATCCCCTCCTCCCCCTCGTACCTGCCTGATGCCCAATGAATGTTACTACTACATGTGCACTTAAGTGTTGGTCAGTTAAGTAAGTTAATACCAATTTGATGGTGAGTACAGGTGGTGTTTGTTTTTCCATTCTTGTGATACTTCACTTCCAGAATGGGCTCCAGCTCTATCCAGGATAATACAAGAGGTGCTAGATCACCACTGTTTTTTGTGGCTGAGTAGAACTCCATGGTATACATATACCACATTTTATCAATCCACTCATGTATTGATGGGCACTTGGGTTGTTTCCACATCTTTGCAATTGTGAATCGTGCTGCTATAAACATTTGAGTGAAGATGTCTTTTTTATAGAATGTCTTTTGTTCCTTTGGGTAGATGCCCAATAATGGGATAGCTGGGTCAAATGGTAGTTCTACTTATATCTCTTTGAGGTATCTCCATATTGCTTTCCACAGAGGTTGCACTAGTTTGCAGTCCCACCAGCAGTGTATGAGCTTTCCTATCTCATCCATGCCAACATTTATGGTTTTGGGACTTTTTGATAAAGGCCATTCTCACTGGAGATAAGTGATATCTCATTGTAGTTTTGATTTGCATTTCCCTGATATTAGAGATGTTGAGCGTTTTTTCATATGTTTGTTGGCCATTAGTCTGTCTTCTTTTGAAAAGCTTCTGTTCATGTCCTTTGCCCAGTTTTTGATAGGGTTGTTTGATTTTTTCTTGCTGATTTTCCTAAGTTCTGTATAGATTCTAGTTACCAGACCTTTATCAGATGTGTAGCATGCGAATATTTTCTCCCATTCTGTAGGTTGTCTGCTCTCATGATAGTTTCCTTGGCTGTGCAGAAGCTTTCACAGCAACAACAAAAATAAACAAATGGTGTCTATGCATATTTTTTAGAAACCTCAGTAGCTGAAGATTTGATGAACAAAAAGTTGCAGTGCTCTCAGTACCAGATAAAAATCACAGATGTGAATAATGGAATGGTAACAAAGCAGTATTTTTAGGGAACCTATTCAGTAGGGGGAGATTCTGTGACTTGTCCCCGAGTGGATACTACCCTAAGACAACTTTTAGCATAGTATGTAGTGGATTCTGGATTGAGCTATGCAACCAGTTTAAACATAATCTATCAATTCAGAGACATGGAGTCTGAGAATTTATTGATAATCTCTTTTCCCCAAAAGTAAATGTTGTTCTTCAACTTTATTCAAATTTCATTTCCTCTAAAATGTTAGAGTAAAATTGTTATCATTGAAATTAATTTTTTAAAGCCAAAAAATTCAAACTTTGTTTCTGTTCATTAAACCACAACTTTTCTTGAAACAAATGCTATGATTACAAAGCTGTACTGTAATATTCATTATGGTTGGGCAGAAAATATGAGCTAACTCATGATCCATTGTAGACTGAATAAATTAATACATTCAGTCCCAAGAATCATAAAAAGCAAAGGAACATGAAAGTTATCACTAAGAGAGAAAAGACATGCGTTCATGCCAGTTCTGTATGATACTGAAACATTTGGATACTAAGTGTTAATTCTGCTGGAGTATTTGGATCCTGGACCTGTCCTGTGACACACATCTGTATGACTGAGAACTGAACACTTCCTGTGCACGTCCTGTTTTGGCAGCTTTAGATAGGAACGCGTGTCTTCTACAAGTACTGTAGTGCAGCTTCCAGCTTCCTTTTGTTCTCCTAATCTTACCACAGACCTAGGGGATGATTGCTGTTAGCCAAAAGTGCCCTTATGGGATCATGCCATTTTTTTAATTGTGACATGAACATTTTCAAGACTTGATCAACATCTGCTGTAAATCTACAGTCTGTACTTAGTGGGCATTAGCTGGGCTGTGTCTCAGTGGAAATACAGGTCTTCGTGCCTTGATTCAAGAGAAACACAGAGATAAAAAATAAGATTTTCCCATTTGACAGGTGGCTAAAATGAGTCTCAATGATGGTAAGTGATGCCCTCCAAGTTCACATTTTAAATGTGGCACCAAGGCCTGATCTCAAGCCTACGGTTTCCTTGCTAGAAAAGGCATCATCATTTAAAATAAAGTACCGCAATTTTGTATTAAATATTTATATGGTGAGTTTCAATTTGCAAATATTTTCTTATTCATTTCAATTTCTTGCTATAATGCCTCTTTCTATTTATAGCCATCCATGTGATATTTATTCATTTCTGCGGTGTGCTTTAGACAAGCCCCAAACTTATTAGGTTTAAATGTATGCAGAAGTCTCTCCTTATCTGGGGGAAATATGTTTCAGGACTTACAATGGATGCCTGAATATATGGAGAGTATCAAACTTTATATATGCTGTGTTATATATACTGTGTTTGTCTTTACAACCCTATGATAAAGTTTGAGGTGGGATAGCAAAACTAGCACACATTTCTTTTTCCTTCTTCAAATTTCATGGCTAGAAGATTTGTTCTTACATAGGTCTTAGCAATCTCAGCATACAATTTTTTCCTTTCCTAATTAAGTTGAAAAGTTTCATCTTTTCACTTAAAGCAAGCAATTTACAGTCTCTCTTCAGCATATTTGAATTGCCAGCCTCACTGACCTTGTGCTTTGGGGCCATTATTAAGTAAAATAAGGGTTACTTGAACACAAGCACAATGATACCGAGAGTCAATCATATAATTGATGACTACTAAATGACTAATAGGCAGGTAGCTTCTATAGCGTGGATACCCTGGACAAAGGGATGATTCATGTCCCAGGCGGGACAGAATAGGACAGTGGGAGATTTCACACACTATTTAAAATGATGTGAAATTTATAACTTAGGAATTGTTTATTTCAAGAATTTTCCATTTAATATTTTCCAACAGTGGCTGACTAAGGGTAACTGAAACTGTGAAAAGTGAAGCCATGAATAAGGGGGCACTGCTGTATATTCAAATAGGGAAGTAGATACATATTTGTGTGTGTATAGAGAAGACAGAAAAACAAAACAAAAAAACCCAACTTATTAATTCTTAGGAGTCAACAATGTTCTCTGTGAATACAATGATGACACATAAATTTCTACTTTTTGAGCCAGATTTAACAAATGTACAAGTTGATTAAATAATATATTTTTTAAAATTTTCTGATGATTAAGAAGCATATATTTGTCTTTAACTGGAAGTCATCGACAATTCCTGCCACAATGTTAGGGACCTTGAAAGGTAAAGTATATCTAATGCCATATGGGAATTTGGGGATATTACGTTTGCAAGTCATGGGCTTCTGTTTACTATAGTCTATGTAGACCAGGTCTGCATGTGGAATGCAAAATTTACGTGCTCGTGATTTTTAACCTGAAAATATTTATCAAGTTACACCTATATCTAACACATCGGAATAGGCACTGCTGAATTTGCTATAAAACAAAAAGAAATACAATCAAGGAAATAAACAAACAAAGTCATATCCTTATATATTTTGGAGAATTGGGCATACATGTATGAAACAAAAGTATATATTGTATGATCGATAAAGAAAATGAGTTTATTACCACAGACATTTAGAGATGTCTAGTGATCCGGGCCATGGGGAGTGGGGAGAAAGGGCGAGAAGGAAAGGGAGAGATGAAGGGAAAAAAAAAGAAAGGAAAGGGCCCCCCGAAAGCTCTTTGTTTGGAGCTGAACCTGAAGCCGAATAATGAGTAAGAGTGTGTTATATAAAGGTGAGATTTTCCAAAAGGCAGGTTGGTTCAAGCAGAGACTCAGAATCAAGGAATCTCAAGCTTTATTTGATCCCCAATAGTGATTTATAGCACTAAAGTGTATGGTGTGTGCTAAAAATAAGAAGAGTGAGGTTTATCTTGGGCATTGTTCAGTGCAAGAAACAAAGCACCCTCTAGGAGTTTTAAGCAGCAAAGGAGTGAATGTAGAGAAATACGTGCTTAAACTTTATTGAAAGGTCTGTTGTGGCGCATCATGAGTAGTATAAAGTTCGAGAGCATACCAGAGAGGACAGCCATGATCTGAAAATGCTGCTGCCACAGCTATCAGCCTGCAACTGCCTCTTAACCTCTCCAAATCTGGTGAATAGACACTGGATGATGGAGCCTGTAATTACCTCTCAGCACTCAGTTCTCACCTCCTTGATTGAACTCAAGTTCAATCCATGGCCAGCAGCATAAAGATGGCCTTTCACATCATGTCCGTATTCCGGATTTTACACATGTGCATTCATCAGCGGAACCCATTTTGCATCCAGAAGTTGCAGTGAGTCAAGGATATTTGGTTTATAGCCTTTCAGGCTCTGCATTAAAGGAAATCACAGTGAAAGGTGGATGGAGTAGAGATTGAATAAGCCAATCCATAGTATTTATCCCAGATCTCCGAGGCAATTTGGAGTTAATTGGTTTAGAGATTGAATGCCAGAGAAAAGATGTAGCATAATATAGTCCTTAGAGCACATTTGAACAGCTGACAGCACCACTGGGACACAACCTGGAGACAATAATCCTTTGGTTTGTGGTTGAGTTTAGCTAATGAGAGATACCAGCAGGAGATCGTTGGTAGGAAAATAGAAAAATTAGCGTCTTTACTCTCTTGGTCCCCGTCCTGCCATGGCATAGGTTGGCACTGGCTATGCCATGAGGAACATTGCTCCAGTGGAGCAACCATTCTTTAAAGCTAAAGGTCTCACCTTGTTCTGGTAACCACTCCCTCTCCTTGTACCTAGGGAAAGTAGGGACTTCCAGATGTTGTTAACCTGAGCATGTGTCACCATCCATCATCCTAAATTTGATTTTCTTTACCTGCTCACACATTCATAAACAGTCCTCTCTCTTCAGTGATCTGTTTTGAGTGAGTCATCTCATTTCTGCCAATGCTCTGATTGTGATAACGTGCCTAATTATTTCTCGTAGCATTACATGTCTTTTAATTAAATTTTTATATAACATAGGTATATAGCTGAGAAAACCAAGAGTATAACCATATTTTTATAATAAGCTGAAAACAGTCAAGGGTCCTAAAGAGGCAGCACATCTCTTTCTTCCTTTTTTCTCCCAGTGTCTTCATGCCACCCTCTGGATGCCTGTCACCACCCCTATCACTCATACCATTCATACCACTATGATTCATCTCCCATGGCCAAAGGATCCATGCTTCAATACCATAACAATAGCAATGCTGTGATAACACCTATTGGATATCTGCCAGGTATTTCTAAGGATTTTGCATGTTGTCACCCAATTAATCCTTACATCAACCCTGTGAGGAACATACTGGTATTATCAGTCCTTTTCACAGATAAAGTCACTTGGCCCCAGGGAAATTAAGTAGGTTCTACAGAGTCACACCTCTAGAAAGGGAGGAGGTAAGATTCCAACACAAGGATTATGACTCTAGAATCTCTTTCTTTACCACTATGCTATATTAACTTTATTTATTTATTTATAGAACCAGTAGATAAACAATTTTCTGTTTAAATTGTGTTTTTTTTTTTTTTCTGGATTAGCTAAATCCATAGCCCATAGTCCTACCAAGACACAGTTATTTGAATGGCAGCTTTAGGATAATTCATCTCACTGTGTAATATTGTGATATAATAAGAAATATATATTTGGTCTTCATTGCTATTTCTGGCACAGAGCTCCTAAAACCTTTGGAATTTCCTGAGTGTTAGGGGTGAGAAGAGTGTCTTTTGTTATTTATAATATGCCCCTTCCAACCATACTTGAGGTTTGCTTATGAGGGAACTCTTGGGAGATGGGAGCTGGTTGCCAGGGAAACCAACCACGTGATTAGAGGGTTGAAACTCTTAGTTCCCCCACCCTCAAACTCCAGGGAAGGAGAAGAGCTAAAGATCTGAGTTTAATCACCAATGGCCAATGATTTAGTCAATCAAGCCTATGTCATGGACCTCTATAAAAACCTTAAACAACAGGATCTGAAGAGTTCCCAGGTTGTTGAACACATGGAAGTCCTGGGAGGGTGGTGCCAGGGGGGAGCGTGGAAGCTCCAAGCACTCCCCACAACCCCAGACCTCATCCTATGCTTCTTTTCCATCAAGCTGTTCCTGAGTTGTATTCTTTAAAATAAACCAATAATCTAGTAAGCAAAAATGTTTTCCTGAGTTCCATGAGGCATTTGAACAAATTATCAAACCTCAGGAGAGGGTGAGGGAATCTTGGATTTATAGCTTGATAGAGCACAGAGGACAACCTGGACTTGAGGTTAGCATCTAAAATGCAGGGCAGTTTTGTGGGACTGACCCCTTCACCGGTGGGATCTGCGCTAACTCTGAGTAGTGTCAGAATTGGATCATACTGTAGGACACCCACCCAGTTGGCATCCACAGAGAATTAGAAAATTATATAGTGTGGGGAAAACCCCCACACATATGGTGTCAGAATTGAGGTGTTCTGGAGTGTATAGAGAAAAACAGAATTTTTGTTGTTTTACCATGACTTTTGGAAAGTCATTTAACCTCTATGGTCCTAGGTCATTTATCTGTGAAGCAAAAGGGTTAAATTAAATCCATTAATGAAAGAGAACAAGATTAAAGCATGCATAACATAGTCAAGAAGCAAGAATAACGTTGAATAAAATTAATACATTATTCTAGCAAAGGTAATAAATTTAGGAGAAAATAACACTATGGAATTTCAAGTTAAATTAGAAATAGCAACATGTACAAACAGTAGTAAAAAATGGAATTTGACTTGAAGCAGTCTAGATTTAAAAAATCAGAAATAAAGCAAAGAACAGGACAAACAGTGGAGATCTAAAATACAGTTAAAGACAACTGAACAAATGAAATACAAAAGCTCCAAATCTGAATAGAATAAAGTTTTTCTAAAATAAAAAAGTCAAAAGCCTAGAAAATAAAGACTCATTGATTTCCATAAAAGAATTAAACAACATCTATGGCCTTACCACTCTGAATGTGCCCTATCTTATCTGATCTCAGAAGCTAAGCAGGATCCGGTCTGGCTAGTAGTTGGAAGGGAGAATTAAACAAACAGAGAAATAGGTAAACATATCCTAAAGTTCTTTAACTTCATATAAAAAACACTAAAATTTCAAAATAAAAAGAATGCTGTGTCAGAGAGTAGAAGCACCTATTATAGAAGAATATATAATGAGTTTGAAATGCACACTTTTAAATACATACTTAAACATCAAAAATAATAATAAAGCATTCTATTAAATTATTTAAAAACCCCAAAATACTTGAGAAATCCAATATTAACTAAAATTATTTTAAAAAATAAACTGTAAACTAATTGGCTATACAGTCAATATTTTGAAAAATAATATTTAAGAAAAAATATTAATGTTAAAATTGTGGGTGACTTTCTTCATGAGAAATTTTTTGGTTTGTTTATAATGTTTTAAAATGAGTTTTATCAATGCTTACATACAAATAAACTCATTTCATAATAAAATATGAAATAATAAAAAGAAAATCATTTTAATTATACTATTTTTAAATGTATGATAAGATGAGGTTTGAGATTATGAGGACATACATAAGATGGCAATTTACTTAAATTGTAAGAAAAGTACTTTCTTGTGAAAACTGGCTTTGAAAGTCTAGCCCTAAAAATCCAAATAAATCAAATGAAAACAAATCTATATAAAATATTTGATATTGTCCATGTTCTGAAATGCACTTAATATATTTAATTTGTGTTGTTCTATGTAGAACATATGCAGTTAGGAAAAACTATAATTAGTAGGGATAATCATATAAACAAAACCTCTCCTGAGAGTTGCCTGAAGAACTTGCCACTCATATCAGTAAGTAGAGTTTCTGAGAAATGAACAGCATTTCCTTACCTAAAATATTGTTATGAAGTGTTACTTGCCTGCCTATTTCAGAGCATTTATTATCGTTTTTTCCCAAAGATCTTTGTTAACTGTGGCTGTCAGTAAGTCATCACAATCGCTGACAAAAACTGTCAGCTCTCAGGACTCACAAATCTGTTTGTCAGCCCTCTTATCAGTGAATGCACCACTTCCGAAATTCATTTTTTTTTTTTTTTCAGGGATAAATTTGGAGAACATAGGAAACAGACCCTTAGTGGTTTGACTTTCCTCAATCACTTTCTCATATGCCTTTTCTTTGGGGAATAATTCTTTCCCCATTACTTCCAAATATTTCCTGGTGGGTTTCCAATCACCATCTACCACACCTCCTCCCCATCATGATTTGCTAATTTCAGACACATGAAGAAAACCAAGTCAGTGGAGCCCTCCCTTGGCATTTTTAATCCCTGGGATGATAGAAGGCTCTAAGGAAAATAAGGATTTAAGAACTATGTTATTTGTCCTCAAATTACGTTTCTTTGTTCACTTTTGAATAGCCTATGGCTGAAAGAGTTGGATGACCTTGAAGTATGGTTTCAAAGACAAAGCAGTGCAGAAATGGGTAAGTGGAAGCCCCTGAGGTCAAATTTGACTGCAGTCTAGAGTTCTTCACTATGCACACTGCTTAATTTTTTTTTGAAAATTTGCCCTTTAGGTGGAACATATAATCCCCAATTTCAGTTTCCACAAATATTATACTATGCACAAATTTTGTTTCCTTCCAGGCCCAATAAACCTTTGATTTTAAAAAAAATATTTGGGTAAGCCTTTAATTTAAACAATCACACACTCACGTCCTCATCACTTCCTGAAGACCCTACCACTAACTTAAAGAGATTTCTCAATATTGTAGATATAGAAATAATTCTGTTCAGACTGAATTTACTTGGTATTTTTCATCACCTCAGGGAAGGCATAGAGACATTCAGTAAGATCTGAGCGTTACTGGGGAATGACCATTTTAAATAGATAAACTCTTCTAAAGAGAGTTTATATTACATTCAAGCTCAAATGATGTACAACCCACTTAATAATACAAGGGTCAAAGACTATGATTTTCCCAGATTTTGCCCAAGTAAGCATGAGCTGTAGAAGACAGATACTTCTGAAGAAAATGTTATGACTGTTGGTGACTCAGCATGTTTTGAGCAGAGTTGCCTTTGCTCATTCTCCATCATGAACTTTATATTTTAGTTCAAGAGCCAGTCACAGGCTAGGGTCCAAGGAATTTACTAAGGCTCTTTCATAAACCTATCTTCAAAGTATACCATGTGAGGATACACAGAGCATCACCTGAAGGAACCACTCTACTATGTCACATCAACTCATATTGGTGGGTATGAACCCAAAGTTTTCCTCTAGTTTTTCTCTAGCCATGAGTAACCTACTAAAACACTAAGTCACACTGGAGACAAATGAGGGGAGAAAGCTAAAAGCCAATAAACTTGTCATGAAAAAACAGCAAGTTATGTTTGCATGTTTTTGCTTAATTCATAAAAAGACAGGTGTATTTGGTAAACATTTTAAATAATAAGGAAAGGACTAAAATTAAAAGTTAAATTCTTCCTCTCCTTTGTTAGACTTCCGTTACCATTTCTCAGAGGCAATCGCCACTAACTACTGCTTAGCTGTTTCTGGTATATTCTTCTGAAAACCTTTAGCATTTATCAGAATTTTATAATTTTTAATTAAACAACATAAAATGTACAGGATGCAATTTGTTAACTTGCTTTTTATTTTTGCTTAATAATATAACTGAACAATCTTTTAAAATCAGCATAAGCAGTTTGAATTTCTTTTTTTAATGGTCACATAAAATAACAGCTAATTGAGAGAATCATTTCTACGTATCAGGCCCTTTGTACAGTGTTTTACATAGGTTATCTTTTTTTTTTTATTTCAGCTTATTATGGGGGTACAAAAGCTCTGGTTAGATATATTGCCCATGCCCCTCCCATCCCCCCGAGTCTGAGCTTCAAGCATGTCCATTCCCCAGACAGTGCACATTGCACTCATCATATAGGTATACACCCATCCCCTCTCCCCACCCCCCACCTCTGTCCAATACACAATTGGTGTTATTCCCAAATGTGCACTTAGGTGATGATCAGGGAAACCAATTTTCTGGTGAGTACATGTGGTGCTTATTTTTCCATTCTTGGGATGCTTCACTTAATAGAATGGGTTATCTTAATCCTTAAAACAGCTATATGAAGTAGGTACAATTGTATTCCAATTTAAAGATGAGAGAAAAGTAGCCAACAGAAGTAAAGTAACGTGTTAAGATTACATCACAGAAGTAGCTGACATTTAAAGCCACTCCTGCCCTGTCTCTCATAGTAGTCTTCTATTGATCCCATTAGTGACCTGCCAGTCTGGGGGGGTGTGTTTGTGAAAGAGCGAGAGAGAATGCAAGCTTGTATTTTGTTATTACAAGTAATGAAGCAATTGAAGCAATGAACCATATGATATATCTATTGAATTAATTTTTGGAATTGGAATAGCTGGATCAAATGCATATGCATTGCATATATAATATATGTTATATATGCAGATTATATATCTAATAATTACATATGCATAACTTAATTACATATATTTTATAATACTTTATATATATATTCACACAAAAAAAATGTACCCCAAATATTGTACAATTGTACAAATTAACACTCCTGCTGGGAACTTTTGCCATATCACCAGCTTTTCAACATAATTTTGAAATCTTTCCAATCTGACAAATAATAAAGAATATATATTGTCTAATTTATTTCTATTTAATTATGAGCAAGGTTGAGCACCCATAAAGCATAAATTATATGGTAAGAGGAGCCAAATGATGCCCCACTATTTTACTGCACATAATCACACTTAGCAAAGCTAGCTGAGCTCCTAAAATCAATCAGTGATGCTTAAACAGCTTCTGAATTTATTTCACAGACATCATCTGGTGCTGTTTCTCTTTGAGATGCTAAGTACATATTTTGTTAGAAAAACTCCGTACAAAAAAATATAGTGCATTTACCCAAAAGCAAGATTTTTAATTAAGTTTTTAGCCTAGGCCTCTTTGGCGGCTACAAACTGCTTATGTTCTGGCTGCTTCTCTCTTCTGATCTGATCCCAAAGCACACGCAAGTTGTGTCTGCTTCCCCGCAATGTCAGGGCAGGACATATTGCACTTGAATGGACTGAACAAAAGTAATTCCATTAGAACAAAGACAACTTCTCCAGATGGTTCAAATCAACCAAGGGCACTTGGAAAGCTAATATAAAGACCTCAATCTTTGAAGAAATAAACTGCTTACACACGCTCTGATTGCAACAGAAGCAGTTGGCAATCACAGTGACGTAGGACAGAAGACCAGATCAAACTGATTCTGCCCAAGGCATATTTGACATAGGACAACTCTTCTACACAGGGAGGTTGAAGAAAGAGATTTGGGGGGTTTCAGATTGGAAGATTGGACCTTCATGAAACAACTTTTGAATAGGTTGCCAAATTTGTACTGAGTCAGCATGCATTGAGATCCTCTTTTTTCTAAGAATTCCAGAGTTCGTATATTCAAATACATATGTATGTGGCTAATGGCCCCAAAGTTGTTTTCTACTTAATGAATCCATGGCTCCATTCTTCTTCTAGTAAGTGGTTTCTTGTTTTAAACTTCAAGCCTTATTTCAGGCTCTCACTGTTTTATGAAGCATTTCATGAAAAATGATGGATCACACACATTTACATAACTAAGAAATAATTTTAAGTTTCAAACTATTAAGCCGTTGAATCATGCCTGGTGTAGGAAAGATTGACTAATAATCCTCGCTATTCTTTTGGTGGAGTTATTGAATAATTCAAATAAGAGATTATTTAAAGTAATGCTGCTGAAAGGAGGAGGCTGGGTAAGTGACTTGTTGATTCATTAGCCTGTAGTTTCTTATCGCTGCATATGAAAATAGTGAAGCAAGAAAAATGTAATTTTCTAGTATCTGTAGGGGAGATTCTTTTTCAGGAGATGTCGCCTGAAGCCGTTAACAACCAGAGCACTTTGTCTTGTTATGTTGTTAGATAATTTCAACAATTTCATTGTTAAAGATAATTTCATTGTTAAAGTAGCAAGTAATCACTCAAAATTTTTTAACCGAGAAATCGCATGAAAGTTTGTTGAATTTGTCTTTTCAACAGCTCCAGAAAACCTCATTGTCCCATCTGCTGCTCCCATGTTCTCTATAAGGTTACCATCCTTTCCCTAATAATAATCATTACCCTTTTTACATACGATGTGTTTTGCCATTTTTAAAGAACTTTTATGTGTATTATCTTATTTTGTTTGACTGACTCCTCTTCAAAATAAGGATCTAAGGCTCTAACTTCCATACTTCCTTGCAAAGTAGAGCTTAGGCATTTCCAACACTTCTCTCAACTGGTCAAAATAAAGGTGGTCTTCACTCTTCACAAGATAGTGGGTGAAACTGTTATGAGACATATAGAGTGAGCTGTATTTATATGAAAAGTCTCGCTGATAGGGCTCCCTTTTTATGACAAGTCAGATCACAGAAAAATGTCATTAAATGTTGGGAGAATTATAGATTTTAAAACCATTTACTGAGTCCATACCTTGTGCCAAGTAGTGTACAAAGATCTTTGAAGGAGTAGTTTTATTAAGCCTCTCAAAAACTATATAAGGAAGATACTATCGTCATCTCCTTTCTTAAATGAGAAAATTGAGGATCAAAAAAATTATCTTCAGTTAGATGTGACCCCAAAATTATGGAAATAAGAAAACTGAAATTGTTTTTTGACATTTATACTGTAAAATCAACACACAATTAATGAGAGCTGGGCAAGGAGAACATTTTATAAGGAGAGAGAGTTACTCCTGGCAAGCAAGAATTGACTACTCACATGGAAGACATCAGTATTCCTGAAGGAAAAAGAGGTCAATCTGGCCGGGCGAGGTGGCTCACGCCTGTAATCCTAGCACTCTGGGAGGCCAAGGCAGGTGGATCGCTCGAGGTCAGGAGTTCAAGACCAGCCTGAGCAAGAGCGAGACCCCGTCTCTACTAAAAAAAAAATAGAAAGAAATTATCTGGCCAACTAAAAATATATAGAAAAAAAAAATTAGCCGGGCATGGTGGCGCATGCCTGTAGTCCCAGCTACTCGGGAGGCTGAGGCAGTAGGATTGCTTGAGCCCAGGAGTTTGAGGTTGCTGTGAGCTAGGCTGACGCCATGGTACTCACTCTAGCCCGGGCAACAGAGTGAGACTCTGTCTCAAAAAAAAAAAAAAAAAAAAAAGAGGTCAATCTGCCGGGAGGTTGATTATAAAAATTTAGTGATAGAAGCAAAAAAATGGAATATCCATCCAACCAATGATCTAAGGAAAGAAAAAATTAAACAGTAAAATTTAAACATTCCAGTCTTGTTAACAAAACAACCCATGTTGTTATGATGGATTTGTTAATCTGCCTAAACCTGATGATAATTAAAATGCTACTCATTTGCTGTTCTTTGTTAAGATTCCACATAGCATTCTAATTATGATTTTGTTTCCCATGAAGTCTACCAACAAAGATAAAGTAATAAGGACTCACTTCAAATTGAATGACAATTATGTTTTAAGTAGAAGATTAAGAAACTAGCATTCTGATTTTTATATATCAGTATCATAAGTTTGGTTAATGCAAACTTTTTCCTGAGAAAATCATTGGTTCATTCAATTTAGTTTATTGATCTTCTACACTTGAGGGGTGAACGGTAGGCATTGGACAACTCACAAAGCTATTGCATTAATAAATACATGATAAAATTTCCACAAAAATATGGAGAAAACTTCCTGAAATCATATGCCCTCTCTCAAATTCTTGTAAGTAATAATATTTGAGCACTTAATATGTTTCATGCATTGTGCCAGATGCTCAATATGTAATACTCATGTAAGTTGCGTTATAATGTGCATTTTATAAAGAAAGTGAACATTAGGCATACCAATTACTGTACATTAATTTCTTGTGGCTTAGTGTACATTGGGGCTGGGTGCCTCAATGGCACAATTCAAATTGATTATATTTCAGTCCTAACACTTGAGTGTCCCTAAATTCTGTCCCTTCAAATCACTGTCTTCAAATCCATGGGTCTGGCAACAACTCCTTTTTAGTGACCTACCATAGAAATTGGGTTGTTATCTTCTCTGCCGTGTCTGAAGCCTCTTTGCCAAACTCAGGAATGTTTGGAAAACTGATAAGAAATCCCAATCTTAGAGCACCCCAAGAAGAAAAGACATCTAAATAAGAAGTCTACAATAAAACACTAGCATTCATCTGGATGGTAGATGCTCCTGGTATAAGAATAGTTATGAACAAATAACCAAAAAAAGAGGAAAATTGCTCAGAAAATGCACATACACACACACAAATAGTAATTCTTAGAATATCATTTCTCAGATAGATCATATCTTACAGTTCTCAATCCAAGGATTGTGTATTACCAAAACTTTAGTTGCTATCGAAATGAGTAACCTTGTTTCCTCAAGGAGAGAAAGGGAGGCTGAATGATTCATTCTCAAAACAATTGCCACAGTGACTGAGTGGTTCAGATGTGGTGTTTGACCATCCTCAATTATCACTCAATTTGTCTAGAAAATTAAAAATAAAAAGATCTATGTTCAGTCACCAGCAATAACTAGGCAACAAATTGGATCTCACTGCTCAATACAAATTACACACCAGCCCATATGCGGCAGGGGCTGTGCTTAAAGACCAAATAAACAGGTAGTTTATCTAGATCTTCTCTTTCTTTCAGTTAATATGTATACAATTAAAAAACAGAGAGGAAAGAGGTGGGAAGTGGCCAATTTCTACTTCTTTAATTATATCACAAAGCTTATTTTTTGGGTAAATAAGCCTAAGGAATTGAATTTTCGTACTAAGTATCTCTGGAAAGAGATTACCATTTACTGTTGAATTTTTATAGCCTTTAGGTAAAACACCTGCTAAAGCAAATATATTTTCTTTTGATATGGATAGGGGCCAAGGCTGGTCATTGATAGAGGACTTGCTGGGGTGACTTCATGCATTTAATTAATTCAGCAATTGGTTATTTAGTGCCTAGTTTGCATTAAAGGCCAAAAGCATGGCACTGGAAACATGTCATGGAATAAGCGTCTCAACCATCAAGATATCTAGACCTAGAGAGGGTACAAATAAATAAATGAACAAGTAAAATTCAGTGGGACAAGTTCTGCTTCTGTTTAGGATCCTAATCCTACCACTCCCAATCTGTGCAACCCTAGGAAAATTGCTAACCTCTCATTCTCAGCTTATCTCTACATTTTTATGAGAATTAGAGAAAATGTAAGTGGAGTGGGTTGAATGGTGCCCCCTCCCAAATATGTCTATGTCCTAATCTTCAGCCCCTGTGAATTTTACATTACTTAGAAAAAGGGTCTTTGCAGAGATAATTAAAATAAGGACGTTGAGATGAGATCATCCTGAATTACTGAAATGGGCCCTAAATCCAGTGGCAATTGTCCTTATAGAGAAACACAAAGAGGAGGAAGATGGAGAGGATAAAGCAAGTGACCAAGGAAGAAGAGATTGAAGTCATGTAGCCACAATTCCAAAGAAGCTAGTTAACACCAGAAGCTGGAAAAGGCAAGGAACAGAATCTTCCCTATGTCTCAGGAGGCAGAGTAACCCTGCTGATACTTTGATTTTGGACTTCTGGCCACCAGAACTGTGAGAGAATAAATTACTATTAAGTCCCCAAGTTTATGGTAATTTATTGCAGCAGCCCTAGGAAACTAATACAGTTAGAAACGTCCCTATCGCGTTATCTGATGCTTGGTAGGCATGCAATAAATCGTACCTAGGGTGATGAAGATAATCACTAAAATAATCATGATAATTTTCTTATATAAATCAACAGGTATAAAATATTCATTCAACAGGCATAGTCCTATAGAAGACTTGTTTTTAGATTGTTTCGTTAGACTTGTGAGATACATTTTAAAACATTGGCATTAACGTGCCTTCCAATTCTGTTGGCAACTTGATCTGGGATGGTTTTTAATGTATATATACCTATTGCTTTACCTACTAAATATGTTTCACTTTGCCTTTAGAGTAAAAAGCAAGAGAGAGAGAAAAGGAAGATAGAGGAAAATATTAAAAATTACTTAGCAATTATACGTACACTAGAAAAACTCATTTTGAATATCAATAGCTGGTGCACTGATGTAGACAAAGACAAGCATAATATTAGCATGTACAACTCACGGAGTCAGAGAGTAGGAACTGGTTAGTTTAGAGCCTAGAAGAGCGATTGCAAATATAATTAACATTGTTTTCCATGGGCTAATAGAAACTCTTCAAGGTTGCAATTCATTCCATTCCCAGGGGCTGCTAAGACAAGCGGATGACGTACTATCAAGGCCACCAATATCTCATGTTAGACTGCAGGAACTCCTTTGTATATATAACAAAATTTATGGGTGTAAAATTTCAAAGATCGGCCCCAAACCTTGGCATTCAAACTTGAAAGTGTATATAATTGAAAAATTTGGTGAAAATAATACTCTGCTCACAAGGGACTCGATGTGAACTTTTAGATTTTTTTTAAGTTAAAAGGTTGTGATGTCTTTGTGTGATACATTATGAGTATGCTAGTTATATTTACAGCAAGTGATATAAGTGTTATGATAATAATACAATAGTTATTTTACCGTGGAAATTGCTTAATGAAGAAATTGTTTTCTTGCGATTAGGAATAGAATTATCTACAAGCAAAAAACAGGACTGTTTACCTAAATACATATTAGGAATCCAAACTCTAGCATGAAGTACATGAGACTTCATATCTGGAGACACATGCCATATATATTGAAATATCATGGACACAGGAGACAGTGGTTTCAAATGTAAGCCCCAATTCAAATGTGCTAAGGAATGTGACTTTGAATCAATGTTTGAAGATTTCCATTAATGTCAATATCTGAAAAGATGAGCCTAAAAGCATAAACCATATCAATGGATAGGTTATATTTATAGTTGGCCATTAACTCACCAAAGCCATAGAAATAATTAATGGGGATAGTACTTAAAAGGAGAGGGGGGCTACAAATACACTAAAATGAGAAACAAGAATAGACAGGAATAAGCATTTATCTTTTACATACCTTCTCGCATTCAATTACCTACTGTTCCTGATGAGTGTCATATTTGTCATTACCAGTGATAAGTCACATTTGCCACTCCAGATTGCAAGCATTGATTTGTAATTGAGTTGCTTTTCATGAGATAACTGTATGTATTGTGCTCCAGGGTGACTGACAGCAAGGATTAAATCACAAGTCTCAGAAAGAATAATAATTATGGTATAAAACAAGATTAGTTACAAAGTAACTAAAGTAAAATTTTATAGTTCTGAATTAATTATTTTAATTATAGAAAATTATTTCAAATCCAACTATTTGTTTCTATTAAGTGTTTTAGATGATTAATAATTATCATAAGGAACATTGCATAATGCATCTAGTTTGAGGTGAAAATAAAAAGAATTAAAATTTTACATATCACAATCACATCTTTATTAAAATTACATAAGTGGTTAGAAGAAATACATTAAAATATTTTAGTTGCAGAGATTTCTGCTCCTGGCAATGATGCAGTCAATGGTACTAAAGTAATTTTCCTGCCACAATTAGCTATAAAATTGGACAACTAAAATATAAAATAAGGCAACTGTTGTCAGGCAGTGGACAAGTGGTGACACAAGACTGTAATTCCTAAGAAAAATGAAATCCTCGAGGTAAACATTAGAATTGCCCTGGCCTAAGGAAAATTTCATGACTTCAGTGCAACAATTCAAGCAGAGCTAGAGTCCAGAGCTGCAGAAGGCAGAGATTATAGTTCAGGGAAGATCTAAAACAATTGGATTCAGCTAGATAGATCACGATAAAGAAAGCTCTGCACAGAGGCAGACTCCAGAATCCAATGTGGGAATTCTCCACAAGTCCTTGGCTGAGCATTGGACTGACTATACGTACTTAGGAGGAGACTACCAGAGACTTGTCAACTGCTGTAAGATTGTGATTGGAATAAAATACTAAATTCTGAGCAGTCTTTGTACCCATGGGGACATTGGGGTCTAGCCAGAGTGAAGAGTCCTTAAGTTCTCATTAAAATCTTTAGCATCCCGTTATAGTCAAGACATAAGAAAAGTATGCTTTAGAAAGAATAATTATGCCCTAGAGTGACATCAGCTCTAACCCTCCCCACAAACTGAGAATAGAATTAAATTCTGACAAGATCCACGTGAGAACACAGAGCTTGAAGGGTAAATCCTTACAAGGTTAGAGATGCCTTAGTAAACATCTTGGGTTTTACCAAGCCTATTCAAGTTCAAAGTAAACATTTAGTAATTGCACTGTCTACTAGAACAAAAGTCAATACTCTTCAGAGAAAGACAACACAATTTCTGGTCTCTGCAATGTATAATTCATGATGGTCAGTACATAATCAATAATACCAGGCATGTAAATACGATCCATGGATTGAAAACAATGGCAATTGATAGAAAAATAGAAACTAACTCCATGATGCTACGAAATTAGTTATAGTAGACAGCAACTTTTGAAATACCAACTATAGTTATATTAAACAAATTAAAAATATGTTTAAAAAATTGAAAGAATATATAATCTTAAAGAGTAGCCAGATAAGAATACCAGTAGTGCTACATCTACTTTTTAAAAAAATTTCCTACATTGTTCCGTAAAGCAAAGGGACCAGTTTCTCTTAGAATTTATCTGAAACTTCTGTTTTGGGAGAACTCAGTAATCTCAGACATAAGAATGAATCTAAG
>CM052438.1:156738188-156756110 GCA_028533085.1 Varecia variegata | reverse complement strand
AGACAAATAATAAAGAATGTGATCCATACCGATACACTTTTGTCGACTATAATAAAAAACCAAAGAAGGGAAAAATTAAAAATAAATGAAAAAGAATAGCACCAAGCAAGGTAATGGAATATGAGTAGATGTTAAATATTCCTGGATGACTCAAAATTGCTAGTTGTAGCACATCTGTAGGTGTGGGCTTTTTTTTTTTTTCAGACATCAAATTAATGATTCTGACAGCCTGACATGTTATGACATGACAAGTTCTGTCATTTTGATATTCCTTTCTTCCTCTTCTATAGGTTTTATTTAACAGAAAACACAAATTTTCTTGGACACTATTGTAGCAATTATCATTCAGCCATTCAGTCTACCAAGGGGAAGACAGAATGGAAAAAAAATAAATAAAATAAAACTGCTGATATCAGGTAAGAAAAATCATTTTCCCCACTTTAAATAAGAATGGAAAGTGTCAGTTTAAAAAAAATTAAATCTCATATTTTGTTATTCAACATGAGCTAAATTCCATTTAGCTCCAGAATTGGCAAGAGCTGAAAGCGAAAATGGTGTCTGTACAGATCAAAATAAGTTGAGAGTTGGGAAAATGACCTCATTTAGTTGTTTTCAAAATTTCTTTTTTGCTCTGGAATTCTTTCTTCCAACAAAATCGTATTCAAAAGCTGAATATGAAAACAGAAATAGCAGAGACAGCCTGGGTGAGAAGGAATTTGGGGAAGTTGGGATAAGACCCTTGATGGATTGGGATGAAAGTACCTCATGGCTTTTCTCTTACCCTTTCAGCAACCCTTGTAGCACATTTTCAGAACCACAAGAAGGATATGGAAAAGCAGTTTAAAGCCACTAATCCAGGCCAGCCACAGTGGCTCACACCTGTAATCCCAGCACTTTGGAAGGCCAAGGTGGGAGGGTCGACTGAGCCCAGGAGTTTGAGGTTGCAGTGAGCTATGATGATGCCACTGCACTCTAGCCTGGGCAATATAATGGGACTTTTGTCTCAGGAAACAAACAAACAAAAAAACACTAATCCAGGGAATTCAGGTCCAAGATTCTACTGCTAACACAATGGATTTAATAATAATAATGATTATTATTATTTAGAGATGACTTATCCCACTGGTATAATAGATATAAGCAAATAGTGCTTTGTTTTCTATCTTACTAATGTGCAAACACTATGGCTCTAAAAGAAGCCATTGAAATGTGGAATGTAACTGAACTCATGCTACATTTACTGAGAATCTTCACACATAAAGAATTCTACTAGAAGCTATAGGTATCGGGTACAAAGTAAAATAAGAGAAATTATTCAATTTCATTTGTTAATCATTGTTTGAGCATCTATGATGTGCCAGACACTATTCTAGGCACTTAAGAAACATAAATGACCAAAACAGACAAATATGCAAGCCTTCCAAAGATATTACATTCCAGCAGGGGAAGATAGAAAACAAATAAAAAGCATTGTAAATAACAAATGTGAAAAGATAACATGGGTAGAGAAAGAGGGACTGGGAACATGGGAGGTGTAGTTGCAATTTCAAATAGGGGGAGAACAAGAGGTCTTATTGAGAAGTTAACATTTTAGAAAAACTTTAAGTAGATGAAGGAATAAACTGTCAGGACAACAGCATCCTAAGCAGAAAGAACAGCAAGTACATAGGTCTTGTGATAAGAGTGAGTTTTGCTTGTTTGAAAGACTGGCCAGGAAGCCAACATGATTTAAGAGAAATATTAGTAGGACCTGGGGTCAAAGAGATAGTGAGGTGAAGATGGAACACAGCAGATCACACAGAGCTAGTACACCATTATAAGGTCCTCAGCTCTTACTCTGAGTAAAACAGTGATCTAATGCAAGGATTTGAGTAGAGGAGTGATGTGCTTTGACTTTAATATTAAAAGGATTGTTTTAGGTGCTGTGCTGAGATTAGACTTGGGCTTGGGGAGAGAGGCAAGTATAGAAACAAGAGGACCATTTAGAAGGCCACGTTTGTAATAATACAAGTGAGAAAAATAACAGTGATTTGGACTAGAGAGATGAGAATTGGAAGTATTTTGGATTTTGAAGATAGACATATCCTCCTGGTTCCAATTGAATGGTTGGATGGCATGAGAGAAAGAGAAGAGATTACTCCAAGTTGTTGGGCCAGAGAAATTAGAATAATGGACTTGACATTAACTGAGATTGGTTGAGCAGCTTTGGGGAGGAATATTAGAAATTCATTTTGGATATGTTAGGTTGTATATCTACCAGTCATTCAAATAGAAATGGTGGGTGAGTTGGAGGAATGCATCAACAACAGTTTAAGACATAGGTCTGGAGTAGAGATATATATTTATGAGTAATTGTCAAAAATGGATGAAATAGTTGGATAGAATGAACACTATTTCATTATTCACAGCAAAGTGACTATAATCAACAATAAGTTAGTATATATTTTAAAATAACTAAAAGAGTGGAATTGGAATGTTCCTAACACAAAGAAATGATAAATTCCTGAGGTGATGGGTAACCCAATTACCCTGATGTGATTATTTTGATTAATTCATATACTATGCCTGTATCAAAACATCATATGAACCCTATAAACATATACAACTAGCATGTACCCATAATAATTAAAAATAAAAATTTTAAATATGAAAAAGGCAAAAAAGTGGTGATATTTAATGCCCTGAGTTTAATAAGATAACCAAAAGAGAAAAAAATAAAGGAGAAAATCTTAGGGACAACATTAAGAGACTAAAAAGTGTTAATGAAAGAAGTGGCATTTTAGATGGGCCTTGACCAAAGTTTATACAGGTAGGTACATGAAGACAAAAGCCTGTTTTTGACTACTTGTTTCAAATAACTAATTATATAACTGATTTGGTGAAGGACTGACTTTCTCATTTCACCACTGTTTAAGTTTTGGCTTTAGAAATACTCAAAAATGGTATTGACCCAGATCACGGTGTTCTCAGTCCAGTTGTTTAGGTCATCCATTGATGTAGCTCAATATATATATATATATATATATATGTATATATATGCTCAATCCAGGTTTTAGTCAGACTGTGGTCAAGAAGAAGTCATCTTTAAACCAGAAATTATTTTCCAATATAGGAAAGTACATTCATAACTTCAAATTATTTAAGGCCAATTAAAATGCCCACTAGGATTTTAAGTGGCTTTATCATTGTGCTCTAAAGTCTCAGTACACGTGTAAAACTAATCCTTCTCAGTTCCAGTGAGCCACTTGTTCCAACAGAACTGAATTCTCACTTCTCCAAATACTCTCATTGCTTACTCCCTCATTTTTTCCATGTTACCATTTCCATAGAGGATGCTTTTTTTTCCCCTAGTTCCTCCATTTCCAAATCCTCGTAATCTTTCATGCCATTGTTAATGTTCCAGAATCCTTAACTGGTCTCTCAAAAAGCAAAGAATGTATCTTTTTTTGAATGGCTACAGTGTTTGTCTATGCCTCTTTCATGTTATATATTCATGTCAGCTTCATACTGGAACTTTTCATGATAATGTCCAGCCTCCTACTAGAAGGCCAGTATTTTGCAAAGAACAATTAAGAGTTAATAGCAACAAGCATAGACCTAAGTATATAAAAAATACACCAAAAAAATGAATGTAAAAATGACAGTTCCTAGAATGTATTTGTGAATTAGTATTTGGCCTTTCATTTATCTGGACCTTTCTGATATTGACATGAGTTGTTTTTCACAGCAATTACAACCAGAATATAGATGCAATGGAGGATGAGGCTTAGTTAATAAGGCTTACAATTAGACAGAGAAGAGATTGTTATGGTAGCTATTTTAATTTTGTGAAGAAAAGGACAATCACAGGAAGTGGAGCAAGCCCTATTTTATTGAACACTTACTGCTATGTGTCAAGTGCTTTGTAGCTGATCCTCTTTAACCCTCAAAACTATGTATCAGCTACGTGTTCTGTATTTCCATTGTGCAGATGAAGAAGATAAGATTCAAAGAGGAGAAATAACCCAAAAGTTATACAACTAATGTGGTACTGGGACTTAGGTCCTTTGATGCCCAAATTTATACTTTTACCTTTTGCATCACACTGCCTCTCCAGATCTTTGGCTTTTATTTCCATATTGTAAATTCAATAAAAAATATTTTGAAGATTTCTTTTATGTAAATGCAAATTTATGGAACATGCAAATTCAGGTAAATAACTCTGCAGTACAGGGCCTGGAGCAACTGAAGGTGATCTGAGAGCCTATCGTAAAGGGCACTGCAGGCATCGGATCAGGAAGCAAAAGTGAAGATGTTATGGCACCTGGAAAACATGTGGAATTATTTAAATAAGACCCACTTCTCTGCTCAAAAAGTCACCATAACATTGAAAGAAAATGACTTCTATTTAGAAGCAATAAAATGGTCCTTAAAGCAGTTGACATGTTTTTCACACTCCTTTCTAGGAAATATCTCTAGAAGCATCAAAGCTGTTTTGATTCTAAATGTGTTTATTTTAATAAAGCTACTTTTTAAATGATCTTGCAGAACAGTCAGCTCTGAAAGACAGAGTCTGCTCTCTCAGAGCCCTGAGATTCAAAACAAAGCCTAGCAGTAAATTGATTATTCAGAGAAGGGATAAAAATAGAACCTTGGATCCCTCCTGGGCATTAGTACCACATTTTTTTTTTCCTAAAGAAGAAAGAAACTTCTGTTACTGCATAGTCTCTCCATCAGCAGCAGAGATCAAAGGACAATATATATATTTTTTTATTTGGCATGGGAAATGTAGCCAGAAATTTGGCCATCGATTGGTCTCCTGCTGAGGCCAATCTGAGATGTTGAGAGTTGGGGAAATTTCTGTTTTCTGCAAACTTGAACTGGAGAAGTAATTCATTATTTAACTCCATGCATTAAGGGCATACTGTGCACTGAGCCCTGTAGTAGATAACTGGGATCAGAGATAAAAGCAACAGCCCCCATTCTCGAGGGGCTCAGTCTGTCTGCCGAGTGACATAGAGATAAAAGTAGAGGTGGGCAAAGGGGGAGAGTAGACTAGAGGTGATTTAAATTACCAGGGTTATACAATGCAAGGCTAACACGTTTTATAAGATGAAACATTGAACCCATTGTTGAAGGACCAGGGAGTCACTAAATGCTCAAGATGTGCTTATTAAATAAATTATTTAGCTTTCAGATTTCACACTTGAAAAAGGTAACGCTGGAGCTGCCATCTTGAAGCATTACAGACCAGTGGATCTCACCCCAATTTGAAGGAGAATCAAAGATGCTAAAATAGAAGCTGCACAGGTATAACTATGGCATCTGAATTTTTAAAAATCTTCCAGATGATTCTAATGCTCAGCTAGAATAGAAAGCCATTGTTTAAGCCAGACAGGAGAAAGACAGAGATAAATGATTTAGGTAGGTAGAGCAAAGACTTTCAGTTTTACTTGGGGTTGTAAGCAAATTGGAAAAAAGAGAAAAGGAGAAAAAAAAAGTGGAAGAGGGCGAGGAAAGACAAAGAGAAAGAAAGAAATGCACCTTCTTGCTCCTGAAACAATGGGAAGATTGCTTCTGATCCTCTTTCTTTTTGTGACTTCATCTGACCAAGCAGATTACCGTATCAGATTAAAGTCAAACCCATGTTTATTCTGCATGCTCACCTCTTTTAGTTGTAAGAAAAACGATATATCTCTCTTAAACTTTTCTTAAGCAGGGGCCGGGGGGTGTTCTGTAGATTTGCCTTTGTATTTCTTCCAGCCATTTCTCTCTCTTACCCCCACCCCTCCTGGAGAACAGCATAGCAATTGGAATACGTAAGGTCCTCTCAAACGTTGACCTATTTGTTACACACACACACACACACACACACATGCACACACACACTCTTACCTGTCTAGCTATATAAAGAAAGAGAGAAAGCATACATTTATTGTATTAAGTTTTAACACTCTGAGGAAGAGGTTGTGGATGCGACAGATGAACAAAAAAGACATAAACCCTACTATTATGTATTGAAGATATGTTGAAATTCTAATCTTTCGTACCTATGAATATGACGTTATTTGGAAATAGAGTCTCTGCATATGCAATCTAGTTAAGTTGAGGTTCCTAAGGTGGGCCCTAATTCAGTATGACTGGTGTCCTTGAAAAAGGGAAAACAGACACAGACAGACACAAAGGAGAGTGCCATGTGACACAGAGGCAGAGATTGAAGTGCCATCATTGCAAGCCAAGGAACACCTGGGGCCACCAGAAGCTGGAAGAGGCAAAGAAGGATGGAGGTAGCATGACCCAGACAACAGCTTGACCAGACATTTAGACTTCAGAGCTGTGAGAGAATAGATTTCTGTTGTCTTGTGTCACCAAGTTTGTGGTACTTCGTTACAACAGCCCTAGGAAACTAATACACTTACTTTACACATGTTAGGAAATGAATATTGTCTACTTTATTATATGGTGGATACAATTCACAGAGTCCTATAATTAAAAAAGGAAGAAAATACATCCATTGCTCTCTCACTTTCATAGTGCAACACATGGAGATGCAATTAAATGAGCAATCACATAAGGTGAGGTATCTGTTAAGTGGGGAAGAATTACACAGTATTGCGGGAGCACATAATATTGATTTCAAATTTAGTTGGGAAATACAGTGGGCAAGGGAGGTCAAATAAAGGCTTCCTGAGAAAAGGCTATTTAAAGTTATAGTGAAATATGAGAAGAAATCATCCAGAAGGGAGAGTGTTTCAAAGAAAAGAAAAAATATGTCTGTGGACCTAGACTTGAGATATTGATGATACAGTTGAGGAACACACAAATGCGGTTGTAGGCTGGAATCTCTCCAAGGTATTCCTAGTAGAGGATGTCATTTACTCACCATGACATTGGCCATTGTCCTTTGACCCTTGATCTCTCCTTGGAATTCCTTTAGCATCTCAATTAAGACCAGGAGTCCCTTGTCTTTCATTAGCTTCTTTTCTTTTGCAAACTCTGATCTGAGATTGCAGTTCTGTGAATGGATTCTAAGACTCTGGTATTAGATATAACCCTAGTTGAAAGGGGAAAATGAGGCTATTTAGTTTCTGCATCTAGTTTGCCATCTCAGGGTATGTTTCTAAAAGGCTGAGGGAGGACATAAATAAGAGGTCTGGAGAAAGCTTAGGAAAACAATTCTCAAATTACAATTCAAGGAAAAATGTGAGAAGTATTATCCCATTCTATAACCAAAGATTCTATGTCCAAATAAGTCTAGGGAATGGAGAATTGTAAAGCTAACAGGCTATATTGTGTGTGTTGCTGTAAGAATTCTCAGAGACTTTGATACTTAAAATTAATTGTGAATTTCCAAGAGGAAATTATAGTATACAGTACTTCCCACTTATTTTTTTGTTTTGTTTTTATGCATTTGTTTTCTTAAAAAACATTGAAGATTGTAATTTTGGATGAGTCTTTATGTGCATCAAGGGTCTGCTCGCAGCATAGAACTGAAACCACCAGACATTAGTTTTCCTTGAGAGGAGGCAGCTGGAGTTTGGTAAAGTGATCTAAGCTTGGCCAATAGGAGTGTCCTACAAGGGACTTTGAATCTGGAACAAATGACAAAAGAAAGCAATCAGGACAGTTTAGAATTTGCCCTGCAGTGTCGACAATGTCTGATGAACAGCATGTTGGTACTAGTGACAGTCAGTGCCCAGTGGCATACAGCAGCTTCCCCCTGACCAGGCTCTGAGCAGACAGTGATCTTCTCTGGGCTTCCAGCTGCCATTGGATCCTGCCATTAACCAAGCAGGCGCTCAACTCCACTGTCAACTTAGGAGCTAACCACTATCCTTCCAATACATTCCTCTTCATTACTGGAGCCAATTTCTGTTGTTTACAATCAAAAATATGTTCACAGCATATGTCTGATGGCAGCACTGAAAAGAACGTATTTTGGGGAAAAATAGTTTATGAATGCATGTATATACTCCAAATAGTATCAATGGCCAGCTCCTTTTAGCCACATCTGACCAAGCCCCAGATGTTCTTTCCATAGTCAATCTCTTCATATGCTTCCTAGTGGCTTCAGGAGGGAGGATCTATGTCACACGCATCTCTCATACCTTTTCAAAGCATGTGTATTTTAGGCCCACAAACCTTAATCATAGAGCAATTCTAACCTTTCCTCCTGTGACTCACCTGTTCTTATCTTGGCTCCACTGAGTAATCAAGTTTTTCATGATAGATAGAATATTATCTTTTATTGCTCCTGCTGCATGACAAAATATAGTAGGGCATAGGCTATAGAGCTGATTAGACTTGGGATGAAATCCTACTTTGACATGTACTTGTATGAAAAACAGCAAGGGGAGATGTCAGGCCAATGTCCTTTAAAGTATGTTTCTTTTGATGAATTCCCTGAACCAGTTGATGGTTAATTATCTTCAGCTCAGATATGGGGAATTTTGCACTCAGCTTCTCCAAATGTTTGGGTATAAGGCTTAGCATTTCTGTTGTTTGATAAGGGTGTTGCTTTAAGTTAAATTACTTGACTTCTCTAAGATTCAGGGACTTATGTGTAAAATGAAATGCTACAGGGAGAATTCTGTTGCAAATGCCAGAAAACCTAGCCTAAACTTGCTTAAGCTGAAAAGGCTTTTTTTTTTTTTTAATTTTACATAACTGAACAGATCAAAGATGGACATTGGCTTCAGATGAGGCTTCATCTAGGATTCAATCATCACTTGGATCCAATTTGTCTGTTTTTTGTAGCTTTACTTTACCATTTTTCTGGCTCCATTTTAAGCAGTTTATTCTCTTAAGGTACCCAAACCAGAAATTCTCAGGGATCTATCTCAGTTGAGGTACAGAGGAAAATATGGTGCTTTTTTTCTGAGAAGTTCTAGGGAAAATACCTTTTTTATTTATATTGTTTATGATCTGCTGATTGACTCAGACTTGTCACAAGCTTCACTTCTCCTGTCCATCCACAGGAAGTTAATTGACAATGTGGAAAAAGAGATGGTTCCCAAGAAGAAAATTGAAGTTTATTAAATAAGATCAGAATGAATGGATATTAGCATGCAAAAATAGCAGACATTGGGAGGCCAAGGTGGGAAGATTGCTTGAGATCAGGAGTTCAAGACTAGCCTGAGCAAGAGCAAGAGCCTATCTCTACAAAAGAAAAAAAAAAAAAATAGAAAAATTAGCCAGACGTGGTGGTGAACTCCTATAGTCCCAGCTACCAGGAGGCTGAGTCAGGAGGATTGCTTGAACCCAGGAGTTTGAGGTTGCAATGAGATATGATGACGCCACTGCACTCCAGCCTGGGCAACAGTGTGAGACCCTGTCTCAAAAACAAAAACAAAAACAAAAAAAACCCAGATAGCCACAATATCCTGGGCTTCCAAAAGGCTTAAATAAGGCGATATGGTAAAATGGGCAGCACAGCATAGTAAAGGACACATGGAGGAAATGGAACTAGTTCAATAACAGTATTATTATTTTTTGAGTGCATAATGCTTAAGCCTATTCTATATTAAAATAGTAACCACTCACATCAAAGACCAGAAGGTGTGCTAAAATTATGTTATAATGCTAAAAGATGAAGGCTGTTATATACACTGTGACGTGTGTAAAGAGGAGAAGTCTTATGTGACCATGAAAAGTAGTTCACCCGATTCTTGTTTTTGACATTTCCTTTTGGGAGGATAGTGCTGTTGGTCTGTGTTCTCTCATGTGGCTGTAGAGGGACCTGGGTTCTCCTACTGGGAGGGAGGCATCCTCCCATCCCATATTGGAATTCCATCTAGGAAACTAGGGAAAAGATGTCTGGTTGGCCTGCTTTACCTGCCTATTTTATAAAATACATTCCTGTGGCTTCCATGTTGTCTCTTCTAGTTGACTAGGAAACTATGCTAGGGCTGGTTGCCTAATTTCAGCGACAAAGATAGAATGTTCATAAGCCTGGAATATCTTCTGGTTCTCTCTTATAGGTTTTCAGCATTTGAGGCTACAGCTATTTTTCAGAAATTTCACATTCCACTTATGTCCTTCCTAGAGACCTAGCCACCTAAAGAAATGGCCCCTCCTCCTTCCCAGGCAGAGTAGGATTTACATGCCAAACACAGGGGCAGAAAGTAGCTATTTCCTTGCGTCCTCCAGTATTGCAGGCTTTACTCCTAACTCCCCCAGATGCTCTGTGGTCCCAGTTATGAGCTGAGCAAGGGAAGGGATCCTGGAAGTGTCTGTCTGATTCCAGCCTAGGAAACAAGGCAGGAAGAGGACACAAGTCACATCAAATCATTTTGCCGGAGAAAATACAGCTGATCATAGAGTTTGTTCACTGAACTGAGCTTTTGCTACCACAAAGATCTTTGTAACTTTGCTAGTCAGCTCAGGCTTCCATAACACAATACCACAGAGTTGGTGATTTAAACAACATAAATTAATTTTCTCTCAGTGCTGGAAGTTTGAAGACCAAGGTCAAAGTGCTGGCAGGGTTGGTTTCTGGTGAGGCTTCTCTTCCTGGCTTGCAGATGGCTGCCTTCTTTCTGGGTCTTCGTGTGGCCTCTCCTCAGCACACTGGGAGAAAGGGGGAGAGAGGGAATTTGTGAGTGCTCTTGTCTTTTCTTTTTATAAGGACGTTAGTCCAATTGGATTAGAGCCCTACCCTTATGACCTCATTTAACTGGCATTACCTCCTTAAAGACCCTAACTACAAATACTGTTCTATTGGTGGGTTAGGGCTTTATCATATGAATTTTGGAGGAACACGATTCAGTCCATAACAGTTATAAACACACAAAACTTCGAGGTCACTCAAATCCATTCTGGTAACATATGGTCCCTCTGCTTATTTTTGTGTGGTGAAATGGGACCACTGATCAAAACTTTATGGAAGCAGAAAATACAACAAAGAAAATTATGACACTTCTTTATTTATGTCTTCTAAACATTTCACAGGAGAGGAGCCTTATAAAATATCCATTGAAATATATTGATCAAAGAATATAGTGTGAATATATGAGGGCTGTCCTGAAAGTATCCATCCATGTAATATAGAAATTACATATTAACAATGGCTGGATACTATCGGGACAGCCCTCGCACTTTACAGCATGACTGTTCATCAGCAGACCCTACAGTCTTTCTCCACCAAGAGCCCAAGACTGTCTGGGGCCAAGGCCGACATGCTATGAGATGCTTTCAACTCTGCTTTCTGACTGGTGCTTTCTAGTACTGAGGTCCCTGTTAAGTAACATCTGTCTCTCTCTCCCCCTCCGACACACACGCTTCTCTTCTACTCTCCCTCCGTCCCTCTTTCTCTCTCAACACCTGCTCCATAATGCTATATATTTTTTCTCTTCTACTCAGAAGTGAGAACATTCTAAATTAATTCTTTACTTTTTCATTTTAATTAGATAATCATGTTTAATTTTAGATTAACCAAATTGTTTACAGACACAATCTGAGTGCTTGCCCTTGATTTAGGGATGAGGATTCAGTGGGAGGCTAGCAGGAGCTTCTACCAGAGACTGGCCAGCCTCTTTAATGTGGCATTGGGCTCCAGAAAGTAGCATGCATTTGTGCCGGTGGAAAGTCCTTTATTCTTAAAACATAACCAAAAATTCAACAGATCCTGAGATACTATCTGACTTTATTTCTGAGGATTCAATTATTATTATTCAAATGACAAAGAAAAGAATGAACTTACACTTTATTGAGATCCTTTTATGTGCCAGGTACTAAAAATACAGTAAGACAAGATACGGTTCCTGAGGAAAAGAATATCGAAGTCTAGCAAGGGAGAGGAATAAGAAAACATTTGCTGCTCAGTAGCAGATGGGGTAAAACAAGGTGGGAGTCCTGGGGATCTAAGTATGGATGTTGAAGGGGTAGAAGGAAACTTCCAGAATGATACAAGTAACTTTTTCTAATAGTATTCATGTAAAAGCAAAGAATATAATATGAATTCAATAAATATTTGAATTAATAGAGTGGATTTATACATTTCAGTAAAATGTAGCAAAGATTTTAAAAATAATGTGTAACCCTAAAACATTACAAGGTTAACATTTTAGTGTATTTTTAAAAATTTTTCCCAAATATTTCTGTAGGCATGCTTATGTACTTTTTGAAATTATATAAGTGGGCTCCCTCCATATATATAGACATATATACATATATACACATATGATACATATATATGTGATATATTTGTAAATTCTGTTTTATTTAACATTTTATCATGAGTCTTTTACCATTTCATTAAGTAATCTTAAAAAACATCAATGATATTTGTTAAATTTACCATTATATGAAATAGTTTGTAACTAACACAACAATGATTTCTTAGTATCATTTATGGATGTGATATTCCCAGCTAGAGGGATTCCCAGACTGATTTAGCAAGTGATGAAGGCAGGATCTCCTGATGCCCAGTCAATGTGTCCTTTAGTACATGCCAATACTTTCTCCTACACCCTTTAAGTCTTTATTTTAAAAAATAAACTTTAAAAATGATGAGTGCGATGCACACTGCCTGGGGAATGGACAGGCTTGAAGCTCTGACTCGGGGGGATGGGCGGGACATGGGCAATATATATAACCTGAACTTTTGTACCCCCATAATAAGCTGAAATAAATAAACAACAACAAAAAAAATTATAAAAAAAAATGTGCTGGAAGGCTTTCTGTCAACTTATGGTGAATTTTTCCCTGTTGCATGACTTTCAATGTTTTGAAATATTTAAAATATTTTTCTCTGAATTTTCTGGCATTTCCTTTTAGAAGCAAGCAAGCTTAGTGTATGAGAATTCAGGATTCATTTTGTCTAATTTTGAACCTTGGCTTTTCCATTCACTCCCTGTGCCATCTTGGACAAGTTACCATACCTATCTGTATCTCAGGCTTCTCATTTTAAAAACAAGGATAGTTGCTACTTCATATGGTTGTTATGAGAATTAAATGAATCCAATTATATTAGTTTTCTATTGTGTAACAAATTAGCAAAAATGTAGCATCTGCAAACAATACCCAGATATTATCTCACTGGTTTTGCAGGTCAGAAGTATGGAATGGCATGATTCAGTTCTGTGGGTTTCACAAGGCTGAGATCAAGGCATAGACCAGACTGAGTTCTTTGCTAAAGGCTCTGGGAGAAAATTTGCTTCTAAGTTCATTCTTGCTGCTGGCAGAATTCATCTTCTTGTGGTTATAATACTGAGGTCCCTGTTTCCTTTCTGACTTTCAGCTGGGGGCCACACTCAGCTCCTGAGGCCACCCATATTCCTTGATACATTCATTGCCTGCTCCTTCTTTAAACCAGCGATGGCATATCAACTATTTCTCATGCTTCAAATCTTTGATTTCCTTCAGTGACTAGCAAGAGAAAAATTTCTGCTAAAATTTTAAAGAATTCATGTGATTTTGTCAGGCTAACCCAGAAAAATCTCCTTATCTTAAAGTCAGCAGTGCCCTACTGTATAATATAAAATAATCACAGAAGTAAAATCTATCAAATTCACAATCCAATTGGGATTATGTAGGACCTGTACACCAGAGGGTGGGAAATCTTAGGGGCCGTCTTAGAATTCTGCCTACTACATCGTGTAGGTGCTTAACATACTGTAAAGCACTTAGCAAATTAACCACATGCATAAACACTTGGCTAGTATTGGTATTTTATACCTAAAGAATCAATGTATACCACTTTTCAGTTTATAGATTCATCAATATTTAGAATCATCAATATGTAGTAAAATTGAAACACACATATTTTTTATTGTTTTGTTAAAAAAAATTCTGAATGAAGACTAAAAGACTCAATTAAGGTTCAGCACAGCATAAGTAAGATACTGTCTAAAAGGCTACTTTATGTAACAAAACCAGAGTTACTTGAGCTCTCTCAACTATGTGTATCTTCTGCCTTCTTCTGGTGCTTTGGAGCATGGCATGAGAATTCTTTTCTTTTATAAGGAAGAAAACTAAAAACAGGCTGATTTTCTGTATGAATATCACAGAATCTTTGCTGGTCCTGATTTCTGAGTATTCAGTTTAGAATTTTCAGCATTACTAGCCATGTCCGTTTTAGTTAATGTTTTTAAGTAAGTAGCAAGAGAATATTCAGTATGTACATGTCATTGCCTTGAATGTCCTGCAGCTACAGGGCCCCCATACTTATAGGATGGATTTACAGCTGCTGCTGTGGTGCTTATAGATTGGGTAAGTAAACCAGGATGGAATGGTTCAGTCAAAATAGTTAGACCATCAGTCTGCAAGGGTGTAGTCTGTCTCCAAAAAAGTTACAGAAACTTAAATATTTTTTTCTGAAAGACTCAGAAACTTTCTGTGATGATGAAATAACTTTTCACTCTGTTTACAACTGTTCCTGAAGTGGATGCTTTCTTTGAAGAGTTTGTTGGATTTACGTGGATTTAGGTAACCATTTGAATAATTATCTCTGTGTCACCGCATCATGACACTTCTACTCAATATATTTCTTTGTATTATGGTCATTCAGTTGTATATTTCATTGACCTTTTCTCCTTTCCAAATTGAGATTCTGTAGGGCTGGCTCAATTACTTCATTTTCCTCATAACCCCACTATAATCACTCTCTAGGGAAGGTTAGTATTTCATAAACGTGGTAACTTGATGCTTTAAAAGGAAACATCCAAAAAAAAGGGGGATGGTTGTTGATTTTGTTATAATCACAGAATGATAATGTAGGGAAAGAACCTTAGAATCTCAACTTCTCATCAGAAATGAGAAAACCAAGTATCAAAACTTAGAATGCTGTATCTTGGATCATGTAGCAAATCATCCAAAATATTTCTCCTTATTAATTTCTTCATTTCCCTGGATTCTAGTGAGCAGTTCTTGTTGGCTTTGTTTGTGGGCAACTGACTTTGTACACTGGTGGTGTATCTTTATTGGTTCCCATTCATTTTATGGCCCTGCTCATGTTTTGGGGCATTTGTTCCTGAGAATGAAAACAAAACAAAACAAAAAACACTCAAAGTAGATAATGCCTGCTTGCTTATGAACTAGTTTGGTAGACTAGACTCAAATAAAAAATTAAGTCCTTGTACCAGGAAGCCAGTAGATTTTAAGTTCAAAGAAAATAAGAAAGTGCTTGTGTGTGTGTGTGTGTGTGTGTGTGTGTGTGTGTGTTAGGGGAAGAGGGCCCACCTGAGTGGGAATACCCAAGATAATCCCTTTCATAAGACCTGCGTCCCCCCTAAACACTGCTATTTTGTAAGGAGATTTTTTTTCATTGGTTTCTTTTGGGGAACAGAGACCTCTTAAACAAATGCTACTTTGTTACAAATCTTTCTTTCTTCAATCAACAGATTGTCCCCCAACAATAATATACATATTAAATGAAAAGGCCAATGAGGGGTGGGGAACCTGCAGCTTTTAAGGCAAAACGTGGCCTTCTAGGTCCTTAACTGCGGCCTTTTGACTGAATCCAAATTTTACGGAACCAATCCTTTTATTAAAAGGGGTGCAGCAGAGAAAGATGAAGCTTTTCTTGCCTCCTTTGGTGCTTAAAAAGGAACAATCTGGGAATCAGGAGCCCACGGGTTCCCTACCCGTGCCAGGTGTGGCAGGTGGCATTTTGGTTTCTATATTGTTTTACCCCCTGATGTTATAACTGTGAAGATATTTTATTCCATGTCAAAAGGAACTTAAGGTTGCTAATTGGCTTGCCTTGAAATGCCTTGAAATCAGCCATTGTCTAGTTGGGCCCAATGTAATCAAATGGATCTTTAAAAGGAGAAGATGGAGGCAAAAGAGAAAGAGAGAGAGATGAACTGGAAAAAGGGCAAAAGATTCGAAGTATGAGAGGGCCTGACCCACCATTGCTGGCTTTGAAGACAAAGGGAGCCAAAAGTCAAGGAAGGCAGGCAGCTTCCAGAAGCCAGCAATAACCCCCAGATGGCAGCCGGCAATGAAACAGGGTCCTATAACTGCATAGAACCGAATTCTGCCAACAATATAAATGATCCTGGAAATAGATTGTTCTCTAGAGACTCCAGAAAGGAACACAGCCCTCTAGACATCTTGATTTTGGCTCTTTAAACCTAGAGCAGAGAAACAAGCTGAGCCTACCAGACTCTGACCTATAAAACTGTGGTGTTGATAAATGGGTATTGCTTTAGGCTGCTAAATTTGTGGTAAATTATTACACAGCAATAGAAAACTAATACAAATGGCTTTTAATGAGTTTTCTTAAGAGGATTGGTGGATTTTTTTTTGTATAGGCATCCCAGTCCCTCAATGTTTGCCCTTTCTTGGTAAGAATCAGTGTTACACATAGCTGGTCATAAAAAAAAAAAAAAAAGAAAGCATGATGATTTGATATCTAGGAGGTAGATTAAAGTAACAGGATACCAACTGGGGCCCTGACAATTTTTTTCCAGCTCTGAGAACGGCTGATCAAAGTACAATTTCTCCCCCAAGCAAATGAGGTTGAACCCAGTTTTTTAGGTGAATAAGAGATTGTCCCTTTTATTTCATCTTATCCCTTCTTTGTTATCAGCACGTACCAATCCCTTTCTGTATTGATTCTAATACCTCCTTCTCAACCTTAGCTAGGACTCTTCTCTTTTTTCTCCCATCTGGTCCTAAGAAGATGAGAGGGTACATCTGGGATTGCTTGTATTACATTCCATCTCATTAGATTGTTTCCCTGGGAAATAGCTCAGTTAGGTAGAGATTAAAAATACTGATTATAATCTGAATCCAGAGGTAGAAAGGAAATCTTTGATGAGATGAATATATGTTGCTATAAATGTTAATTATTGTAGAAATATATACAGTATACACATTTGTTCAATCATTTCAGTAGCCTTTAGTGATAGAGGCCATTTTAGGTCCTCAATTCTTTTTTCAGCTTCTTCAAAACCTAGGCAAGGAAGAGGAATACTATTTACCATGAGCTTCCTCAGAGACTCCACCATAAACTAAAGCTCAGAGGTTAAGTAATTCATACAAAGTCAACCAGTTGGAAAGTAGCAGAGCCAAAAATTCCCTCTAACTTGATCAAACTCTAAACTCTATTCTTGCTACCACACCATCCTTTTCAAAAATACTTTTCACACTAGTTCCTCTGGGTATTTATTGTTACTACTGGGTGAAAAAGGCATTTTGATATTCAAATAAGCTTTTAAAAACTGAATTAAATTAAGTAAACTGGCTTATTTTCATCATGTTAACTCTCTAAGAAAGTAGATATAGTGTGTAATGTTTCCTAAATTATATGGCCATGGAGCTCCTTTAAAGAGTATTTCATGAGACTAATATTTTAGTTTCTGAATTTTTAGAGCGGTCTTCCCTAGCCCCATACATTTCAGAAAGCATCATTTTGTTCACATCACCATTCCTGTGATACTTGGTCCATCTCATCTACAAAATTACTTTAGAGCACTATTTCTTATAGCATGTGCACAGAGCATCCTTCCACAGGATGGGGATAGGTCATATGCAAGTAAGAAAGTCAATGGTTGAAAATGGCAGGTTAAGTAAAGTTAAGGATGCTTCCTTATTGCAAAAATTTCAGAGGCTCTACTATGCTACTCTGGTATTTCTATTTCCTGCAAGAGAACATAGAATAAAGTATTTCTCAACAATACTTTCAACAGAATTTTTTTCCCCATACACAATGATTGCACATTTTGTCAAAAACAATTTGGAAACTTCTTCTTCTTAGAAAAATTACCATTTCTCCTAGTGGCACCATATATTCTCATCTCTTTGGAAAAGAGAAATGAATTGAAACTCTCAGTTGTAGTGACTTTTTAAAATGCACCATACAGACAATGTGACCTTGATTGCAGAGGGTCCTGTGCTTAAACTATTCCTCTTACAGAACCACTTTGGACTTGGAAAGTTATTCTGCTTCCAGAGATGTGATGAAATGAAAGTTGCAGTGGAGCTCTGTGTTGCTGG
>CM052438.1:156622175-156737688 GCA_028533085.1 Varecia variegata | reverse complement strand
CTCTTTGGAAAAGAGAAATGAATTGAAACTCTCAGTTGTAGTGACTTTTTAAAATGCACCATACAGACAATGTGACCTTGATTGCAGAGGGTCCTGTGCTTAAACTATTCCTCTTACAGAACCACTTTGGACTTGGAAAGTTATTCTGCTTCCAGAGATGTGATGAAATGAAAGTTGCAGTGGAGCTCTGTGTTGCTGGCTATGCTGAGAACATCAGTTTGGGGTGATGCTCCACCACGAACTCTCTTTTGAGGAGCCTTTTTAATTGAGAGGTCAGAAGTGAAGGGAAGCAAAGGCATCATTTTGTAGCCCTATTGATATGTTCTAGCCTCGCTCTGTACTGCATCTACCCTAAGTGAATTGTAAATTTATTTATAGAAGCTATTTGACACTTTACAAGGTATTTCACTGCTTGCCAATATCATTTTTTATAACTAGTATCTGGGAGCTTATTTAACAAATCCCAGAATTAATTCTCTTTTAAATTAATTCATTTGGGTCATATCTGTACTGAACAAGTGTTTTTGAACCTTTTAAAAAATATTCTCCCCTTTTAAATAAAAAAAAAATTATCAGGCCGGGCGCGCTGGCTCACGCCTGTAATCCTAGCACTTGGGAGGCCAAGGTGAGTGGATCGCTTGAGGTCAGGAGTTCGAGACCAGCCTGAGCAAGAGCGAGACCCCGTCTCTACTAAAAATAGAAAGAAACTATCTGGCCAACTAAAAATATATATAGAAAAAATTAGCCGGGCATGGTGGTGCATGCCTATAGTCCCAGCTACTCGGGAGGCTGAGGCAGTAGGATTGCTTGAGCCCAGGCGTTTGAAGTTGCTGTGAGCTAGGCTGATGCCATGGCACTCTAGCCTGGGTAACAGAGTGAGACTCTGTCTCGGAAAAAAAAAAAAAATATATATATATATACATATATATATATAGCATGTTAGAGGGGTTCTTAAATAAGAAGCCCAAACTGCAGCAGATGAGAAGTAGAAAGGGAATGCATTAGAACTTAGTCTTCCATATCCATGTTTAACACTTTGCAGGCATGCTTATTATTAATATATAGTACACCATAGCATTTTCAGTACCATTATTTGTGGGTGATGCCAAAAGTCCATGATCTGCATTCTGTGATTTTGCTGAAGCATCTGCTTGAATTGCTTGTAGAGAGAGATTGGGGTGTGGAAGCAGGTCTCTTAGGTAGTGTGTTGGCCTGGTATCTCCTTCCTACCACTGGCTAGCAAAGGAACTGTGGCAGGTTTGGATAAATGGTCCCCCAAACATATCTGCAAACTAATCACTGGAACCTGTGAAAGTTACCTCATAAGGCAAAGAGGACTTCGTATCCATGATTTAAGTTAAGGATCTTGAGATGGGGGGCGGTTATCCTGGCTTATCTAGGTGGACCAAATATAATCTTAAGGATCTTTACAAGAGGGAAGCAGAGGGAGTCGGCATAGAGGAGAAGGTGATATCATTATGGAAGCAGAGATTGGACTGATGAGCTTTGGAGTCACAGAGAAAAAATACAGCTATTCGCTAAGGTTGAAAAAGGAAAGGAAATACATTTTTCTCTCATAGACTCCAGAAGGAATCATCTCTGATTATACCTTAACTTTAACCTAGTAAAACTGATGTCAGACTTCTGAATTCCAAAACTGTAAGAGAATAAATTTATGTTGTTTAAAGTCACTAAATTTGTGATAAATTTGTTATAGCTGTCACAAAAAACTAATACAGGAATCAGCAACAAATCATTTAAGTGGACAGTGAATCTCTGCAGTTATACTGCTAGAGATGAGCCTGGCTCCAGTACATTCCAGCTGTCATCCCTGGGAGATTTTGGCACTAGCCGTTAGTGTCATTTGCCCCATTGATTATAAAATGTTAGAAAATGTTAGTATATACCCTAATCATAGAGATGTTTTAAGAATTAACAGACTGTAAATATAAAATATGTAGCCCTGGGCTTAGCTTAGAGGAATCAAATATTATTTGTTGTTATCATTGTTAAGAGGCTATAAACAACAGTATTTTTTTGTTAAAGGGTCATTGGGAGAGATATATGTACTCAAGACTAAAGATGCTACTTGCTTGTGATATGAGAATTTTCACAGGGCAAATGAGTTATTTCCAATGACTGGGATGAAGACCGAAGATCAATATGATGATCCTGTTTCTCATTGTAATGTTGGTATATCCTTTTAATCTTTAAAGAAAGATCCAATCTTACCCAAAATTCATTTGAAATATATACGCTGTAATGAATAACTAACGTATTTCTGGCTTAAGAGACATATTGTAGTGAGAAAAGATAATAAACGAGTAAACAAATGAACAAACAAGATAATTCAGAATGGTGAGTGCTGAAATGGAAACAAATGAGGCTAATGTGAAGAAAGTGGCCACTGGCACTATAGATGGTCTGGGCAGGTGAGACTTCAATGAGCTGGGACTTCAAGGATGAGAAAGGACTGGAGCACTCTAGACAAAGGGAAGAACCAATCCAAAGCAGGAGTGATGGGCATGTGTGTGTGAAGGGTGAAAGTTCAGTGTTGTTGAAGTAGAATGAATGTGTAAATTTTATTATAACAGGAGCAGGCAGCCACTAGATTATGCAGAGGTGTGTAGATCATGTCACAGAGTTTGGATTTTCTTTTACGGACAATGAGAATCTTTTGGAGGGCGTCAATTCATTTATTGTTGCTATAAAAGAATACCTAAGGCTGGGTAATTTATAAAGAAAAGAGGCTTTTTGGCTCATAATTCTGCTGGCTGGAAGTTTGAGCATTTGGTGAAAGCCTTGGGCTGCTTCCACGCATGGCGGAAGGCACAGGGGAGCCAGGATGAAGAGAGATCACATGGCGAAAGAGGAAACAAGAGAGAAAGGAGGGAGGTACCAAGGTCTTTTGAACAATCAGCTCTCCCTGAAATTCGTAGAGCAAGAACTCACTCAGCTCCCCCCATTCCAGGGAGGGAATTCATCCCTTATGAATAGATTAACGCCCTATGACCCAAACACCTCACATGAGGCTCTACCTCTAACGTTAGGCTCACATTTCAACACGAGATTTGGCTAAACAAACATCCAAACTGTAGCAGAGAGTTTTAAGCAAGAGAGTGGCATTCTATATATTATATTCTAAACTATCACTCTGGTTAATATATGGAACATGAGTGGTAGAGGAGGCAAAAAGAAGGAAGGAGTCCAAGGAGGTAGCTTTTGAGTTCATTCCAGCAAGAGATAATAGTGGCTTGGAGAGCAATGGAAACAGTGAAGACAGAAATAAGGGGAGACTTTAGCAATGGGATTCAGGGTAGAGTCAAAGCATTTCCAGTGTATGGGATGTAGGGTAGATGGAAAAGAGAGAAATAAATTATGGTTCCTAGATTTTTGGCTCAGCAATGAGGGAAATATTGTTTTCATTTTTTGAGACAGCAAAAGCTTGACAAGTGTAAGGTTTAGAAGAGGGAAATTAGGTTCTGTTTGGCTGTGTTTGTGTACTTATTAGACATCTTAGTGGAAGTATTGAGCTGGTAGTTGTATACATGTGCCTCAACTTCATAGAATTAAGACATTTACTCTATGAATAATAAAAATTTAGACCTTGTGACAATGTATTTCATGGAGAAGGAGGTTAAATAAATTATTACTGTTGTTGGACATTTTACTGAGGTAGTAATATGCTGACGTGAGATAGAAGTGGTTTGTTTTAATCATTGTGTGCTTTTGATGTTGCTTTTTAGTTGTGTTTGAGGTGGTCGTGGTGTGGTAGTAGTATTCTCCAAAATGATTTCTACTCCTGCAAAAAGACTTTTGAAAACCAGAAAACCAAGGCAAAGGTAGATATTATTTAATTCCTGCTGCCACCTAGTGGCACTATTCAAAATTAAAAAGAGAAGATGAACTGGTTGAGAATCAGACTAAGGGTCAGTAGAACTCAAGAGAACAGTTACTTACCCAATCCTCCCTCATTTTACAGATGAGAAAAGAAAGACAGAGAAAGAAAGTGAATTGTCCCAGGTCTCATAGCTACTCAAGAGTCTGGGCTCTGTTGCTGAAATCTACTTTAATGATTCTTTACTGATCTCAAACTAGCTTTATCTGAATGAGTTAACATTTGTTTCAAATTTTATTTCAAAATTTACTCATTGTTAGCAGTCATTTAGAAATTTAGAAATGTAATCCATTTTGTAATGGATCTTTTACTAGTCCCATACATCTTTCCATACTCTCAATCCCCAAAAGGAAGTATATTTTGTTGATATTATGAGAGAATACACTGAGAATATATAAACATAAAATTAAGACATAGATACCCTAAATCAGTATTTTAGCATGCAGGCAACATACCTTACTGGACATGTCTTAATCAACCCTGTGGAAGGAGACAGCTGTGGCTGAGCTGAGACAGGCTGTATAAGACAGCAGCCGAGAACACAGGATTTGGAGACAACAGAACTGGGATTTGAAGTATGGCTGTTGCCTAGGAGTCATGTGACCTTGAACAAGTTACTCAACCTGCCTATGTGCAGTTTTCTCATCTCTATAAAAAAACCAAGCACAGATGGTTAAAGTAAGAAAATTTCAGTGATTTTTAAAATTAATTAAAGCATCTGATTTAAAATATAAGTTTTATTATTCAGGTATGGCAGGGACAACAGATCAGGACATAATTGCCATTGAAAACACAGGCACGCCACACCCACAGGGGAAGTGCCAGGCTCAGTCAGGAGACAGAGAGAGTGAGGAGAAAAGGTGCCAAGGAATCTTATTCTGATTTCCCCAGGAAGACACGGGCAAGACAGAGTGATCAGGTTTAGGACTGGCCATGTTGAATAATTTTGGGAGCTCCAGGGAATAGAGCCTGTTCCTGTTTGTCTGGTACCTGATCCTGAGGTTATTAGGGCAGAGGAATAGGGGCCTGGTGTATAAGAGACACAAAAAAGAAATGATGGGGGGTTTGGGCTCTGGATGGGTTGGTTTGTATATGAAAGACATGCTCCCAGGTGAGCCATTTGCTGTGTCTAGAAATTCTCTAGCCATGGGAGAGGCAGTGTCTCCAGGGGCAGCAAGGCCCCATATGTCAAAGCAAGAGAAACACATGGTTAATACAGGGTCTGTCTCATGGGGACCCAGAATAAATAATGGTCACAGTCATGACAATAATGATAATATAAAGACAAATTTGCATGGTGCCTGCTCTCAGAAATATCACAGTCTTGTCTGGGCACACAAAAATGAACATAATTTTAATTTAATGTAATAAATACTAGAGTGGTGGTTCCTACAAGGTACAGCTGAGAAAGAGGGAGAGATGGACTCAGCTTTAGTGAAGGGAGGTTACGAGAAGGATTCATGAAGGTAATATAGGAATTGTTTCCTAGAGGATGAAAAGTTAACCTAATGAACAAAATTGTGGTTGAGAGTGAAGAAAGACATTATGGAAAGAGAGGACAATGTACAATGACAAGGCAGAGTCAGTGTCCCTGACATGAGAAGTAGCCTGGAGTTCACTATGGCTCAAAGGGAGTTTTGCAGTTAAAATAACACTGTCATTGATAATGAAGAAACTGTAGAGGAAAACAGACACTTACCAAATATTTTCAGCCACACACTCTGTTAAACCTTTGTCCTGTACCATCTCATTTAAAAAATCTTAACGAAGCAAGTACTTTTGGTATCTTACTTCACAGAAAAGGAAACTGTCCGTCAGTGAGTTTAAGTGTTCTGAGAGAGCAGTGGAGGCAGCCGCAAGACCTTTTGAGGCTAAAGCTCAGATATCATGCAGTGTTACTTCTGACATATTCTATTGGTCAAAGAAGAGCCACAAAGCCAGCACAGATTCAAAGGATGGGGAAGTAAAGCCCATCACTTAAGGAAAGTTACTGCAAAGAACTTGTAGCCATTTTTTTTACTTGCCACAAAGTTGACTATATCATCTGTACTCGTTCACTGAAAGCAGAATCTCAAAACCAACTATAATAGAAAAATCATACACCTAATTTCTCTAGAACCCCTAAAGAGATAAAGAAGCATCTGAAGCCTCTGACCACACATAGAATTATGTTTAATCCATTTTGGACCCCCAGTGGGTAGAATACCTCAGCTTTTCATATTCAATCATCATGACAAAATTATGAAGTCAGTATTTTTAACTTATTTAACAAAATAAGTCAAAAGAGACTCAGATTTGGCATCTTTCTTGAAGTTGCACAGCAATTAAGTGGTTGAGCCAAGATTGAAAACTTGATTTATTATGAATCATTGTCTATTTTTACCATGGTCTCACATCATGGTGCAATAAGGAGTAAGGTTATGGGGAGGTATTTGGGAACGTGCACAGTGGAGCTATTCTTCGACAGCAGGAAGTATGGGTCTGTAAGCCAGGAGAGAGTTTTGTGATAGATATATCCATTTTATCATTGTCAACACAATAGCAGTATTTAAACTTCAGGAATATATAAGGTTCTGGGAAGAAGTACAGAGAAGAAGAGTAGGGAAAAGAGAAGATAAGAAAGTTAAAGAGTAGAGGGGGAGATTAGAAAAAAAAAAGGGAGCAGAGGAAATGGGGGAATGGAAGAGAGAGAAAAGAGTAGATAAAAGCAACAGCTGAGTGAAGGAGAAAATGCCCTCCAGTTACTGCAGAGAAGTGAAGCAGAATGAGGAATGAGATGAAGCTATTTTATTTTAGATGTTTCTTAGAAGAGGGTTTATAGGTCTCTTTATAGCATTTAAACTCTCGAGTCTCTGGATTTTAGGAAATAATGTGGAATTGAGCCCTATATTCTCACAAAAGCTTAGAGATGAAGACTCAAGGTTGCACATGAACCATTTTAGGACTTAAGTTGAGAAGAATTTAAAAAGGAATAAAGAAAAAGACTCAGCTGTTAGATGTAAAGAGTTTTTAAGCCTGTTTCTCCACTGGAGTCATGAAAAAGGTAACACTTACTTTTTCTCTTTAAAGAACACTTTCCACTCAACCCTCAAATTTTTGATTTGTATGAGAAAAGAACTGTAGAAATTAGATGGTAATTGTAAGCTAGCTGAAGATAGCTAATAGAAATTTAGGAATTATCACATGAGAAAAGAATAGTTCATAGCATTTTATAGTTTATACCATGCTTTTTCATCTTTTATTTTTTTTCTGGCCCCATAGACCCTAACATGCGTTATCCTTGAGAACAAGGATTGTGTCTTTATCACTGTATCTCTAGGATTTGTACAGCATGGGGCAGGCCTGCAATAAATGTGTACTGAATAAATTTGTAAGAACAAATAAGATTCATATGAACATTCCTTGTTGGTTAATATATGTTATACCTAGAAAGATCTAATTTATTAAACTAGGCAGGCAGTAGTGTCACCTGACATTCTTAATCCAGTGAGCAAGACAGACACAGCTTAAGGTAAGGTGTAACCCATATTCATCCCAGGGACACTAATACCCCAGTCTAGGTACTATCAAATTCAAAGAAGCAGTTCCAAGAAAACAGGTAATTAAGGGCTCTTCTATCTTTACTGTCATCACTGACAAACTCCAATTCCGAGTCCAAGGTAATGTTCTAAAATTCCCCTGTTCTTTATTGTTCATCACTCTGTTCCTTAAGGCATAGCTGCTGAAAACCTCTTTGTCTCTCTGTCTTTACTCCACACACCCTCTCATTATCTCTAGCACCTGAACAGGTATGCCTGCTTTTTCCTTCCTCCAAAAGTCATGAAATGCCACTTCCATGTATCCTCAAAGGTGGCCCGAGGAAGGGAGCCTTGCTATGCTCCTGTCCTCTGTACGCCACCTACTTTGAACATTTGTTCTTTCTTTGTAGTGTTTTATCTTAGAGACTAAACAAAGAGTTTCTAGAATGGAGTCATAAACTGCGAAATACTGACCATAGGTCAAGCAAAATGAGTACCAGGAATATATAATTAGCCATTGTGTGGGGATTATTGGTAATCTTAGTGAGATCAGTTTCAGTGGGGTGGTGAAGAGGGTTTGAATGGAGTGGATTTGAAAGAATGGAAAACAAAGAACTTGGGTGAAGATAATATTTTTGAGAAGTTTTGCTATAAAGAAAAACAGAAAAATGGAGATTTTGTCATTGTGCAAACATAGATTGTACTTCCACAAACTTAGATAGTATATATATTTTTATTTATATATACATATATAAATTTTTTATATGGAAAACCAAGTGTCCCAGCACTACTACTGAATATCAATCATTTCTGCTACTTGATCTGCAATGCCATTACCAAATTATTCTATATATTCTCCATTACATCCTTATGGGACCACTGTCATCTATGCAGTCTATCATTGGCTGAAACATTGTTATGCAGCTCATGAATGTATATAGTTCCTGACTACAATACAAGGCCAGTAATATTGCCTGTTTCCACCTGCCAGACTGGATAACCTCATGATTCATGGAGGATTAAGTCCAGTATTCAGAAACCCCTGCCTGAAACGGGCAATAATTAACCCTAAAAGAAATACAACTCTGGACATAAATCTGGGGGAAGGACTTGAAAGGATTGAATAGTTTTCAAGTAACTTAGCAGCATCCCCCAGACAAAGCTCAAAATATTATAAAAATACAAAAATATCAACAACCAACAGTATAAAGTTTATGATGTCTGGCATCTAATCAAAATTCATGATACATGCAAAGAAACAGGAAAATGGCATCTCTAATGAGAATAATCGATCAAAACAAACCAGAATGGACACAGATACTAAAAATAGTAGATGAGTGTTAGGTAGGGATCAAATCTGCAGGTGGTGGGTATAGGCCAGGGGGGTGGTTCCTAGGGGTAGAGAAGCTGGTACCAATCAGGGGAAAGGACTGCAGGAAAATATAGAACACCTGATAATCATCTGGTAATATCCCACACCTCCTGCAAGCCCGCCTCCCCGACCAGGCCAATAAAAGGAAACCACCTGGGAGTCATCAACATTTTCCTCCACATATGAAGACTGACGCGTTCTTTTCTCTGGAACGCATTTTCAGTCCGGGTAGCTTCCTTTTGTTATGTTTTTTTAACTTTCACGTTGTATAGTTTCTTTCTTTTTGGTAATAAAGTGTTTGTGGGGGATTGCTTTGTATTTGTGACCACTCCATCATTGGCTCAACTGAGTACCAGCACGCACTCTTGACACTGGGAACTGAGGACCAGGGAATATCAAGACAGACCTAACATTTGGTGCCAAAACCCGGGAAGGAAACGTCCTGCAAACTCCTGTAAGGTAAGAATGATGGAGTGGCATGTGTCTGTTGGAGGCCGCTTTGTTGCTCTGTCTTTATGGCATCTTGCTTCCCCACGTTTTGTCCCCTGAGTTTTCAGAACCTGTTTCTCTTCCCTATCTCCCCTGTTGGAGTGGTAAATTACAAGCGCCCTGTGTATTCCAGTTTCTCTTTGCTCATTCCTTTTCTGGTGCTTCCCAGTCACCTTATCTCCCTGCTGGGAAAAACTGTACTCTGTGTGTTGCAACATTTTTTTGCTGTGTTCTCATTTCTCCTCTGGCCTTTGTGCATTTTCAGCTGCACCAAACTTGACTTTGCAAAGTTTGGCCACTATTACCTTGTTAACTTTATTAGAGGAAAAGGGAAGGTGGAAACCGTGTACTTCTTAGTTCTTTCCCAGGCTTAGGGAAGCCTCCGTGTCTAACAGAAATCCTATTCAGAAATGGGGGGAGGTTCCATATATTCAAGCTTTCTTGGTTCTTTATTAGGATCCTGACTTGAGGAACATGCCTAGCCTATGTAAGCTCCAGACACCAAGAAACTGTGCCAGACATCCCAGATGATCCCCTTTTAGCTCTCCCAGAAGGGCTGCAGTCCATCCTGGAGCCACCTCAGTCCCCAATTCAGATGGGGGCAGGGGTTCCACTAGTGTTCCAACATGGATTTTAGCCAGTTTGCAAACTGGTGAAATTGTGGTATTGTCTCATGGCTGGAATTGGGAGGTAAAAATATATTAGATCTGGATTTGTGTGATTTTTGATAAGTAGGACTAATTTTTGATATTGTTGGTTTGGTAAAAACAGCTAATATGTTCTGAGTTGTCAGTAAAGGTGCCCATGTGTTTAAGGGCCTTACTGAGATAAATATCTACTTTTCATAGGCTGTAAAAATGATTAACAGAAAATAACTTAAAATAATAAAGATACAAGAAAACTACTAAAACAATAAATTGGAGAAATACAACTAACATGGATGTTTATAACAGACAATTCAAATTTTCTTATTTCTTAGATTTTCACTAAAATTTAAAGTTACTAAAAGTAGGAATTCAGGTCAATGCATCTGATTCTATATATGGCATGTACAAAGAAATAGAATGTGTTGTGGAAGAGGCATAAAGTGTGTTCTTATTAAAAATATATGTGTAATTTTGTCTAATTTAGAGATTATTTTGAAGCTGATTCAAAATATGGATTTAGAGGAAAAAGCCAAGATAAAAGGTAACTAAATACCTTGAAAAAAGTGATATAGAAAGGCTATGAGTATGGAAACATATTTTTGGTAAGAAAAGTTAAATAGAAAGGGGAGTAATATTGTATAAGAAAGGATCTTGTAGGGAAATTTTTTGTCTTAAAATAACTGGAAATTTAAGAGAAGGAAAACTTGGGACAAAAACAGAAAGTCACAGATGGTCTGTGTAAGTTGTGATAGGGTTTGTGAAAAAATTTATAAAGAAATTTGGTATATAATCAAGTTGCTTATAATTAAAAGGGAAATTTATGATCAGCAAAATATATCAAAAGTTCAGAACTCAAATGGTCAATCTGCCACTATAGAGTTAAAGTGGAATCTCAGTCTCTCTATTCTCTGCCTGCTTTAAACCTATGGTTACTGTGTTATAGTCTGTTATCACGGACTTAAGGTTACTGGGAATAGCCAGTTCTTGCAGCAGTGTGAACACTGAAATCTCACTTAAAACTAAAGAAAAAAAAAGGGACACTTCATCCCTGAACCAGCAGGAAAAATTACAGAAAATGAGATTTCCATTCTGTTTCCTAGTTTTATTAAGCAGAAGTTTTAGTTTAACCTGGAAAAGAACCTCAACATCCCCTCATGGTGAGTCAACGGGCTGCCTATTCACTGTGGAAGGTGGTGTGTCTTAAAAAGCTGAAGAGGTGCTAGAGCATCCTTAGGAACTGAAGGACGCTTGTAGTTGTGTTCTCCACCTGGAATAGGAGGTGTGTGGGTTGGACATGGGCTTTACTGCTTGAAGTCCAAGGATAAGAGGCATAGGTGCCCTAAGTAGAAGGTGGCTATTTCTGACCTAGGGTGGGCATTCCTTTCCTGGCTTTCCCTTCTTACCTACCTTTCCTAATTGGGTGATTGAGTCGAAAATTTGCCCTTGAGAGAGGCCAAGGGGGTGGGGTGGGAATCAAGGGTAGAGACCTCACCATGTCTGCCACAGGTCATGGGGACAAGGGGACTAGCTGGGGTGGGGGGAGAGACTGTGACGCCCCAGTAGTCAGGATCAGTACACTGGGACTGGGGACACCTGGTCTAGTGGCCAGTTGCAGAGGCGTGGTTGCAACTTAATGAAGCCATCCTGGCTACACATAGCAGGAAGTCAAAATGTAGCCTCCGACTCCTGTTTTGCCGGTCATGGGGATACCTGGTCCGGTAGAGGGTCTACCCTCTTCTTTTTTTCCTGTAGAAACCATGGTATAGGAGACTTTAATCCCTACCAATTCTCCCCTGGGATGTCTGTTAAAAAATTGGAAAACCCTAGGACTTTACAGCCTTTGCAAAATGAAATTAGTGTTTTTCTGCAATACAGCCTGGCCCCAATACCAGCTGCTGGGTGGAGAATCTTGGCCTGAGAACAGGAGCCTTAACCTGAACACCATCCTGCAATTAGATCTATTGTACAATGGAGGGAAAGTGGTCAGGGGTTCCCTATGTTCAAGCTCTTATTTATCTGAGGAATAACCCCCAATATTGCACATACTGCATGGAAATCTTGTGTGGAAAAGTGTTAGCTCAGGGGGCTTGAAAAGGTCTGAGTGCCTCTAGACTGGGAATAAAGTGCATGATATCAATTTCAATATAAGAAATTAGAGAGGTGATTCCATTACTAATTCTAAAGCTATTTAAGGGATAATTAATAGATAATCTCTCCAAAGGGAGATTACATGGTAAGTAAGTATGTCAAAAACTGTTCATCATTGTTAGCCATTAGAGATACGCAAATTAAAACTACAATGAGATACCACTAAACATCTATTATAACAGCTAACACTAAAAATTATAGAGATAATTTCAAATGCTGGAAAGGATGCAGAAAAACGGGATATCTCATAGATTGCTGGTAGAAATGTAAAATAGCTACATCATAGGACAGGTATATGTTGAACAGTGGTAGAATGGTACAGTCATTCTGGCAAATATTAATACTTTGTCAGTTTCTTAAAAAAAACAAAAACAAAAAAACCCAAACTACATATTCACTTACTATACTAACAGATGAGAAACAAAAAATTGTGGTTATATAAAAAATTGTGCACAATGTTTATAACAGCATTATTTGTAACAGAAAAATATTGGAAATAGTGCGGATGTCATTTAATGGGTAGATTGTTGAACTATTTCTAATACACCCATACAGTAGAATACTATTCCCAGCAATACAGAGAAATGAACTATTAACAAGTGTATTATGTTAAGTGAAAAAAAGTTGATCTTAAAATATTACATACTGCATGATTCCATTTAGGTAATGTTACCAAAATTATAGATTTTGTGAACAGATCAGTGGTTGTCAGGGAACAGGGATGAACAGGGAAGATGGGTAGGGGTGTGGATACAAATATGTAGAATGATGGAATGTTTGGGGGGTGATGAAACAGTCTATCTTGACTGGTGATGGTTACATAAAACAATTTATTAGATAAAATTGAATAGAATTACAAGCACATGTACATAAATAAATGTAGGTTATTTGGTTAAATGGTTAAAACTAAATAATATCTGTAGTCTAGTCAAAAGAATCAATCAATTTCCTGGTTTTGCTATTGTGTTACAACTATAGAAGATGTAGCTATTAGGGGATGCTGGATGAAGGGTACACAGAACTCTAGTTTTGTAATTTCCTGTAGTCCATATTTATTTCAAATAATAAAGTTTTTAAAGATAATACAGGATAATATTGGTAACTTCTTGCCAATAGATTTGCCAATGTAGATGAAGTAGGCAAATTCCTTAACACTAAATACCAAAGCTTACTCAGAAGAAATAGATAACCTAAATATTAATAATTCTAGACCTTAAATACAAATTAATAAAAATTAATTTGTAGTTAAAATCTGTACTACAGTCAAATGGGGTTTATGTAAAAACATAAGATTAGTGTAGCCATCAACAATTAATGAAGGTAATTCACCATATTAACAAATAGGAAAAAAGCATGATTCTCAGTAGGTGCAGAAAAAGTATTTAACAAAGTCAACCATCCATTCCTTTTTGAAATAGATCAGCAAAGTAGCCATAGAAAAGAACTTCCTCAACCTGATAAAGGGCATCTACAAAGAACCTATAGCTAATCTTATACCTAATGTTGAAAACCTTTTTTCTCCCTAAGATTGTTAACAAGATAAGAAGATCTCCCCTTACCACTTCTACTCAATACTGTACTGGAAGTTCTAGTCAGTAAAATAAGGCAAAATATGTGAATTTTTTAAAAATTTCTTTACAATAAACCCCTGATATTATTTACATAATTGTATATGCAGAGAATCTGATGAAACCTACAATAAAGTCACTAAAACTAACAAAAAGAGTTTAGCAAGGTTGCAGGACACAAGATGAAATATTTTTTTGAAAAAATCAATTGTATTTCTATGTACTAGCAATAAGCATTTGGAAATTAAAATTATAAAAACAATACCAGTTACAATAGGACCAAAATATAGCAAATACCTAAGGATAAATCTGACAAAAGATATGTAAACCTGTAGACCACTCAAATTGTTGAAAGAAACTAAGAATGACCTAAAAAATTGATACATATGTGTGTGTGTGTGTCATATTTATGAGTTGAAAGGCTCGTTATTGCTAAGTTTGATCTATACTTTCAGTGCAACCCCAAGCAAAATTATACCATGCCTTTTTTTGTAGAAAGTGAAAATCTATTTCTAAAATTCATATGGCAAAGAAAAGGACCTAAAATAACCAAACCTTGAAAAAGAACAACAAAGTTGCAAGACTAGAACTATTTTGTGCCAAGACTTATTATAAAGCTACAATCATCAACACAGTATGCTTTTGGTGTAACGAATTTATAGACAAATAAATCAATGTAACAGAATTATAGAATGTGTGTGTGTGTTTATTTTAGGATCACATTCCCCAAAATACATTTTTCTTTCACTGATTTACTGAGGTATAACTGAACTGAAATAACTACACATATTTAAAGTGGCAGTTTCATAGGTTTGACATCGGTATACATCTGGGAAACAATCACCTCTATCATCTATCTATTTATCTATGCATGTCTCTCTATCTTTAGATAACTAAAATTAAAACCATAATGTGATACCACTAAAATGGCTAAAATTAAAAGAAAAAAATTAGCCATACCAAGTGTATTTGGGAATGTAGGAAAAAAATGGAACTCTCATATACTTCTGGCAAGGAATATGAAGAGGCACAAAACTTTGTAAAAAGAGTTTGATAACACCCTGGGAGGCTTAGACAGGAGGATCACTTGAAGTCAGAAGTTCGAAAGCAGCCTGAACAAGAGCGAGATCCCAGCTCTACCAAAAATGGCAAAAAATGATCTGGGCATGGTGCTGTGAGCCTGTAGTCCCAGCTGCTCAGGAGGCCAAGGCAGGAGGATCACTTGAGCCTAGGAGTTTGAGGTTGCTGTGAGATATAAGGATGCCACTGTACTCTATTCAGGGTGACAGAGTAAGACACTGTCTAAAAAAAAAAAAAAAAAAGTTTGATAGTTTCAATATATTCAATGTATACCTATCTTATGATGTATCAAAAATAAATAAAAGCTTATGTCTAAATAAAACCTGATACACAAATGTCCATATCAGCTTTGTTTTTAATAGTCCAGCACTGAAATAACTCAAATGTTCATCAAAAGGTGAATCAACTTTTAAAAAAATGTAGTTTATCTGTGTAACGAAACACTCCTCAGCAATATGAAGGAATGGACTATTGAATTGTGCTACAACATTGGTGAATCTCAAAGTAATTATGCTGTGCCAGAAAAACCAAATCAAAGAAAATAAAGCACCTACTCCATGGTGATTTCCTTTATTTAAAAATACAGAAAATAAAAACTAATCTCTAGTGAAAGAAATGAGAGCAATTGTTGCCTGAAGGCAGGAAGATGTGGGGAGGGCTGGAATGAGATATTGCAAAGGGGCTCACGTAAACTTTGGATGTTGCTGGATATATTCATTATCTTGATTATGGTAATAGTTTTCTAGCTACATAATTATGGCAAAACTTATGAGGTCCATTTTAAATACATGCCATTTATTGTTTGCATTGTATAGTGTACTTCAGTATAACTGTAAAATTAAAGAATTGCATTTTGGGGGAATGTGATTCTACAGTGATCTCTGAACCATTCCAAGTATGTTTCACTGCAGCAGGCTTTCTAGAGCCTTCACTGTTTCTTTTTCTTTAGATAAAGGAAGCAAGTTGTATAGATTCAGTGCTATGTCATGGAACCAAACTGACGGAAGTAGAGTCAGGTCTCCCAGGACTCCAGAAGGTATCATATTGTTCATCTTTCTGTCTCTGACCCAGTCCTTCTGGGTACCATAATTCTTTCTTATGTCTGCTGTGCAGCTGTTTCATTCTTGTGTCTCTAAAGATAGACTTTTAGGCAGGATTCTCGATTCTTTCCCCCCATAACATCAGCCTCCACTTTGTTTTGGGTTTCTATGGCAGCATTAGTAGTCACAATGCCTTTACAATCTTGTATTTTCCAAACAGCACCTGACTCACGGCAATCCTTTTCCTGGTTAGTTTGGGCTCTCAAGAGAGGATCTTATTAGTTGTTGGTTGGGTAGATCCACGGGCTCTAAATCTTGTACCCAGCTGAGTTGAAGTGGTGTCATGTGGATCACAGCCTCCTTCACAGGGACTATAAAAGCAGAATTTCTGTGCAGGGTGGACAGTAAAGAGAAGTCATTGGAGTATCTGCTACAGAGGCATTTGACCATCGTAGTTGATTACATTTATTGCAGGTCTAGAAAAGGGTACCCCTGTGTTGGAACACATTATTAGATACTGTATATTTTTAAAAGCTTCCAAATCATAATAATTAGAAAAGTAAATTAAAGGAGTTTAAATCATTAATTGTGAGCTGCTTGCATGCATGATCGTATCTGGTAACTGATAAATGGGGTTTTCAGCAAAAAATAAGCAGATGTCAAGGAAAACCCAATCTCTTCCCTCAATCAAGGCCTTTTCTCTCCTCCCTCTTCCCCCTTGGATTGGTGTTTGCCAATGTTAAGCTCTTGGTGTAACTGTCCCTTCCTAAGGAAGATCTTGCCCAGTCATTCTCTATAACTTGAGATTTTTTACCACAGCATTTTGTCCTCTTCATAATAGTTATTGCAATTTGAAATACTTTTATTTGTTTTCTTGTGTGCTATCAGTCTCTACCACAAGATGATAAATTCTGTAAGAGCAGAGTCCATGCATGTCTTATTCTTTGATGGAAATGGTAACTGACTTGGTGAATCCTGCTTATCCTATCACCATCAAACTACAGCTAATTCATATGATCTTGTGCCATTTTTATAATTAATGTGTTATAAAAGCAAATGCATTAATTTTTTAATTAAAAGTATAAAATAAATTAAAATTCTTCCATATTGCCATCCCACAGAATAACTCCTATTGACCTATTGTGCATATTTCTTTCCATTCTTCTATGTACGTTTTACATTTTGAATCATAATGTAACTTTTACATCCCTTTTTGTTTGTAGCTTTCAATTGTGTTTTAACCATGTTCCCACTTTCTCTCTGTCCAATTTCAACCAAATTTACAGAAAAGTAAATAATTCCAAGATATAGCATATTCAATAATTTATAAAGCATGAAACACTAAGAGTGCCAGAGAAGGGTCTTCTGATTTATATTGAATTCATCACACTTTATTGGGGAAATGTATTTTCTTGCAATATTTACCAGGCAACATGTTAGTATGTCATTGAAAAAACTTAGACATAAATGATACCATTAGAAAAATCTAGAATCCCAGCAGAGAGCTAACTTGACCTAGGTTAATTAGTCATACCTTCACAAAGGTGATAATATTTAAATTAAATCTTGAAGGATAAACTGAATTTGGCAAAGCTAAGAGGGGAAGAAAGAGTGTTCTAGGTAAAAGAAATAATATGTATGTAAAGGTAGAGAATAAAAGGGTATACAACAGGGACATTTTCCATGTCACAAGAGGGAAACTAGCATGATGATAAGTGTACAGTCTGTAGCATCAGGGGAAATGAATTCAAATCCCTTATCTGCAACTTACTATTTCTTTGTGGTCCCATATCCTCAGCTATAAACTGGATACAATGATGATATCTATATTATAGAGTTCTTCTGAATATTAAGTGCTATGAAGCATAATCTGGCTTCCAAACTCATTTCTTCTTTTTCCAAGGCATTCAGATTGATTACTTCTTCCAGCATGCCTTGCAGTGACCAAGTGGCCATGAGACAGATTGGTGCAGAATGTGAGCAGAACAGATGTGTGCTGCTTCCAGGGCTGATTTATAGAAACTTCCCACATGTCAACTTCACACTTCCATCTTGATGAGCAAAGTGACCTTGGAAGCCTTATATTGAAGTCAGCAGAGCTAGAAAAGGGAAAGAAATTATATCCTTAAATAATCTCCTCATGGAGAGCCACCAGAAACACACTTTCTGGACTTTACATAAGCAACAGAAACTTTTATTACATTAATCCACTGAGATTTTGGAGGTGCATCTGTTATATCGGCTAGCATTTACCTTAACTAAGTAAATAGTTGCATAGTTGTCACAGTGAGTCCTCAACACATTAGCCTCTATTGCTATGAACATCCTCGCTAGGTCTATCGTATTATAGCTTTCCGACACTCTTGTTGAATGTGGAAGCTCTCAGAACAATACTAGCCTGGAAAGAGAACACGCTATAGTTGGAGATTACTGAAATATTTACAATATTCAGTAATCTTCTTTGTGGTCTTTTAAAAAACAAAACTTTCTCTCAATTTCTGGAGACTCTAAGAGAAAACGGCCACTTTCAAGAGATCGGACTCTGCTAAATTGAAAGCTCACCCTTGTAGTTTCCAGAACCACACCCTAGCAGGTCCAGCCTTCCTAGGAGAGTGCTAAATTGTAATAATTTTTCAACCAGGAAGGGTCTGAGAGAGCACTTTATCCAAGGATTTTCAAATGGCTATTAGGGTTAGAGTCTTTTTCTAATAAAATCTATACCATAAAGTAGATAAATATCCTACCTCTTATCCTCCAAGGGTAACCTGTGAGCTCCCTCCACAGAATACTTTTTGAAAATTGGGGGCAACCACTTTATTGTACAAACAGTAGGGTTAGAGGATATAATTGCATATACTACTGAATAGCCAAGTAATTACTAGAATCCAAGACTCTGACTTCCTAGTTCCAGGGCTCTTAACTTTTTGCATTGTCCTCTAGGAGGGCCTGCCTTCCTTCCTTGTGTTAATCATTTCCTCTCTTCTTCCCTTTTTGTGTTTTTTCTTTTTCCTTTCTGTACAACTGAGAATGAGAAATAGGAAAGAGACAGGTCCACTAATGTTATTTTAAACTATATTGACTGGTGAGAAAGAATAGAGAATGTGACTTTGTGGGATATTCTATGGCTCAAAATGAAAACCAACCAACCAACAACCTTCTTGACATTTGAAGTCCCACAAGATAGGACTTAGAAAAATAGGAATCATAATCCCATAATCCCTTTCTGTAAGACCACTGTTCTCCAGTATCCTTTCATTCTTTATTGGTCTTAAAAAGAACTACCTTCATTTGTTTATTCAAGATAGTAGGCTATATTTACCAACTTAATTCCTGCTATTTCTCTTTGTTGCTATGAGTTTTCTAAAGCAAAGTTCTGCATAGTTAGCACCTCTTTCTGCCCTGCATGTTAAAATCAATAAATTGACCAGCAAGTTGACCAGTAACAGTAAAAAACAACAACAAAAAATAAGTCTCTGTAGGCAGGTATTTCAAACACAAGTAATTTAGTCTGATTTCACAAGCTGTTCACAGGCAGACATCCAAAGAAAAAGGGACTTAGAATATATAGACCAAAAAAAGAAGTCTCAGTTTACTAGTTTTATGAATAGTTTATGTATATATATATATATACACACACACATATACACACATATATAAAACATACATATATGCATATATAACATACATATATAACTAACATACACATCTCACAATTAAATGCAAAATCACAATACAAAACATACTCATTTTTTAAATAATCAAATTTAACATTCTTATGTTTACTAAACCTTACATATCTGTGTCCAATAAAATAAACCACCTCCCCCTTATACATTCACCATCATTCACCTACATGTTACCTTCTTGTTGGGGAGCAGATTTGAGCAACCAGCACATTTTTGCTTAAAAGCCTTCCACCTCATTCTGTTTTCTCATTTCCAACGTGTGGCATGATATACAATCAGCGTATAGAGAGCATGAAGAGAAGATTTCCAATGTGGAGAAAATATACATATTGGATGGCAGATAAGGGAAGATATACAATGACTTCTCTAAATAAACTAAAGGAAATATTTTATACATTTTATACATATATATTAAGTTATTAAGTATGAAATACCTGATATCCTTAAGTACTAAGTTTGACAGTTGATATCTATGACATTTCACTTTGACACTTCTTGTTTTATTTTTACTGTGAATGTACATCTTCATTCTTTTAAACATACTATTTGGCTTGTGATTATCTATCAAAAGTTTTTTAGGGCAATTTTTGTGAAATCATGGATAAGTCCAAAATTCATGTTATTTTCAAATATGAGGTATGTCATGGAAAAAATGCAGTGTAGAAAACTTGAAATATCAAAGAAATATTTGGGAAGGATGTGGCTAATGAAGACACAGTATGTCAGTGGTTTGAAAAGTTCCATTCTGGCAATTTTAATCTTGGAAATGAGCCACATGGGCCATCTGAGACCAAGGTGGATAATGATGAGCTGAAAGCTATAGTGGTAGTAAGTCCATCTCAACCTATGTGTGAATTAGCGGCAAGGTTTGACATTGCTATTCCAGCAGTATTGGACTATTTGAAACAAATTGGCAGGGTACAGAAGCTGGATAGATGTGTACCGCATGAATTAAATGAGCATCAGAAGAGAAGTGGTCTCGGAGCTTGCCTTTCTTTGCTATCATGACAAAAAGGCGAACCATTTCTACACCATATTGTTACGTATGATGAAAAATGGATTCTTTTTGACAATGGCAAGCATTCGGCACAATGGTTGGATAAAGATGAAGTGCTGAAACACTTCCAAAAGTGCTAATACTGTCTGTTTGGTGGTCCAGTGCTGGCATTATGCACTATAGCTCCATGAAACCTGGTCAATTGATGTGGGTGTCTACTGCAACCAGTTGCATAAAATGATGAGGATGTTTGCGATTAAGCAGCTGAGATTTGTCACAGAGATGGATCAATCCTCTTGCAAGACAAGGCTTGACCACATGTCATACAAACAAGGCTGTTCAAACTACACAGGCTGGACTTGGAAACTCTCTGTCATCCACCTTTTTCACCAGTCCTTGCACCAGCTGACTACCACTTCTTCCAGGCTTTGGACCACTTCTTGCAAGGAAAAATATTCAATTCTCAAAAAGCTACGGAAAATGCCTTTCGAGATTTCATTGTCACTAGCTCTCTAGGCTTCTTTGTTGCTGGTATAAACAAGCTACCGTTAAGATGGCAAAACTGTGTGAATAGTTTAGGCTCATACTTTGATTTCTTGTACTGCTTCTTGTTTGAGATAACAAACTACACTTTATTCTGACAAAAATGATTTTACAGTGTAAATAAAACTCTGAAGTTTACTTAAGAACTGGTTTATAAGGCATCAAAGGACTAATTATATGCAAATGTTGCTACTAATTACTGATGCGCCTTATCCACCCCATTAAACATCCCTCTGGATTGTGAGAAGCAGTATGTGAGCATTTCTGATTTCTGTTTATATTTAAAAATAATAGAATCACAGTCCTTTGGAACCCTCTAAATTACGATATTGTACTTTAGATGGATCCTCTCCAGGTAGGTCAATGAGAGTAGCTTAATCATTTGTGATTGAAGGAGTCAGATAATTACTGAATATCAGCTATGGAAAGGAAAACAGGGAAAACACTGTTTTATAGAGCACAAAGTCCTACACAGTCTGGTCCCCATCTATACCATAAATCTTACCTCGGCCATTTTAAACTTATTGTTTTTCAACCAAGCAAACGCTTTTTCTGCTTTTCCAATGTGTCATTCTCACTCTTTTCTCAGGATATTTGTGTAAATAATTCCCTTTGCTTGAAATTGTCTTCCTCTTCTTTACCAAGTTTATGCTAATCATCCGTCAGTGTCATTCAAACATCTCTTCCAAATTGAAGATCCACGTGACTCCTGAGAAGTCAGGTCCTATAGATGAATTTGTATTACACCTTGATGGTCCCTAGTACTCCCGTGCTCCAACCCTTCTTAACATTTTACATTACTATATTGTATATTCTCACCGACAGTCTATACATGTTCTAATTTCTCCACATCTTCATTATACTTGTTGTTCCCTGACTTTCTGATTCTAGCCACCCTAGTAGTTATAAGGTGGTTTCTCATTGCGGCTTTATTTCTCCAAAGACTAATGATGTAGAGCATCTCTTCATGTGTTTACTGTTTTATACCTTCCTTAGGAAAATATCTATACAGATCCTTTGCCTATTTTAAACACTGAGCTCTCTTTTTATTATTGAGTCCTAAGAGGTCTTTATATATTCTAGATGCATGTCCTTTGGATATACGATTAGTAAATGTTTTCTCCTAATCTACAGGTGTTTTTTTTTTTTTCATTTTCTTGATGGTGGCCTTTAAAGTGCAAGAGTTTTTAATTTTGATGAAGTTAGTTTTTCTTTTGTTGTTCATGCTTTTTTTGTTACATCTAAGAATACTTTGCCAAATTTAAAGACATAAAGGCTTACCCCTAAATTTTCTTCTAAGAGTTTCATAGTTTTAGCTCTTATATTTATAATTTTCTTTCAATTTCAGTTACTTTTTTGTATATGGTGTGAAATAAGGGTCCAAATTCATCCTTTGCATGTGCCAGTTTAGTTGGCCTGCCACCATTTGTTGAAAATGCTATTCTTTCCCCAATTGAATGGTCTTATCGTGCTTGTCAAAGATCAGTTGTCCATATTTGTGTGAGTTTATTTTTGTATGCTCAGTTCTATTCCATTTATTATCTATCCATGTGCTAAATACCCTGTCTTGATTACCAATGCATTTTAATAAGTTTTGAAATTGAGAAGTGTAGCTTCTCTTACTTTATTATTATTTTTTAGGATTGTTTTAGCTATTCTGGTTCCCTTACAATTCCATATATGTTTTATAGTCATTACTGTTGGTTCCTTCCCATCCATTTAAACTCAACATAGGAGTGCTCTACAACTCTAAATATACTAGAAATTAATTCATTCTGTTAATAATCTCATCTAATTCCTTGATACAAATATTTATATTATGTTCAGTCTCAAATTTATCTTTTTGAGTAGGCTCTTTACCCTGAAATACAGTGTATCTTGCATATGCAATTTATGTATCTAAATGCTTATTCAACATTACCACTTTAATGTATAATGAGTGGCTCAATATTAACAAGTCCAAAACCAACTCATAATCATTACTTCTAACCCTTCGGTCATCCACATGTCAGAAATTGCTGCTGAGTCCTTCCAACCACTAAAAACAAAACCTTTTAATTTTATCTAACTCCTTTCTTTCTCTGTTACCCTATGTCAATTCTTCTTTTCTTCTTTCAAATATCACATATTCTGTATGTTCATTCTCTTTTTTTCTTAACATATATATGAAGGATTTATATGTTTTATCAGTCATTGGGAAAAAAGTTGAATTTATTTATTCTTTGGATTTGTTTATGTTTTCTATTTTAACCATTTTGGTTTTAATCTTTATAAATTTCCTCTCCAGTATATTTTGTTTATTCTTTGTCCTTTTTCTAACTTTGTAAGATGGGTAATATTTTTTTTTTAATTTTCTTCTTATTTATGAAGAAATTTAAAGCTGTACAAATTGCTTTGAAAATATCTTTTGCTGTAATAGATTTTGGTAGAAAATACTCTCTTTTATTGCTTATTACACCATTTCTGTTTTATTCTCTTTTATCTATAGGTTGTTTAAGAGCATAATTTTTAATTTTTGTGCACTTGTATCTTAGTACTTTTTGGTTAAAGTTCTTCTTGTGTTTCCCCTCCAAAAGCTCTATCTCATTGACTATTTCTTTTGATTTTTCTCATCTTTCTTTTTCTAGCTGTTTGGCCTCCTTAGGTATTATGATATTTTTATTTGTCCATTTGCTATATTAAGTGGAAATAGTTCTATAACTGATGAAAGGCTGGGTGCTCTCTGACCATTGGGCAGGCCAATAAGTCATCAGCCTTATGTTCACTCTCTTTATACTTCATGCATCATTCCTGTCCACCTGTGTAGCTCTTTCTAAGCTCTTTGGAGGCCAGGAAAATGCTGAATGCTAATGCTAATTGTTATTAGTTTTTTTTCCTTCTCTCCCTCCCTAAGCTGAGACTCAAGCAACTTGTGGAATTTTTCTCTCCCTAGGGCTCTGCTATACTGGTTCCCAGGCTTGTATATATGCCAGATAGAAGAGATTCATCTCTAGATCACAACTTCCAGGATTTTGCTTCATATTAGCATCAGATGATATTTAGCTATTTAGAGTAAGTGAGATGATTGCTTTGGATTTCATACTGGAAGTGGAAGGCAAGCTAGAGACGTTAATCTGGCATATTTCTAGATTTCCCTTTATACTTTTTATTTTAGAAAGTTATAAACTTATTATTTGGTTTACAAGGGAAATGGGAGAATTTAGTAAATAGAGGAAAGTTGGACATTTGAATGCCTTGCTGTCTGCACTTTTAGCTTTATCCTTGATTGGCACTTGCCTCTAAATCTAAATTTCCCCAAATTCTGGTTTACACAGCTTGTCTTCCTTGTTGCAACAGCTAAATCAAATAAGCTCAGATGGGAAACTTCAGTGCCACTACACTGCAGATATTCCATTATAAAGTACCAACACTTCTTGTACCATGATACTGATAACTCCTTTTCCTACCTGGTATCTGAATACGAGCCATTGATAATTTTGAGCTGTTAAGTGAAATGATCAGTATTGCAGTGACATCATGATTGACCTAATCCAGTCTGTCCCTTCTTTTAATGATCTCCTAAACCAATCCTTCATGCTGCTTTCAGCGTAATTTTCCTGAAATACAAACCTACTCATGTCACTATTCTGTGTAAAACCTTAAAATGCTCAACAAGTAGTTCACCTAAAGCAGTGGGAGCAGTTTTTCTCACCTTGAAGACAGCAATTGTGTCTAATGCTATGTGTCTAGCACCAAACTTGACACATGCTATGTGGTCCCTAAATACATATTGAATGAATTCATAGATGGATGAATAGATATGCTTTTTTCCTAAATCTTGAGGAAAATTAGCCTCATAGTGGGTATTAATACAATATTTATATATGTTCATCTGAACAATACTTAACTTTAGAGAAACTATTTTTTTAAAACTTATTTCTTCTGGAATTTCCAGAATACAAAATATTGTTTTCAACACAATACATGACAGCACAGTCTATACAAAATTGCATTTTTCTCACCACCTCTCTCAACAGTCTTATTTCTTTTTAGATAGGTCAACTTGTCCCTGAGGTGCTACTAATCACTATTCTTTATACAGCTCTGGGTACAAAGCCTTACAAATGATAATATTCAATGAATTCTTGGGAAGTGCTTAGGTAAACCCTTTCTTTTTTTCTTCTTTATTTTTTTTAATTCAGGATATTATGGGGGTACAAACATTGGTTACATAAAATGCATTTACCTCGCTCAAGCCAGGGCCACAATTATGTCCTTCCCTGATACAGTGCGCCCCGTCTCCATTAGCTGTGGGTTTACTCACACCACCCACTCTACCCCTCTACCCCTAACCCCCCGCCCCCCCTGACCTGACCAGCACCCAGTGAGCATTACTACCATATGAGCACTTAAGTGTTGATCAATTAGTACCAGTTTGATGGCGAGTACATGTGGTGCATGTTTTTCCATCCTTGTGATACCTCACTTCGAAGGATGGACTCAATCTCTATCCAGGATAATATAAGAGGTGTTAGATCACCATTGTTTTTTGTAGTTGAGTAGCATTCCATGGTATACATATACCACATTTTATTAATCCACTCATGTATTAATGGGCATTTGGGTTGTTTCCACATCCTTTCAATTGTAAATTGTGCTGCTATAAATATTTGAGTGCAGATGTCTTTATTATAGAATGTCTTTTTTTCCTGTGGATAGATGCCTAGTAGTGGGATTGCTGGATCGAATGGTATTTCTATTTTTAGCCCTTTGAGGTATCTCCAAATTACTTTCCACAGGGGTTGTACTAATTTGCAGTCCTACCAGCAGTGTAAGAATGTTCCAATCTCTCCACATTCACACCAGCATTTGTTATTTTGGGACTTTTTGATAGAGGCCATTCTCACTGGAATTAGGTGATGGCTCATTATGGTTTTGATTTGCATTTCCCTAATGATTAGAGATGTTGAGCTTTTTTTTATATGTTTGCTGGCCATTAGTCTGTCTTCTTTAGAAAAGTTTCTGTTCATGTCCTTTGCCTATTTATTGATGGGGTTGCTTGGTTTTTTCTTATTGATTTTGTTAAGTTCTATATAGATTCTTGTTATCAGCCTTTTATCAGATGTGTAGAAAGCAAATATTTTCTCCCATTTTGTAGATTGTTCATTTGCTCTAAGGACAGTTTCCTTGGCTGTGCAGAAGCTTTTTAATTTGATCAGGTCCCATTTGTTTATTTTTGTTGCTGCTGTGGTTGCTTTTGGGGTCTTCGTCATAAATTCTTTACCTAGGCTGATGTCTGGAAGAGTCTTCTCCACATTTTCTTCCAGAATTCTTAAGGTTTCACACCCTAGGTTAAAGTCTGCTATCCAACGTGAGTTGATTTTTGTGAGAGGTGGGGATCCAGTTTCAATCTTCTGCATGTGGATATCCAGTTTTCCCAGCACCACTTACTGAATAGAGATTCTTTTCCCCAATGTATACTTTGAAGATTGAAAGTCTGGCAGACTGAGGCCTCCCAATTTTTTCTTTTTGCTTAAGATTGTTTTGGCTATATGAGGTCTTCTCTGGTTCCAGAGGAAGCATAGAATTATTTTTTTCTAAATCTGTAAAAGACCGATGGTGGAATTTTGAATAGGGATTGCATTAATTCTGTAGATCACTTTAGGTAGAATGGACATTTTAACAATATTTATTCTACGACTCCATGAGCATGGTAGGGATTTCCATCTGTGCACATCGTCTATAATTTCTTTTCTCAGTGTTTCGCAGTTCTCCCTATAAATCTCTCTCACCTCCTTCGTTAAATATATTCCTAAATGTTTAAATTTCTTTGATGCTATTGTGAAAGATGTTGTGTCTTTGATTTGATTTTCAGCTTGACTGTTATTTGTATATATGAATGCCACTGATTTGTGTGCATTAATTTTGTATCCTGAGACTTTACTGAATTTGTTTATCAATTCCAGGAGTCTCTTGGCTGAATCTTTGGGATTTTCTAGGTATAATAGCATATCATCAGCAAAGAGTGAGAGTTTGACCTCTTCTGCCCCTATTCGGACACCCTTAATTCTCTTCTGTTGTCTGATTGCTCTGGCAAGGACTTCCAGCACTATGTTGAATAGAAGTGGAGATATAGTGGGCAACCTTGTCTGGTTCCAGTTCTAAGTGGGAATGCTTTCAATTTTTCGCCATTCAACATGATATTGGCTGTGGGTTTGTCATACATGGCCTTAATAATTTTAAGGAATGTCCCATTTATGCCTATTTTGTTGAGGGTTTTTATCATAAAAGTGTGCTGGATTTTATCAAGTGCTTTTTCTGCATCTATTGAGAGAATCATATGGTCTAGGTAAACCTGTCATGGAAAGGTAGAATAGAACCTAGGTAGAAAGGGCTTTGTATTTACTCAGCTGTTTATTCTCGGTAAGATCTTGCTGTGCCACCTCTCCAAACTCACATCTTATGGTTCTTCTATTCACGCTTACCACCTCCTGATCCTTAACTGTCCAGATTTCTCCCACTCTGTGGCTTTGCACTGACTGTTCCCTCTCATCTTGCTAAAGATACCCACATGGCCATTTCCCTTTTCCCACATGTCATGTTCTCCATGAACATTGCCCTGACTATTCTATTTATAACCCATTTGCCAGTACCATCTCCTCCTTCATAATAGCCTCATCACCTTCTAATATTCTATATACTTTACTCATTTGTTTTATTTTTTTCTATCTCCCCAACTTCCTCCAGAATAAAACCTTACAATAGTAGAAATCTTAGTCTTTTTTTTTTTGACTGATACATCCTAAGGACTCAGAGGTACACTCAGCCAGTAGCAGGCATTCAATACAATCATGCATCCCTGGGTATAGATTCTGAGAAATGTATTGTTATGTGGTTTCATCATTTTGAAAATATCACAGAGTGTACTTACACAAACCTAGACAGTATACCCTATTATGCAACTAAGCTATATGGTACTGCCTATTGCTCCTAGGCTACAAATCTGCCCAGCATATTACTGTACTGAAAACTCTAGGCAATTGTACCACCTATGTGGCAATTGTACTACCAATGGTAAAGTATTTGTGTATCTAAATTTATCTAAGCATAGAAAAGATAGCAGTAAAAGCACAGTGTGATATGGGACCACTTTAGTATCATATGCTGTCTGTCATTGACTGTTAGGCGGTGCATGACTGTATTTGTTGAAATGAAATGAGGTTCCAGATCCAGGGTCTTGTCTATGACATCACAAGTGCCTGTAATAATAATGAGGATGATAGTAATACTTATAATTGTAAGTCATGCAGCATAACTTTAGTTTACATGGCATAAATAGTCTAAGTAGGCCAGAAATTGTGCCGCTTTGCTCTGCTAGCTTTATTTTTAAAATGCGAGCTATCTTAACTGGAACGTCAAGTGTTAATGGAGCAGCGCCTGTTATAAACTGCAGCAAGCTATAAACTGTGAAGCTACAAAATTAGTAGCAACACTTTTATTCTCTGGGAATTTTAGATACATTAGGAACCTGTAATTACTGACTCCATCTGCCTACTCTGTCTTGAGCTTAATTATGTATTTCAGAAGGAATGTTTTTCATGTTTTCATTTTTTGTATATATAAATATTTAGCTACATCTCTTATCATTTACTGCCTCTCTTTCCCTCTGCTTTTGCTATTTACAATCTCCTGAGCTATTTTTACTTTCAAATTGCAATGTCTTTCCTCGGAGTCAACATGACAGAGATTGGAGCCAAGTAATGTAGCTCTGTCAGTGTCCCTGTGGCTTCTTTGAAGAAAGGTTACTGAGCCCCAAACATGCATTTACAAATGGCAGGGAGGGGGCCAGGGAAGCTCTAGTATCTTTTCCAAATTGAAATGTCCAAAATGCTAACACAGTTCCTAAAGTCAATATTGTGTGGGTTCTTCCTGAGGGTGTGGAGTCTTAAATAAAACTGGAAAGCAATGGGCTACACAATATTTAATAGGGTTCTTTACATCAGGACTTAGAACAATCTTTAAAATGTGCATGTGACTCCCTAGGAGGAGACTACAGCAGAAACTCTCTCCTAGAATTATTTGAACAGTAAAAACAAACCCTTTCTTGGGATAAGACACACCTATCAGCATTTACCTCAATGGTATGTCGAAAACAGATGATATAGTGAAAATAATGATGTAACTATATTGGATAAATTGATATAGTGTTGGTTGGTGTTAGCTTCATCCTTAGTAATTTCAATATTCCTTCCATTTTCATGAGACACTGGAGAGAACTGCAAATATAGGTTGGATTATAAGTGTGGCAAGAAGATAGATGGTGAAATTAACTTCTATCTCATTCTTTCTGGAAGAGATAGAAAAAAATAAAAATGTGATTTTTTTAATTTTTTATTCCTTTGCACTGTTACCTTCCAGGTCAGCTAAGCCTGCTATGCTTTATCACATTAAATTCTTAATTACACACCCCCTCACCAGCCTCTAAGGATGTCCTGAAGAAACCTCTACCCATGTCTGTGTTTAGTTATTTAGCACCAAAAAACAGAGCTGTTCCTGAAAGCAGGGTAGAATGTCTCATGCTTGGACATAAAAAGAAATAGCCTAATTCAGGAGGAGTGAATGACTCCCAGAGATCTGAGAAGACTAAACTGTTGTTTATTATTATTTTGTGTTGGATAGGGATGAGTACCTGCTTACGGTCCCTTCTACCCAGGTGAAATCATACCTGTGTCATGTCCAGGCAAGCAGGGAGGCATACCTTACCCTGTAGCAATGAAAACGATAGGCCTTACCCTGACCTCTGGGTGAAGGTCAGCAGGAAGTGGCACTAAACATGGCTTGCACAAAGGATTAGTGTTAGTTCTACCTTCAGGACTAGAAAATTCATATTTAATCAGACTAAAAAGTCACTGATTTCTATTTTACTTTTATTATAAGGGAATTATGGCACTGCCCACAGTGACTCTTAAAATCTTATGTATTGTTTGTAATATCACTTCTAAGAAAAGATTAATTTGCAAATCCAGGATAGGATGATAAGATTACTGCAAGAGTGGGAATCGCGTTGGCTCCTGTACTGGGGATATTAGTTACTGGCCTTGGGATTCCAATGGGTTTAGGTCAACACAACCGCAGGCCTAAAAGCAATAGAGAGTGGAAGGAGATTGTGGGCAACTAGCTGTGGAAACTGAAGTGGGGAGGTAGAACCAGTGACAGATTCCTGGTGGCAGCAAGGCAGGAAGCTCTTGGAAGAAGTACAAACAGTGCATGAATGATGTTATATCATCAGTTGATTATAAATGACTTGGATGGCGTATATTATGTAGTATTTTGGTTTAAGTGGAATTATTATTTGATATATTTTGATTTAAATGCATTTTACTAGAAAATGGATTCATCTTATGACTTAGAGTCTACGAAAGCCAACTGTTTACATTAAAAATATTGAGCCTGGGCCTTTACAGAAATTTTGGTCAGTATTAAAAGTTGGTCTGCTTCTGAATGGACTAAAAGTGGCCTTGGAATAAGAACCACCTCTCTACCATCACTCTCTACTATTTTATAGATCAGGAGACAAGCTTGGATTAATTAATTGGCTGAAGTCATAGAGCTAACCCATCTCTGAGCAAAGATTCAAACTCACATCTGATTTCAAAGCTGGTGGGCTACTAGGTATCTCAGTAGCTCCTAACCCTTGATCATGATAATCACCCTAGGATCTTGTTACAAAATGCCAATTCCTTGTATGTATTTAGCCCTAGGGAGTAGGATTCCATAAAGTCTGGCCCTAGGTAGCTATTACATGCAAAAGCTCAGGTATTTGTGCTGATTAGGGTTTGAGACTCACTGCCCTACTTTCACAGTCTCTGAAAAGAATGAACAAGCATCATTTTAGGCAGAGCATAGCATGGTTAGGAAAATAAATAATAGCAAATCCCAAGCAGTGTGGCTGCACTCGGGGACATAAAGCCAGATTCTACGAGGACTAGGAAATGCAAGATAGAAGAAGCCAGTCCCGAGCAGCACTCCAACATAAGGAATCAGGGACAGAGGGCCACTGTTTCTGAGACTGGTGACTGATGGCAGGAATGAGGAATGGTCCAGAAGGTGGTGAGTGGCCATTTATTAAAACAGAGGATAAGAGAAGCGTATGATTAATTGGACTGACTCTCAGTCTTCAGCAGAGATAGCACTGCCATCAATTTATTCACTCATACATTTCATAGATCTTTTGATTCCACAAATATTTGTTGAACATTTGGTATGTGTTATACCCTCTGCCAGAGGATACTATAGTACCCCAAACAGATGTGATACCTGCCTTGTGGAGGGTACGGTAAAGTGGAGGTGACTGCCACTAAACAATAATTAATTAAATGACACTCATGATAAGCGCAATGAGGGGAAAGAACTAGAGCTGTGATGGAGGATAATGGGATGGAGATAGGGCCATTTAGCAAGAGCAAGGGGAGGCAGGGAAGACTTCTCTGATAGGGACCACTTCAGCTGCCAGGGCCTACTCTCTGGAATGTGTGGGAGCCTGGTGTCAAACCACAACAAACATTCTCCTAATCTCACGTTGGAATCAGAACATTCAATGCTTGCAAGGGAAAATGTTTGGATTTTTCTTTGAATACACAAAACTGCTTGGGAATGTGAAATATAAGACACTCACATCACATCAATTGATCACTGTAACTTGGACTCTTGTGAATATATGTCTGCATGTGATTCGGGGACTGTTCAGGCCACAGGTGTATCCACATGGGAATGTCTTATGGAAAACTTGAACTCTTAAGTTTAAGACTAGGATACAGGTTTGAAAGCCAGAGCTGGAATTGAAAAATGCTGATGGCCAAATCATTTCTGTTAAACCTCCTTACTTCTGAGTGCTTCACCCACTCTCAGTGGACTTCTGGGAGAAATCTGACCTGTCATTTCAGACAGTGATACTAAATAGCTTTCACCTCCACTGCCAATTCTCAACTGAGGATTGAGGCCTGCTGAAGTGTAGTGTGTTTAGTGGTGCATTGAGGCTCTAACCGGGCTCAGCAGGAAGAGTATAGACACAACAGGAAAGGAGTAGTGACAAAGACCCAGCACTGGCAATCCATTATTTAGCATTTGCTTTCAAATAAGCAGTGAGGCCCAGAGGAAAGGGAACACAGGGTTGGTTAGGGAGAGAGGTTAGAACCCCAGCCAGATACTTTCAGCCAAATCTGTGATCTTGGTTATTTTATACCTTGAGCCCCAGTATTATTTGTAAAGGGAGACCATAGCCCACCTCAAAGGCTCTTTAAGCAGATGATAATATGAGATAATTAATGTGCTTGTCTTTTGCAAATTCTCAAGAGATAGTCAAAAGTTCAGAATAATTTAGATATCAGCTGAGATTCCTTACCCACTTAAGATAAGGATAAAAGTTTATGTTATGTTATAAATTATTCTTCTTATCTGTCTGGCTCTGATTTTTGTCTTCTGCATCTTACATCTGGTTCTCTGTTGCTGTCTTGTCATTGACTCAAATGTTGATGACAACATCTATTTCTTGAGCTCTTTCCCCACAAATTCATCTTCAATGAGGCAGGCACGTTCACAGTAATTTTACTGAATATTTGAAGGCAAAAGCTAGGACTTTACTGACTGTGATGCACAGAAAATAATTTGAATATAAAATTCAAGAGATCTTAAAAATCCCCTTGGCCATTCTTGCCAATTTCATTTCTAAGTTCTCACCTGTCTATACCCCCTAGTTCCTCTTCTCTCTCCTATTATTTTCCCTACATCTAAATTGTCATTCCTCGAGCCATCATTGCCTTTTATTCTGCACCATCTCCTTTCTTGTAATCTTCTTATCAAAATATTAAGAAGTTGCTAGGCACATGGGAAGGAAAAGTTCTTACTCAGGGGTCCTGGACATCCAGGGAGTTCTCCTACAGACTTCTTTGGTTACACTGGCCCTAGAAAACCGTATGCAGAAAGTTGCATGTATGTGTATCTGTCTCTTCCCAAGAAGATAATTTGTAGTTTTTATAGGATTCTCAAATGAGTCTCTGGTCCAAAGAATTTAAGTGCTATGATTGTACAGTTTTCTTTTGACTGTGTTTTTTTTAATTGACAAATACTAATTGTACATATTTATGGGGTACATAGTGATGTTTTAATACTTATAATGTATAATGATTCATATCAGGGCAATTAGTATATCCATCATCTCAAATATTTATCATTTCTTTGTGTTAGGAACATTCAGTAACCTCCTTCTAGCTATTTGAAACCATATCAGACTGTGATTTTTAACTGCAGTAAAAAATCTACAAAGCCCTGTTCAAGAGAGAAAAATTGAAATACACAAACCTATAGCATACGTGAGAGGTAAGACTCACCTAATAAATGCAAGGCTGATATGAAATTATTTGTGTTCATGAAAAAAAGTGTGAATTCAATAAACTAGAAGTAGATTTTGCTTCACAGAGTGAATCACTTTAGGATTTATTTAAATAATTATTTTCTTTGTGAAAACACATATTTATTTGTGGACCAGTAAGTAGTTGAAGAGTTTGAAAAGAAGGTAGAGCAATATATCAGACACATATATCTAAAGTAGTATACCAGGTGTTCATATCACTTAAATTCTATTAGAAAGCAGTGTGGTAGATAGCACAGGACTGAGCATTTGGAGATGTGAGTTATGGTGACCTTGGGCAAGTCATCTCAACTTCTGAATCAGGGACCTCCCCTTGTATATTGACAATGTGCAAGAAAAATGATGAAAGCATCTGAAATGAGAATGAAAGTCAACAGGAATTTACAAGAGACTTTTAAGCAACGCCTGGAGAAGGTGGTACAACTGTGCTCACCTGTCAAAGAGAGTGGGCTGCGGCATGGAGCTGGGCACGTGGGGGCTCTTCGTGAACACCTGCTGCTGGTTAGTCAGTGAGGTGGGGGCTTTCACTCTCTATTGGGTAGACCCTTCCCTACATAGATCATGAGTCCCTCCTGAGTTTGTAGTCTCTGGTAACTTCTTTGCCAACATATTGACAACATATACTAGCAGTTAAGAACAATGGATGACTTGTATTTTTGGAGCATGTAACGTATTACATTAAGAAGAGGTAATAATAATTGTTAGCTGTCATTTCATCAGCTGAGAAATAATTCTTTGTTCCCTACTTTCAACAATGTCCCCTGGTAATATTATGACATTTATAATACAATAATTTCTACTTTCTCTTATTGAACATTTTTAGAAAACTGTTGCTAGCTGGGTAGAATTAAACAGGAAAAAAAAAAAAAACCATCTCTTTTGGGCTTGAGTATGCAATTTATTTGGAAGATTACATTTCTAGCCTTGCACCACAGCTAGGCTGCTCCTGACGGCCAGCAGGAGTTGCACCCAGGGCAACTGCTGTGCAAAGAGTGGATGTTCTCTTAGAGTCAAACAGTGAGGGCCAGTGTGATTTAGGACTCTTTTATGGATATTGAGTGTGGCAGAGAGAGGCATGGGACCTGTGGAGTTGGCTTTCTCACTGCATATACCTGGTGAGACAGGTAAACCTCCTATACCTGTAGGAACGTGGTGTACAGATTGGAAGTGTACGTGGTGAACACAAATAAGATTCCAAAGCATTTGAAAGATATAACTTGTAAGTCTCTCTTGACTACCTGTGGCATTGAGAGGAAATTACTGTCAAAGTGCTGTTATGAATGCCATAATATGGAATAATTCATTGGTCTGTTAACCTGTGCTTTAGAAAGGCTCACCTCTAACATTTTGCAAGGTCAGAGACTTGAGTACAAAAAGAAGTCAACATATCATAAGTCTAAATATCTAAAAGTTATAAATAAACTAGCGACTGTTAAATATAATGTTTTGCCTCCTATTTTGACAAATATAGCTTTGTGGCAACATCAAAGAGCAGGTTTAAACTTGGAATTCTCAGATTCCCCTGTGCATTCAACTGTACTCCACCTTGTTTTCCCACCCCAGCTCCATTGCAGTGTGTGAGAAACCTTATCTGCACGTGTGTGGGGACTGCAGCTCTGCTGTCAAAGCCCCACTCATACTTCACCACAAACAGTGACTCCACTGATGATGGGGTTCATTTTGGGGAAAGTCGGCCCTGAGAAGATTCACAGGCCCTGGGCCACTTGGGCAGGGCATTCTTGGGTCCCAGGTACCTGGAATGTGAACCTGAGGACTTACATTATGGGAAAGGGCTTCAGTGGAGAAGGGGCAGAAAAGTGCCTTTTAAGGACAGAGTTTGGGGAAGAGGTCCTTCTTGCTCTGGTCTAAGTGTGTTATTGTTCTCAGATAAAGAGAACAGACTGGGAAACTGGCCAAAAGAAGCAAGGCAAAGACAAAGGAAGGAAGTACTGATACCTGCTAAACAGGAATGAACTTTATGCTATTTGAAAGGAGCCAGACACAAAAGGACACATATGATTCCAAGATTCCATTCATATGAAATGTCCATAACACGGGAATCTGCAGAGACAGAAAGTAAATTAGTGGTTGCTCAGGGCAGAGGGTAGGAGTAGCAGGATGGGAGGTGATAACTAAAGAGTATAGTGTTTCTTTATGAGATGATGAAAATATTCTAAAATCGACTGTGATGGTTACATGTATCTTATGAGCACACTAAAAGCTATTGAATTGTATACTTTAAATTGGTGAATTGTATTTTATGTGAATTATCTCAATAAAGCTGTTAAAGAAGCAAGGCAAATGCAGTTCAGTCCAATTAAATGAATTAGCCATTTCTTGTCTGTAAAATTAAGTGATTAAGCACATGAGACTTAGAGTCAGAGAGAGTGTAGTTCATTTGCAGGCTTTGCCATGTCTAAGTTTTGTGACATAGCAAGTATGGTATGGTATTCTATGTTTCATTTTCCTCATCTATAAAGTGATAATGATGTTACTTATCTCAGTGTCATGATGGGATTAAATAACTTGGTGCCAGATAGTAGCATTCCACAAATAGTAGCTAATAATTATCATCATTATTAATCATCATCATTAAAATAATATGTGCCCCATCTACTACCAGACACCTGTGTATCCATTGAACAGTAAGATGAGGTTCTCAGAGGAATTCACAAGACCTAAGAATATCTATGCTGACAGCAGCAATAAGTCATGGAAGTCAGCCGAGAGAATCCAATTTACATGAGCTTTCAAGCATCAGTCACTGACCAAAAGCCAGATAGCAAGACAGGCATCAAATCTGCCTCTTTTTTTAGGAGGTTAGAGAAAAGGAAGCAGAGACTATGTGAGAAGACAGAACCCCCAAACAGATAATCATGACCACATAAATGAAGCAACAGTGGAATGAATGAATAAGATGCTTCAGGAGTGTGGGAGCCCAGAGGAAGAACTCAAATTAGCCTGGAGATGTTGGTGAAGCTTAGAGCTGAGGGTTTTGAGCCACCCCATACAGCATGTATAGTTAGGAAGGACAACATGGCAAATGCATGGGGGTAGAAAACAAGATTGTTTGGGGAACTGCATGTATTTCTGTGGTTCACCAAGGTTGAAGCTCATAGTGTGGGTAGGTGAGCACACCAAATGAGGATGGAGGACCAGCCTGGGCCAGATCACAGAGGTCCCATATACAAGGCCACCAAGTTGAGCTTTGGTCCTGTGGGTGACTGGAAGAGTTCTAGGTCATGCAGAGACATGATCATATTTGTGCTCTGGAAAAGCCAATCTACTTGCACTTGTGGAGAACAGGAAAATAAATAACAGAGAAATGGAAGCAAGAAAAACCAGTAGCAGGCTGCTGCTATGGGGCATGGATAGATGAACATAGGAAGGATTTGAAAACTATGAAGTAGACACATAGACAGAATTGAGGATGACAGATTTTTAACTTAGGTGATGAGGGTGGTCATGTTATCTATCATATAATAAAAATGGGAAAATTGAAGGTATAAAGAAGAATGCAACCCTTAGGTTTTCTAACACTTAGTCCTTTCCAGTGTTCCAGTATAGGAAAGAAGCAGGGATCCGGAAGAGAAGATTTTCTCAGGAATAGAGTGATTTTGATGTGAGCTTGCCCTGTTTTTTTTTTTTTTTTTTTTTGTATCCAAGGTTTATTGGTGGCAGGATGGTGAGTATATCCTTATATTTACCCATGGGTAGGGGCTTAGTCTAGGTATTCGTATGTAAAATAAATGGAACATGGGATGGTCGGGATGGTCTTTGAAACTGGTGACTCTATGGATTCAGGTGTAGTAAGCCTAGTGCAGGATCTAATTGAACAGGATTGCCTTCTAAGTAGAGGGAACAGTTTGCCTAAGTCACACTGACTAGAACAGTGGTGTAGGTAAGAGAGTGATAGGTGATGTTATTGAATCCTTTTTTTGTGGGAAGATCATGGATGCCAGGGAGGAGAATTCATACTTCAGTTGGCATCAAAATTAGAGTTGTTAGTTATAAACAGTAGCATCCACTCTGGCTAGCAAAAGCAGGAAAGGAGTTTATTAAAGAGTATTAGATAGTTTATAGAATCTCCAGGAGACAAGAGGGCCAGAAAATGAGCCCCCGAGCACAAATCAATGTGCAACCCCACTTCGGGTGCCATGGCACACCACCTGAGATGCCCAAGGTTGGAGGCCACAAGCTCCGACAGTGTCATCCCTGAAGAATTAGAATCATCCACCCTTCTGCTTTCTTAAAGTTCAATCCCCCAGACACGTGACTTCCTCGGGTTATTTAGTTCTCATCAAAATCTTGCACAAGTGAGTATTATTGGAAAAGTCCAGATCAAAATTTAAAATATTACAATAAAGTAGAGGAGGTTTTTTTTTTTTTAAAGATAGTAGGTAGGCTCAAATGAAAACATTGCCCTAGCATAGGTCAACAAAAGCCAGTAAAGTCACATGACACAAGTTTTTTATTTTAGAAAGAGTCGTTAATTCCGTTCCATTTTTTTAAAATTGTTAATATAGTGAAGAGAAAATACAAATTTATCTACATATTTTGCAAAATGCAAATGATGAAATCTGGGAATTTGAGTTCCTTTGAGTTAGGTGACAGTATAGCATGAAACATGAACTTGGGAGTCAGAAAAGTCTGATGTTTAAATCTTCACTCCATCAATTTGCTATTGGGTCATTTTAGTTGATTTCTTTGTCCTCATCTTCTTCATTTGTACAATGAATGGAGGTAACAGCAGACTAAAGGAGGCAATGCATGCAAAGCTCCCAGCCCAGAGAGATAAGGCAGATCCTCTGACTTATTCAGGGCTCTGCACCTCGGAATTAGCACCAGAATGATCTCCGATTATTGTGAACATCAAAAGATCTGTTCTTTATCCTCCCCTTCCACACCTTTTCTTTCTGCTTCCTGTCTCTAAGGACAGCAATCAACCATATATGGAAGCTCAATTAGGCATGCACAACTGCTGTCTGTCTTATCTTAATCCTGCCAGTAATAGAACAGTAATTGTTCACAGGAACTACAAGGGAAATTGTGAGTGAGGAGAGCGGACAGTGCTCCAATTGATCTCAATTACTGTCATGAAATTGAGTCTTCTGTCTGACATCTAAATTTAATGCTGCTTTTCCCCAAGGATCTGTCCCTGGTTGTTGCTTCCTATTGTCTCTGCGTCTGGCCTGTCGCCATTTGCATTGCCCACTTCCTCAGAATGACAGAATTGTTTTTGTTTACCTAATATTTCTTCTCTATGCTGTTTGCTTCCTAGATCCCTGCTCTAGCCCTCTGACTTTCACACCCGAATCTTTTCATTTTCTCTGGCTCAACATCCAGGGAAGAACTATGTTGTGTTTTTGGCACCCAAAAGAATTAATTTCCATTTATGAGCAAGAAGACACTTTTTCAAAACCCAAACAAGATGAGTGTGAGCTTTGCCCAAAGGATGAAAACATCGTGAAGTGAATTATTTCCCTCTTTATTTGGGTGCAATTAGGAAAGTTAATGATGGGTAATTTTCAGCATGCATATGCTTTCACTTTGCTGATTTATAAGTAGGCATAAACATAATTAGGTGTGCATATGCATCCTCACAGTTTAATGGGCCCCGCATTCCTGGTAATGAGGAGGCTCAGCATGTCGTTGATGTGTCATTTTTCAGGCTAAGGTGTAGGAAGCTTTTTGGATTGACTATCCCCAGGAAACTACATGGAAATGCAAGGTATAGAGTTATATGAATTCAGAAATAATGGTATCTTAGGATACATTCACCATCTGTTTTTCTTCTTAAATAGATTCAATAGATTTAGAAAATGTGTCTCCCTAAAGTTAGGAGTTCCTTTTTTTAAGTTGTAAAGTTCTCTGCATTTAGAATTAACAAATTTATAGTATTTTAGAACTAGAAATACATAAGAGAGCATCCAGTTAAGTAAGATGAGGTTTTATAGATGTGGTTGTTCAGACTCAGCAAACTGAAGCGCTTTTCCCAAGGTTATACAGTTTTTGAGAAACCTATAAATGAGTTGGCAAAAGATGAAAGAAGCAGAATTTTTTGATTGTTGATGTAGGATCCACATCTTCCTGGAAACCCAGGTTTAGTGCCAGCAGGACTAGCTACAAAATATGTGAAGCCCAGTGCAAATTAAAAATTCAGGTCTTTTATTCAAAAGTTAAGAATTTAAAGAAGGTAACCACAGGGAATTAAAGCAGAGAGCCTTTCTAAGCCTGGGGTCCCATTTGACTGCATTGGATACACATCTATGGAGGTGGCCCTGAGCGCTACGACAGGATTGGATGACACAGTATGGGCCACTAAAATGTAGTTAGCAGAATGACATTGAGATCAGGGGTGTGGAGAGATGCAAACAGCACTTCCATGAGCACTGGTCAGAAAACAAGAAGAAAGGTCAATATCACATCTGCGAAAGTTTCTGTAATTCTTTTCGTACAACTGCTCATAGGCTAGAAATAGGGCTTGTCTGATTAATCACTGGTATGTGAGTTATGCTTGAAAAAGGGCAAAATTATTCCAACTTCCTAATTATTGGAACTTCCATCTTTTGGAAAACAAGCGAACAGACAAGATGATGAAGGCATACAGTATCTCTAGAAGGATTCAGTTATAAAAAAGACAATACACGTATATTGTGGGAATATCTATCGTATCCCAGGTACTGTGTTAGGCATCCAAGGTAGAAACACTCACACTTCTCTTGAGGAGCTTTCTGTCAAGTAGAAAAGATGGTCTTATAAAGTTACATTCATAAAATTTAGAAACTACTGAAAGGTTTAGAGAGTAATTCAGAGCTCAGAGAAATAAAGACAGACTAAAATGAAAGAGTTAATTTACATTTATTGCTTCTCTAATACATACCAAGCTTTACTACTTACTGAGTCTTCTCAAGGCAGTCCTGTGAAGGTACAGATATCATTATCCTCAGTTTTGGAGATGCGTGATCAGAAACCTAGAGAAATTAAGTTACTTGCTCATGACCACGTTTATCATAAAGGATGGCTTTGGAATGAAATTGCAAGTATTTCTGATTCCATAGGCCAGTGGTTCTCAAATGCAGTTCCTGGACCAACAACATCAGCATCAGCTGGAAGCTGCAAATTCTTGAGCATCATCCTCTGGGGTTGGGGCCCAGCAGTCTGTTTAACAAGCCCTCCAGGGGATACTGATGTACTCCAGAGTTTGAGACCCACTACATTACCTAATGCTCATTTTTTCCTGCCTTATGCTGCTTTTCAACACTTATTGAGAGTCTGTTATGAGTCAAACATTCTACCAGGTGTTTTATGTATTTTAACTAATTCTTATAATCTAGTTAAGCAGATATTGTGCTTAATTTTTGGATTTAGTCTAACTGAGATTAGAAAAACTAAATAACTGGGATAACTAGGCACTTGCTTTTCTCTATAATATCCATTAGAAAGATGAGTTTCCTGACAAGATAATTTTTAGATGCCTGATTCATTATCACATACTTTGTGCCTGCACAAAGCTCAAAAGTTACTATGTGCTCAATAGGTGCCTAGCAAGTGAATGAATGAATGAGTGAATAAACTTGTCTAAGGGGAGACACACAGCAAAATAAACATTTTAAGTCTAGATGTGTTTGGTTTTGATGCCCAAGCTCTTCCACCACGACTTAAGAAATCCTTTATGAAAACAGTAGCATTTCAGCTCCCTATTAATTTTTGCTCATACACAGATAGATGAATTTTTCTAGAATTTATGGGGAAATCAGAAACCAAGCCTGATTCAGACATAATCATATCTGGACATGGCTGTGGCATTGTCAGGTTTGGATTAATTTGTTCCTTCAAACCTGAGTTTTGGCATGTGCCATGGACTCTAACACTGTGCTACATGCTAAAGTATTGAGCAAAGCATGAGTTGTATGAGTTGTGTGCATGTTTACATAGCAAGGAAGAGTTTAGGGTTGTAGATGTGTGCTATAGAGTCCAAAGGGGGAGGGTCGGGATGAACAAGATAGCATTCTGCTCGGTTCTTAGCTTGCCCCTTGGGGCTCATGCTTAGAAGTCGAAGGAGGGAGTTATTTCCCTGGGGACTGCACTGTGAGATTTTTGAAATAAAGAAATGCTTTTTCAATGCCTCTAGTGACAAATCTCAATACAGAGGGTAAGAATTGGTGTGTTCCCTTTTTGTCATAAAATACAAGTTGCCTCCTCCATTTAGAGATGATTTGTTGATTTTATATTTGATGATATGGTTTTGAGCACATTAGTAATTATCTCCTTGGCATGGCCTCTCCCCTAGTCTCAACAGAGTACTGCTAGCCACAGAAAGGGCTCATGAATCTCCACATGGCCTCACTGATAACACTATTATTCGACCGATCTTTGTACAGACAGACACCTGACTTGCTCCCTCATTTCAAGCAAGTTTCTGCATAAAAGAGTTTTCCCCAACTCCCTTATTGAAAAGGCTTGTCCTTACCTCCATCACCCTGCATTTTCTTACTATGTTTCATTTTTCTTTATTGCATTTATCACACCCTAGCTAGCATATTACATATCTATTTGCCTACCTACCTGTCTCCTGTCATGTGCACTCTGTGAGCAAGTGCATTTCTGTTTTACTCACTTTCTCTTTTATACAGTAACCTCAACCGAAGATATATGGGAGGTATTTAACAAATATTTGTTGAATGAATTAATAATCCCAGTGTCATGAGGAACAGATATCAGCAGAAGTGTCAGAATCAAGGCACTAGCATCATTTCACTCTTTAACAATGTAAAAAGATGGCATGAAAGTTAATGGATTGTGAATGACTCTCCTGATGGCCTTTAGAAACGACTGGGGCAGGCTTACAAAAGGTGCTGGAGGAGTGGGCTGGCATGATTTTTCAGTTATTGCTATTAATGTGTCTTCATTTGTATTTATATCTTGGTGAGGCCTGGAGAAACCTCAGTGTTATTTTCAGTCCCCTCTATGTTTAGTGCACAACAGGAACTAATGGTATGTCTTGGGTTAGAGCTGATTGGTATATGTTTGGGAACATGGGAGTGCCATGTAACCTGGGGCTCAGTGTGAGTTCTCCAGCTATCATTGACTTCATGAAGACTTTGGATATGCAAATTACTATGATTTTCAACTCACCATTTCTAGTTTACATTAATTGAATGCGAATCTTCAGTTCAAGGGAACAAAGTTTGTTTCAGAATCCTGGAGATGCTTTCATTATTCACACGTCTGTCCTGGTTGTTGCTTTTCGCCCTTATTGGGAATTTGGCATTTTGTCAGCTTTCTTTTCTTCTAATGGACACTGCTCTTCTTGCCTCAGGTAACCTCTGTAACTCTGATATTGTACTTAGATCATTTTCTTAATTCCCCATAGCACAGCTAAGACAAAGCCATGGTTGATTATTATAGGTTCAATGATAACAGAAGGGAAATTAAACAGGGAAAGTCATTTATTTACAATTGCTGCAAGATGTGGCTATTCTTAGAAGCTACAAACTAAGACTTTTCCATATCATGAAATTACTTATCTGCCTTGAATAGCCCTGAAAATACTCCATTTATATGCAAGGTTACTTTCAATAACCATTTTATGTCCCCCATTGATACTGGTTCTCAGGATGATTTACATGGAAAAAGTCAAATTTCTCCTAGGCAAATTCTGCCCTTGTGATGACTTTGTAGAATGGACATTAATAGTACAACTTATTATAATACTGTAGTCTCTCTAAATCATTATAATTCTCCAGATACATGTAATTACTATTGAATAAACTATGACAAGACTAAATTTAGGCAACCCTGATACACTTACTTTTAAGAATTCTCCTCCTATATCTGACCACAGAGATCACTGCATTTTCCTCCGTACTTTTAACCCATATGCAGATCCTGAAGAGGCTAGTTCCCATGGACATTGAATAACACGTCCTCATTTGCTTCTGTGTTTTTCATTTTTTATTTTTTTAATCTTATTAAATAATGGGTATTTGTTGATGGCAGAAAATTCATAAGATACAAATGAATAACCTGAAAGTATAAACTATCACCAAGTAATGAACACTGTCAAAATAACAATTGCTGCTTCTGTTCACGTATATTTATTTACATATTTTAAAGGGCTTATCTTGGAATATTATTTTACATTCCATAATGTACCATTACTGATGCATGTATAACATGATGTTTAGTGACTTCATATAATTCCATGAATCAGTCATCCATGCTAAGGTATTTAGATTGGTTCCAATGATTCACTATTATCTGAGCGCTGGCTTGAACATTTGTGTGTATCCATGACTATTTTCTTAAGATGAATTTCTTGGGAATTACTGGGATAAGTTACATGGAAATTTTTAAAAATTATGATATATATTATCAGATTGATTTCAAAGAAGATTGTGCCAATTTGTGCCAACCAGTAATGTATGTGAATGACTATCACCCCATAATTGGACCAACACCTCTCCTCTTCCTCCCCTTACCTCCCCTTCCCTTCTCCTTCCCCCTCTTCTTTCTCTTATCTTCTCCTCCTCCTCCTTCTGTGGTATTTAGGAATTTGTAAAGTTAAACATTATTTTTTATTTTTTAGTTTGTATTTCTTTCCTACCTAGGGGTTAACATTTAAAAAATATATATTAGTCACATGCACTTTTTCTTTTGTTATTTGTTTGGCTACATCCTTCATTTAGTTTTTAGCAGTGTTGTTTCTCTTTTTCATTACTGAACTCTCCTTTAAATTATGCTTAAGATGGAAAAGTTTCTGTTTTATTTATAAAAGATAAAGTGCTGTATAGTCAAATATTGATTTTATGGGAAACAAGTTTTCTCTCATCTAATACTCTAAAATATGCTTTCATGTCTTCATACTTGCTGAAACCCTTTGTCTGCATGGAGAGTTTCCACCTAATGTTCCATGCCTAGTTGATTCTTACCAACCCTTTCATACCTAGATCAAGGTGCATCAAGGGTGAGGTGACTACCAGTCCTGAAACATCTGCTGTTTGCTCTTTCAGGGAAACTTATGAGAAGCAGCTCACTACTTTTGAGTGGGCTGCATAAAATATTGCTCAGCTTATTTTTCTTTTCTTTTTTTTTTTTTTTTGAGTAGATTACAACTTTTTTGAGAATAGAGACCACACCCCTGTCCTCAAAGAACTTGAATCCAATTTGACCTTCTAGTCCAACAATCACGTTGCAGAAGTGAGATAATTAATAATCACTGAGCCCCTTTTCCATGATAGACACTGATTTTCACTTTTTAAAAACTTCATAGGAATTATGCAAGATGCTTTATGATTATTTCCCCTATTTCTCTAAAATGGAAATCATGGTTCAGAGAGGTCAAATAACTTGCCCAAGATCACACAGTCAGTGCTGGAGAGAGATATCACACCCAAAACAATGTGACTCCAGCACTTTTGTTCTTATATCACTGTCTTCCTAGCCTTCTTAGCATGGGGCTTCCTTCAACTAGACAGCTAAGTACACACTTGACAACTTGATTTGTTATTTATCCAGGAACAGCAAAATCTTGCAAGAACAAGTATTTTGTCCATTTCTGGCTCATTCCAATTCCAAGATAACATTCTAGTTTTTATTTCAATGAATAATGCTGGTGAGTATACACATAACTTCAAAGCTGCAATTCATATCAGCCTTACCTCCTCTTCAGAGGCCACTAAAATTGCTGGCTATGTCTGCTCACTTCTAAGACTAGAAATTATATTACCATTTTCTATAAAAATGTTGAGACATGCACAGACACCAAACCAAAAGAGGTTGTTATATCCCATTTTCTAAAATTGCAGCAAAGAGAGTGAGTTTTCTCCCTTTGGATACCGTGCTATATATATATATATTTTTTTGCTGTGTTCTTTTTTATTTTTTTATTTTTCATCTTTTTATCGTGGTGTTTCAGTTTAGAGAAACCGGTTATCTTTCACAATGGATTTCACTGGTGGTAGAATGCTCTGCTCACCAGGTGTTGATAAGGTGGTTGTTATCATTATTATAGGAATAAAAAAGGAACAGTACAATGAAATAGGCTGAGTGATTTTGGAGCAGAATTTCGAATGCTGCATCAACATCAGGGCGTGAGTGCTTGGAGGTGTGATCGTATCAGTTATTACACTGGATCAGAGAATGTATCTTGTTTTTTTAAAGAATTTAAATATTTCATTATATATAAACATAATACCAGACACAGACATAATAGAACTTTACTCATACAGTTGAATATTTTATTTATATATATATCCAATATAAAATTATTTTTTGCATTTATATTTTCTTTGTATTTAAATTTTTTTCTGCCTCTGTGGGGGAGAGAGAGAGAGAGTTTTCTTCTGCACATCCCTTTAAAATACCAGCTTCAAAGTTATTTAATAGTAGGGACTGCAGAAGGTTTAGTTACTTACTGTCTGGATAAGTAAGTGAATTGATACAAATTGAGTGCCGTTTGATTCCTTTCTCTACTTCACCCTCTTTATTGATCAATTGCAAAATTTTGGTTTTTCCATCTCCTTTTTGGAGTGTTTTTCTCTCTACTTCCAGCACCATGACAAGAATGAAGCACCACATCTATCTATGGGAGAAGGTCTATCAATTTGAAAGTCCTCTGAATCCATCACCTCTTTTGCTTACATAAAGTTATCTTTCTTAAAAAGTAAATTTCCATCAGATTATCCCCTTTAAACATTATTTATTTATTCATTGACAAATAACTGTACATATCATGCACAAGATGTTGACTTGAACTATGCATAAATTAACATATGCATTACCTCACGTATACCTCACATAGACACCACTAAAATTACTGGGCATGTCAGCTCACTTCTGAGACTAGAAATTACATTATAATTTCCTAAAAAAATATTGAGACATGCACAGACATCAAACCAAATGAGATTCTTATATTTTGTTTTCTAAAATTGCAGCAAAGAGAGTGAATTTTCTCCTTTTGGATACTTATTACAGTTTTGTGGTAAGAACAATTAAAATCTCTTTCAGCAATTTTCAAGAATACAGTACATTGTTAACTGTGGTCACTATGTTGTGCAATAAATCTCTTGAACTTAATCCTTCTGTCTAACTGAAATTTTGCATCCTATGAACAACCTCTCCCTTTCCTTCCCCCAATCTTTTTGAAGTTTTTTTTTTTAAAACTGATTTTATGTACAAAGAGCTAGCATGGTTTTTTCATTGGGTATTAGATAATTCATTCAAGGAAGATCATTTAGTCCAACTTGATGAACTGGTTCAAAATCTTTAATCCAAAGCTGAACAAAACATCTAAAATGCCCCTCTACCATCTCTGGGCAGCTAAGGGCAGCTAAGATCTGCCAGGGTCTGTCTTTCCCTAAATTACTAACCTCACTGTTTAGGAACCCTATCTTCTTAGTCCAGAATTTTTCACACTTATATCTCACTAGGGCTTCTACCACTAAAAGTCTAATAGTCAAATAAGTATGAGAGAGACTGGATTAAACTGATCTTTATATTGTAGGACTTCTCAGAGCCTTTACTCTGCAAATTTATATAGTAATTTTAGGGTAGGGCATGCCATGTTTCTCAAACTAGTTTAACACTTGAATACTTTCTCTGTGTGCTTCCTCTTTCCTTTTGAGCAATACCTGTCAAATGCCCTGGCATCCTATGAGAAATGCTACTTTAGTCATTCTTGAGAGTAGTATACACATCCCTGACTCAATCTTTGCTCTACTACTCTGCTTTGAATATTGTCTCTGTATTCTGCCTTTTCCGTCTAGTCTACTTGGACACATTTCTGCTTTTTTGAGAAATTTAAAAAGTTGTTATAGTTTAAGTTTGTATTTACATTAAAATCATCAAGCTACAAATTCATCTAGGCCTTGGAAAAGTGAACTCTGGTAAAAATTTGAAGATTTTCCATGGAAAAGAAATAGGTTCTAGTGAAAGAGGAAAAAGTCAGTCAGAAATAGGACAAAAACAGGAAAGTACAATGTTACAGGGACAAAAGAATAAAAGTTTCAATGAGTGAAATCCACTGAAAAACTTTGATGATGCTAAATTATACAGAGAAGCTGGTAATAACAAGGAGCACTTTGTTAAAGTGAAGAAGTTTCAACTCTAATTGCAGGTGTCTTATTTATAGTAGTCCTTTTTCACTGCTATAACAAAATACCAAAGACTAAGTGGCTTATAAACAACAGAAATTCATTTCTCACAGTTCTGGATGCTGGGAAGTCCAAGACCAAGGCAAGATCAGGAGCAAACGAAGCTGAAAATCTTTTATAGGGCTTATGAAAAAAAAAAAAACTGATATAATCTTTCTAGAAATAAATTTGATAGTAGGTACTGACTTAAATGTGTGATCAGATTCTTTGATATAGCAATTTCATTTACAGAAAACTCACCTACAGAAAAATGTAGAGATGTATGCTCAGATTTATAACCAAGGCTGTTTATTACAACAAGAGTTGAGAGTAATGAAAAATTGGAAACAATCCAAATTCTGTATATGCATACAATTAAATAATGCCATGCATTTAATGAAATATTGTACTTTCAAAATAGTTTAATGGCATGCAAAAATTCTTGATTACTAAGTAAAATGTTAATCAAAAGCTATATATTCAAAAGGATTGGAACTATGAAAAACACATGCACATACAGAGAGAAGTAGAAGAGAAAAAATTAATAGTAGTTATCTCTGGATTGTGTAATTATATAACAGATGATAAATTACAATCTTTTGGTCAGTGTCTTGTATGTAAATTTTCTACAAGAAAAAAAAATATTCATTTTATACTCAGAAAAAATATTATATTAGGAACATTGGCTCTAGTTACAACTCCGTCACTGTTTACATTTGAAGATTTTTAATCTTTCTTATACTCAGGAAGTATCATTCACAGTCATTCACAGACTCTGATGTCAGGCTCCCAGAGTTCAAATTGCAATGTCCTGGCTTAATAATTGTGTGATTGTGAATCACCTACCCTCTTTACACCTCGGTTTCCTCAGCTGTAAAAGAGGGTTAATTACAGTTCCCATGTTTTGGGGATTTAAGGGAGTCAAAGCTAATGAATATATCGTACAGTGGTTGGCATAGAGTAAATCCTCAATATTCAATATTAATATGAATAACTTTAAAATAAGTATATCTACCTCAATAAGTAGTTATGGGTATTGGAATTAAATGAACTAATATATTTTAAAATTTCTGTATTAGGACCTGGCATATGAGAGACCCTGGAGAAATACTAACATTAATTCCGCTCTCTGCCCTTTCCCTGTCCCCTCCCTGTTGAGGGGGTGGCAATGCTCTACTCTGCGATGAAGAGGCAGGAAGCCGGATGCAGAGTGTGCTGCCACCTAGCGGAGCACTGTGCATTCACTGAGCCTGAAGTTACTTGTTTATTAATACATTTGTTTATTTTTAAGACCTCAGGAAATCACATAAACCCATTTGTCACAAAACACGCACACACACACAGGATATCTGCTGCCCAGCCTTTGCCCTCTGGCGGACTGGCTTACTTTTTCTCCCTAATGCTGTTTTGTGGAAGGTTTACATTTTGAGCCCCCTGAACTAGAACCCGTTGCATTCTTTTGTGAAGGGCCAGGAATATGGAAAGCCACACTAGCATTCCTTGAACGCACTCCTTGCAGAGGCCTGCTCAGCCTCCAGTTAGAAATAAACAGGACTCACACTGTGGAGGGGGCCACAGCGTATCCTCTAACCCTGGTGGGGCATGTGACTTCAGGAAGCAGAGTTGCTGCTCTCCTGGTTTTGCCTCTTTTATCTGGTCTCCCAGGTGAAAGGGAAGGAAGCTGCTTTACCTCCCAATAAGGTAGAGGACAGAGGAAAAAATAAGAACAGTGCAGACACTGTGCAAAATGAGGTTCTCTATCCTTTTTTAGGAGCTAAGGACATGCTCGGGATGGGCTATAAATTGTGTAAATTAGTAAAAACTCTCATAAGTAATGAACCCATTTCTCAGTGTTCTGTGGAGGAAATCTTGGGACAGAGAAATAGCATGGAATTTAAATCCCATTTTAGCCACTCTTTAGCAGTGCAATATTGGAAAAGTCATTTCACCTCCCTGTGCCTCAGTTTCCCAAATTTTAAATTGAGAATAAGAATGATCATGACGTACATTTGGAGGATGACATGAAATCTTGAACATGAAGATACGAGATAATGTGCGAAGACCATAGTGTTTGACACCTGCAAAAAGCCTGTCTGTCCTTTCCTCTTTAGGTTGTGTTTGTTTTCTATCTGGGCTGCATGCTGGTAGGGGAATGCTGGTGGTGGCGGGGGGACTACAAGGCGTTGATTGAGTGCTCTCAGGGTTTACCATCTGAAGAAGGAAGGTTCTGTGGTCATCAAGCCTGGGAAACAGTCCAGGGTCCAGGCTGCAGGTAGGTAAATTAGAGAGCATTAGTCATTAGTTGGGGTCTACTGTGGGTTATTTCATGGTTAGCATGGCAGGCTAGGAATCGATTGGATCTGGGCTTCCATGACCTTACAGTATGTCTTTGGGTAAGCATATATCTTAGACATTTACTCCTATGTCCAGAGAGGTGAAATTTTTCAGTTTTACTCATCTGATCAGGGATAGGTTTCAAACCTTCTGTCTTTCTGATTGCAAACCCTGCTACACTCGAGTCACAAACATTTTGAAGCAATGTATCCCTTTAAATCATTTTGAAATTGAGTGCCTGCCTGTTTAGTCTTTCATTGAACTAACCCTGCCAACCCTAATATTCCCCTCACATTGTTCAAAAATTGAGACAGTTTCTAGAGAATTTGTTTGCTTTAAATAAAGAGATTCTAAAAGTTCATAAATCACCCAGAATCCCTGAGATTTAGTTACTCTCTACTTTTTCTTTAGCCTGAACATGTTTATAGTCCAACGTAGAGAAGAGATTGGATTTAGGAGAACAATGTGGGCAACACAAGGAGGAGAAGAAATAAGCTCTTTGGCGTCAACGTGGTTTAGGGATACACAAAAATTTTAACATTCATCGTCCCTGCTTTCTTCCATCTTCTTTCTCCCCCACACCACACGCTCCTGCCTGCTCATATAGAACTGCTCATACCTTGTAAATGCTTTTCCCTCTTTCCGTGAAGTCATGGAATAGAATTTCCGTGAAGTCATGGAATAGAATTGTTCTTAAATCCCAAATCTGCCACTTACTAAACATGTAGCTAAGGAAAGTCATCTATCTGTGAGTGGCACTATATGGATTAATTCAAACCTGGAGCTTACATACCAGTTCCTGAGAAGTCATTTAATCTTCAGTTATTCTGTCACTTCCTAATTCTCTACAGTACTTTGGAGCAATGTCTGGATGTCATTCTCAGTCTTCATGCTCTTCGTCTCTTGGGGAATTGTGAACAATTTTGAGATCAGAGATAATGCAATGTATGTGTTTAGTTTTTAGTGAAATTGCATCTGCTGAATTCACCTGCCTTTTTGTGGGTCTCTTGAGAATTAAGTATACTATGTAATATAACACTCAAGAAAGAGGTATATTATCTCGTGTAAGCTATGTTGTATAATTATGCCTTGTGCTTCATCCACTGAGTTTATTTAGGCAGAATCAATTAAAGTGGGTACTGGGTGTGAGAAAAGCAAATCCACAGTGGATTGAGATTTTCTCTTTGAATAGACTGTTGCAGCCTAAAAATAATTTTGTGGAACTAAGGAGAGGAAAGTATAGTATAGAAAAATACACAGTTGTGACATAGTAATACAAAGATTTAGGCACATTAACTTATACACACACACATATACACACTAGGAAGATATTAAAGTACTCAGACAAATGAATAGGATTTTAATTTTTTGTCAGTTTTCAGGTTATAAGATAGCATACACTGAATTTTAAAAAGTTAATAAAAGCAAAGAAAAAACCCCCTGAGAATATGTCATCCATAATCCTGCAATCAAAAGACATATTCTGTTTACATTTCACAGCATTTTCTTGGAAAAATGAAGGATTTTTATAATCACACAAGCATAATTTAAGCTCAGCATTCAAACACAGAAAAAAAATTCTTGCAGTAGCTTATAACAATAGACTGAATGTGTCCCCCCAAATTTCATATGTTGAAACCTAATACCCAATGTGATAGTATTTGGAAGCGAGGCCTTTGGGAGGTGATGAGGTCATGGAGCCCTCAGGTATGGTAGCAGTTCCCTTATAAGAGACCTCAGAAAGCTTCCCTTCTCCTTTGGCCTTGTTAGGTGAGGCTGTCTTTGAACGAGGAAATGGGCCCTCACCAGATACCAAATCTGCCAACCTCTTGATCTTGGACTTTCCAGTCTCCAGAACAGTGAGAAATAAATTTCTATTGTTTATTATAAGCCACTCAGTCTATGGTGTTCTTTATAGCCATTCAAACTGGCTAAGACACTCATTTAGGAATGTTTTTGCTTTCAACATCTTTTATATGTTCTCATATAGCCTGTCTGGTTTCAGGAAAAAGGGTAACAAATAGGCTTTGTGGCAGGTACCTGGCTTGGAGAGGAAGAAAGGATGCCTGATATACTATATGGCACAGTAAAGTCAGACCATACTCAAAGGGTCTCTAAGATTTATTTCTGTGTTGATGGTGCCTTTGTCTTTTTAAGTAGCAGCTCCAAGACTACCCTGGGAAGGGCTTGAAAAATCAAGCCTGACCAGTCCTGCCACATTCAGGTAGGCTGCCTAGCAATTGCCAAGTAGAGGACAGCCTGGAAAACCAGGCTGTCTTTCTTCAAGTCATAGAATCTATACACAGTGTATTTATTTCCTTTATTCAAATTGATTCATTTTGACTGGTTGGAGAATGGGCATAGAGTTGGATGAAGGGGAAAGAGCTAGAAAGAGTCTATAAATTGCTTTGGTAACTTCCAACCTCTTGAAGTTCTATAATGGGAAAGAACTGCTGCCTAGTTTACTACTGGGCCATCAGGACAACTTAAGTAAGAGAAGCACCAATAGTGGAGGGGTAGAGCAGAGACTCTTCAATTCAGGACCACCCGGGCACTGGGGTTACCCTGAAGAGCATGTACTTGGGGCAACTTGGGAAAGAAAGTACACACTACGGGAGTAATCTGGACACATCACTCCATTAAGACTGGAGTGGTAACAATTAAGACAAATCATGTGACTTGCTGATTTTTAAGATTTTATTGCCTGTATAACATTAGAATCTGAAAAGATTTCCTGCCCTAACCTAACTCCAAGACAGAAGCATTTATAATGAATTGTAAACCTCCCCAAAGTCAGTAACTTCTCATATCTTCTCTCCCAAATTCAAATGCACCATCACATACACACTGATTAATTGTATTCATGAGGTAGGAGACAGTCTATAGTGGTAACCATTGCCTTTTGTCCAGAAAGCTCTAACTTTACACTTTAATTTTCCAAAGAGTACTTGCCAGGCTACTTGGCATCCTATGCTACTCTTAAAAAATTTGAAATTATACATTTTGTATCTAGGAAACTTATCATTTTATTTTTCCTTCAATATAGATTGATGTGTTACAGGGCTGCTGTCCGGAGTTTGGTGAGGTGTTTATTTTTGCAGACATATTCCAAACCATTGGTAGACTAAGGAAAGTCTCTATATACATGTCTGATCGATAAAACCATTTTAACTTCAAGAGTTCTGGCAGAGATGGGAAAAATTAATTTCCCATTCTATTTCAATACTTAGACCCCTATGTATTTATTATTATTCTTCAATAAATTCAAGGAAGACACTCAAGGATGGTTCTAAGAAAGCAGTATTGAATATCAAGTCTAAACTGTGAGATGTAGTAAAGTTAAAGATGAGAAAGTCAGTAACAAGGTAAAAGCTCAAGGATTAAAGAATAATTTGAGATTATAGCATGATTAGAATGAGTTGAGCCAACACTAAGATTTAGTCTTTAAATGGTGGAGGAGCACTGGCGTCCATGAGATTTCACCAAAGGAGGCTTCATGAAAGGAAGACCTGGACAAGGGTAAATAAAGATGGGGACCTGCTCCTTTCCACAAATGTAGAAGAAGGGATTTTGGGGGGATTCTTTGCTCAAGATCCCAGATGGTAATAATCTTGCCATTATAAAAGTCTCTCCAAGGTCTCTTATCTCCAAGGCAGTTCAGTGGCCTGGATCAGAGCTGTCCTCCATCTGGATGCTTCAGTAGAAATCTCATTAGCAGTTCAGGGGCCTCATGGACTTTTAGCCCTCCTGTGCCTTGTGTTCTAGTCCTAGTGACCAGGTTTATGCCTGGTTTCTGAAAACAAGACACCATTTTGTATCTCATGGTTAAATTGAGGTGTTATTTTAATCCTCAGTTCCAAACATGTTCTGACAAGATTGAAGCCTGGTGCTGTCAATCCTTTCCAAGGTAGGGATTCTTCCCCTCACTTCCACCCCTGACTCAGCTGGGACTCACACGATTTGCTCTCAGGTCTCTGTGTTGCCTCCTAGAATCTTCCCAATGCTGCTCCTGGGACTCCTTATGGCCATGCTCAACCTATTTCCAGGGAAAAGTTCCTTATTTTTCTAGTTCTCAATAATGCTCTCCAAAGCTTTTTGTACGTAGAATCCCCGACAGTTAGCTTTCTGTTTCTTTTTCCTTCAGAGCTACTTGTGATGTTGGTCATGACCTACTTTCCTTGGAACACAGAAGTTGGAAGGGAATTTTCAGTGTAATTTGCCTCACACCTTAAGCCCAGATGGCTTTGAGCACTGTTTCAAGAACACTGTGTAGAAGCATAAGTCCAGAAGTACAGCATTAATCTGGTTGTGTTAATCTGGTTGCTCCAGAGGAACAGAACCAAGACAATGTATATGTATTCTCTCTCTGTATCTCTCCCTCTCTTTGTATATATGTGTACGTATAGAGAGATACAGAAAGATAGAAACAGAGAGCAAGCATGTGCACTAGTTTTATTATAAGTAACTGACTCACATGGTTATGGAGGCTGAGAAGTCTCAAGATCTACAGTCAATAGACTGGAAAACCAAAGCAGCTTATCGTGTAAATTGCAATCTTAATCCGAGTCAGGACAGGACTAGTGTCTCAGCTCAAAGACAGCCAGGCAGAGAGAGTGAGTTCTCCCTTACTCAAACTTTGTTTTGTTGTTGTTCTATTCAGATCTCCAAGGCACTGAATGAGACCCATCCACCCTGGAGGCCAATCTGTCTTAGTCTACTGGCTTAAATCTTAATCTCATCCAGAGACACCCTCACTGCAATACCTAGAATAACGTTTAACCAAATTATCTGGGTACTTCATGGCTCAGTCAAGTTGACACATAAAATTAACCTTCATATCCTACCCTCTTTTATTCCAGAGGCTGAAAAACTTACTTTCCCCTACCACAGTTGCTAAATTCAGGGTCATCAACATGAGTATGATTTTCCAGGAAAGAACTTTGAGTGTTCAGCCTTGGAGTAGCTTAAAGGGAAGAAGTCCTTTTATTCTTCCAGCAGTTTTGGTACCCATTTTCTTCATCATTCCCTGAGCACCCACCTACCTGTCTCATCAGACTCTTCCCTTGCCCACCCCACAGCCTCCACCCCTGCCCTACCCAGGGCCCAGTTTCCCACAGAGCTACATTCCTACCTTATTCTTTGCTGAAAACAAATTCCATAATACATTACAATGGTTACAACAGCTGTCCTCTCTTCAGTATTTACTGTGTGCCACATTTTACATATATTAGCATGTTAAATCCTCATAACAACCCCATGAGGGATGATGATGATGCCTGTTTTGCAGATATTGTGACTGAAAAGCAAAAGGATTAATGAACTTGCTCAAGGCCACACAGCTATTAAAGGGTAACGCCACAATTCAAATGCACATATGCCTGACGCCAAAATCTGCGCACAACATGATTATGCACTGTGCTCTCTGCCCCTCACCCCTCCAAACTGTTTCACAAAAGGCTGAGTAGCCGGCTCAAATGGAAAATTTCATCTCTGATTCAGTCTGGTAGCTCGACGTAGATCCGAACCCAGTGATCTTTTCCAAGCATTGACATAAACAGAAGGATTGAAAATCCTATGTGACTTCTCTGTGAGCAATTAAGGGGCTCTATTCTGTAGCATGCCATTCCCCATTCACTATTCATCATCACAAACTTTCAGACACACTGAAGGTCATGATTGAAAACAGTTATTTTAAGAGATGGCATTGTTCTCAAAAGCCACAGTAGGACCATTGCAGAATGATTTTAACTCAGATCTATATTCAGAGATGAATTCTTCTTTCAGCTCAAATGACGCAGGTTTGTTAGTTGGGGTGTGAGTAGGAGGTGGGGAGATAAAAAAAGGGGGGACAAGTGTTCATTCTTATCCATCTCTTGCTCACCTTCTGATAGTTGCTTATTTCCCCTGTACTTTGCCAACTCTTTCAAATTCCTTGCTTCAGCTTAGCATCTCCATTTTACTTAATTTGTCATAGGAATGTTTCTCAATAAGGTCAAACCTTTAAGGAAAATTGAAAAATGTTAGACACCTGCATAATGAGATGTTTTTGCAAAAGATGTAAGATTTTCTTTGGGTCATGTTTTTCCCCACATTTGCTTTGGAGAATATGTTACAAGCATGGCCCCCTTTCTCCTGGGATTTTGCTTTCCTTTTAAACACTAATCACCATCGAAGATCTGAAGATTTGGGACAACAAGGTATGGGAGGGGAGAGTACAACATATACAGATGATGGATGATACCTTATACTGGATTGAGTCATTGGTCTTAATCCTCTACTTTTCTGTAGTGGTATTTTATATCCACCCTCTTACTCTTTCTGGGCAGTGTATCTTCCACCTCTTGCCTTTGGTCTTGCCCATGTGACTTGTTTAGTCAACGAGATTTTAGCCAAACAAAAGTGTGTCATGAGCAAAGACTTGTCTTCTTGCACCTGTGCCATCACCAGAGAAGAACATATCATCCCAGAATAAGGAGAGAAAAATGGATCAGACCTGAAATAAACCCATAGCCTTGATTCAAGCAGTCAAACCCAGCCCAGATCACTTGAATTCCAGCCCTGTGCAGAAGCAGCATGAGACCTAAAATATTATCCATTTCAATATGTTTTTTTCAAGAAATAAATGGTCATTTTTGTAAGACATTGAGGTTGAGAGTGTTTTCCTATATCACCTTTTTGTGAAAATGGCTGGCAGTTCATAAATCAACAATAATCCCACAACACAGAGCTAGACTATGTGCAACTCCAGCTTCTACTCGTATTTGCTAATTGCCAACATTGTGCTGGTAGCTTTACATGTTCTCTCATTTAAATTTTACAACTATGAGAGGTAAGCATTGTGCAATTGGTTTAGTAAGGTTCAGAAAGATTAAATGACTTTTGTAAGGCCCCATGGTTAGTAAGTTATAGAGCTAAACCTAAACCTGTGATTTTCTGTTAGACCTGCTCTGCTTTGGAAAACATTTTTCCTTTTTCAACTTAGTTCCTTACAGTTGAATTTGTACATATTTTAAGAATAGGATGGAGAGAAGTAGTAGCCATACTGTAACATATACTGCATTTTTTGGGTTTATAGCATGTTCACCTCTCTCTCTCTCTCTTTTAATGCTCACATTCACTCTTGTATATGAATGTAGTTGCGATTACTCTGGCCACTTTACACTTTAGGAGACTGTGACTCATCAATATGGCCTTAATTCCCCTCAGCTTGACTAAACTTTAGATAGATTTCTTCCTGACTTTAGTTTCCTGACCTCTTTGTTGTTAGATCATTTGCTTAGAAAACTTACAATTGTGAATTCTTTCTCTGTCCCTTTGAGATATAAATCTCCCAAACTCTTGCTAGTTTTACAACCCAGGGATATCATTCTCTAGGACCTGGGGGCCATCCCTTTCAGATATAATCAAGAAAGATAGCACCCCTATCTGTCAGTCTTTGTGGAAGGGTAGGAGCCCGACTTCCATAAGCTCAAATTGTGAAACACTGATGGCTTCACCACTTTGACCAAACTTCCCCCTAAAGTCCTCAGTACTTTTCCACTAGCTCTCAATCCCTATTGCAATAGTCTTGAATAATGCCTTCCGTACTTGTTTAACTCCAACCGGTGCATTTTTTCTTTTCCGTGAATCAAGGAGTGATTCATTTAAGATCACTCAATAAATGATCTCTGGGGCTTAGACTCAAATTCTGTGACCGACTACAAATCTAATGCTTTCTTCTATTGTTTCACTTCTACTCATACTCATCTCTTATTGATATCTATGTCTCTAGCTTTTTCTTTTTTGTCTCCAGTCTAAACTTGAGAGAGTTTTGTCTGTGAACTTTTCATTATTTGTACTTGACCAGTAAGACTATGTCCTAGAGCCTCACACTTTCCTTTGAATAAGAGAGGTTTGGCCTCAGGCCCTTAGAGACTGTTAGAAATCTCAAAGGATTGCTTTGTTTAAGATTCTAGAAAATATCCCAAAGCCTTTTATTTGAAAGAGTAGTGTGGGCTCCAAGATATTTTTAATTAAATGTGCGTCGTCTGAAGCCACAGCCGTTGGCCTCCTATTTATCAAGTTTTCTGCAATTGTTGTAGCTAAGTCACTAGAATAAAAATTTCTCCTTTTTCCCACACGATGGCAGTATGAGTTAATGGTAAACCTCACCATGCACATCCTTTCAAAATCTCAGAGTGGGGTTTTGTTCAGAATTGGCCACTCAACTCTCCTTTTCCCATGTGCCCACAGCCTCCTGCAACTGCAGACCTAAACAGTTCTCACTTCTCCCTTTTTCAAATCAAACAAAGGCAGCCTCTTCAGTTCAAAAAGGACGTCTATGAATGAAAATCCATACAACAGCTTCATTATAAAAGACCCCCAGACACAGGAGGCCAGAGTCCAGCCGCCACAAAACCACATGCAACTTAACTCTTAGTTCAGGGCTGCTGAGTAGTTGTGTATAAATAGCAGTGGTCCGTTACACATTGTCAGCAACCTTGACCTAATCGCTGTTAATCAATAAAGTCATTGAAGTATAATAGCCTCATTGGCAGTGGATTGGCTCAGGTCCAGGCTGGAAGGAAATAGTCTTCATGAGTAGTCAGATGGTAATTATTTAATCAGGGCATGGTGGCCTCATTCAGATCCAGTATCAAGAAATGACTACAAAACATGCTCGAGACATCTTTTCTACACTCCAGAAAAGTGAAGGAGACAATATCTTTTTGAAATTTGGAAAATTGGATACTGCTTGCAGATCTTAAATAAGAAGCAAGGAGCAAGGAATTTTTTTAAACAAGTAATTGGAATAGCATCCCTGCTTCATAAGGGTGGATTTTTAAGAAACTACCTTTTCATCTTATATCTTTGAATAGTGAGGCAATCTTCTAAGATAGACATAGGTGAAGTATTAATTACATCCTTCTGGGGGAAACATCTACTCTGTGCCTTAAGCTTCTTCAATTCTCATAGTACTATGACTTCCAAAATTGGAAATTAACCAAGGAAAAGGTAGAATATAACTATAGACTTGTCCTTTTTTTAGTCTTTTTTCTACTATTCCCTGAAGTAGAGACATCCTCTTTCCTAATATTCCATTTCCTTTAGTCCCTTTTTTAAAACTGTATTATAAATTATTGAAAAGCCAGCGCTGTCTCTTGTTCATCTTCCACAGTGCTCAGCACAGGTCCATGACACTTCCTCCTCTCTAAATGTGCATTGATGAAATCTTCGCTTAACCAACATAGCATGAAAACAAGTTACTAGAGATCTTTACCTAACTTAAGTGGAGGCTTAACGTTTCCAAGACTAAAATCTTATCAAAGCCAAACTAAATACCAACACTCAACAAAATAATTGCCTGGTGTCTTCAACAAAATATTCAAAAAAAAAATCCTGGGAAAGCATCTGGCATCTCCTAAGATGACTATGGAAAGACCTAGAACTGGACTGAAAAAAAATGTTAATATGAAACTTTAGCCTTTCTTTCAGAAAATAGAGGGAAACCATTATGATATTACATGATAGAAGCAATTTTCCTAATATTACTTTCTAAATCTCAAATGCATGTGTTTGTAAGCTTGAGAAAAATGATGTATTTTTGAATGCAACTAGAGAGATTTAACAAAGAAAGCCTTTTCTGGTCCCCATGGGGGGAAATCAGCTTTAGACTGTTAGCACACACATCTAAAAGTTCAATGAACTTCAGTTAGTTGCCATGCCAACCAGCAGAAGACCTGTCCAGATATGAATTGATCACACAAATAAAATCTCCCCAAAGATGAGGCTTGTTTGGCTTAAGGGCATAGTCTTTGTAACAACCCTTGACAAATCATAGGTCTGTCAGTTTGGAGGATTTATTTAGACCACTATCCAAATTTCCTCAGTGCACTATAAAATAACTTATTTTTTTTTCCATAGGAAATTGAACAGTTGTTTCCAGGGGGAAAGTACCTTTTCTTGTTTTCTTCTTTCTTTCTTTTTTCTTTTTTTGGCCTTTTCCTTTCCCAAGTATAAAAGTAGAAAACCAAGAGAGTTGCATGTAGTTTCTAATTATGTGAAAGAAAGGGTGGCTAGAAGTAGAACAGTAAATCCTGGGAAATGTTTTTGATTTCACTGTCACCTTGTAATATGCAGTCGGGCAATTTATCTTCATTTCTTAATGTCATGCCTCTCACCCCATGCCATGGCCAGGGTCCCTAAGCAGTCTGTGTAAAAAGCCCTTGATAAATGCCTTTTGAAGAATTTCTTTGAGGGTTTGCCTTCAGCTTTTGTGTGCTCCATATCTACAGAGTAAACTAATTTGAGACTAAATAAGCAGTCATCTTGAGTAATGTGGTAGTTTATACCAACTTCTAAGAGGTTGGAGAGAAAGACAAAAAGATACTATCATATTTTTTTCATGTTTATCCCACTATCACCTTGTAAACTTAATTTTTGTTGTTTGACCCCTCTTCAGGCTTTTGGGGTATGTCTAATCTTAGAAAAGAGTGACAAAAACATTTTGGGAATTGTAATGACAGATATTATATGTATATTCTGAATATACAGTATAATATATATGCCTAATAATACAAACCCATGAAATAGAGTCATCAAGAATGTATTGTCTGATTTGAATAATATGACCTAGACCCACTTATATAATTCTTACTCTAACTTCTGGATGTATCCTTTATGATCGTGAATTTTTTGGACCTCTTTGAGAGAGCCTCCCCTTTGTTGGAGCCAACAAGGAGATCCAACAAGGTGTGGAGTAGATGTTGTTAATAGTAGTGATTTTAAATTAGTTGTCTTACAGTTCAGGTTAAGAAACAGATCCTTGACAATGGGTATAAGGACTGTAATGTATATTCCTGGAGAAAGCAAATTGACTATCTAAAATATTCTCAATAAAATTCATATTCAGTCTATGAAAATAAGAAAATGACAAGGCAAAAGTGAACACATGCTTCACAGTGGTTTTATTTTATTCTGAAACTCTACTTTGTCAGGAAATCATAGAAAAAAATGCCCAACTTTAAATGGATTAGTCTATTTGTTCTGATTGTCAAAGTGGGTCGTATTTCCAACAGTAAAATTATGGGACTATTTCTCTTTGGTCCCACAGAAGGTAATACAAATATCTGTAGCCTGAAGTGGATTGGTCCTAGATTTATATTCCAAGGCAATCCCAGCACTCAGAGATACAGAACCTTCCACCTTTCTGTTTTGGTTTGATGGTTTAGAATCAAGAACTCATTGGGAGAGGAAAAAGAGAAATATCTACATCAGGTATATATTCATAGGGTAACATATTCCCATAGGTAGATTTATAAAAGATGTGACTCAGAACATCTGCAAGTTGGTGACCATTCTTAACCTACTTCCTCTCTCTCTGCTCCATAATAAACCGGCTTTGAGCTATTGAAGGAGAGAATTCTGAGTTAAAGGATGTAGTTCAAAATTGTTCCCAAATACACTTTCATAATTGTTTGGGATAAGTTACACATAATATATCAATAAAATTATCTGCTCTGTAGCTGTTAAGTGGGTTGTCAGGAAGCACAGTGGTGATCTGGTAGTAGTGGCAGCATCCAGGGCAATGGGGACCTTGATGTCATGCTCCTGGAAGTGCTGAAGAATCAAGCTGTACAGAGACACTCCTCATTCAGTATGGATGTTTTGTACCATTCTCAATATCTCAAGGACTTGAATTGTGAAACAAATTTTATAATCAAGTGTTATCCTGAAAAGAAAAATGTATGCTCTCCTATTCATACCATAACTCTCCATCCAATGCAATGGAATAGTATCGGTGAGGTGCATATTTAGGATTTTATAGGAAATGGTATTTGAGCCTGGGATGGAACAACTAGGGAGAAAAATCTGGATGATGAACAGAAACTTGTGAGAATCTGGTGACCATTTAAAGGGGAGCTAAAGAGACAGCAGTCATTAACACCTGCTCTGGTTTTCCACCTGCTCTGTGATGGCTTTCTGTCAAGCTGGTTCCAGTACCTGCTATGGAAATGTGTGGGGAGTGAGGAAAAATAGATGAACTGCTGTTCCCTCACTTTCATTTTAATCAGAGACGCTCTATTTTTACCTGTCTTAAACACTGAGGTTCTGTGAAGGATTTTATTTAAAGAACCAGATCTACTTAAAAAAATAGAAGAATTACCCACCTAGAAAACGATTGCTTATCGGAGGGCTCTGAAAAAATGTTTTGGTTCTGTCTTTAAGTCAGTAAAACAATAAAGGGTGAACTTTCATGCCTTCGTTTTCCACAATAGTTTACAAAGTACAGTCCCTCAGCCCACAGTGTCAGTATCTCTTGGGAACCTTTTAGAAATGCAAATTCCTGAACCCTACACCAGACCTATCTGAAGCGGAAACTCAGAGGGTTAGAGTCCAGCAATCTGCATTTTACCAATCCTTCAGCTGATTCTGATGCACGCTCAAGTTTGAGAACAAGTGCCCTAAAGCTTAATTTAGTTCACCAAATGAAAGAAATGAGGTAAAATGAATAGAAAGATGCTATCAGGGCAATAATGCTGTTTCTAAAGAAAACCTCTTCTAAGTATTGAAACTTAGTCAACTCCAGTCCAAATCATCGTGGAGAAATTTGGCTTTCAGTTACAGGAAAAGAAAAAATGTCTCCAATACTTCTACTCTTCAAGCCCCGTAAATATTAGTCAAAATAAAGCACTACCCTAACAAAACCATTGAATAACCCTTTGAAACCTGACTTCAACCCAGAAGTGCTTATTTGAAAATAGGTGATGCCAATTAGGAGTCAAAAATAAAGTCACCAACATGTTATGATTTATACTGGCTGTATTTCTATTGTATCTAATGGAATAATTTTAAAAAATAACGATTGCTTATAAATTCCACCCCATCTAGGTCACCAGGTGACACACTCCTTGGACCAGTGCTAAAGGAAGTTGTAGTCAAAGAGAATGAGGCAGGATGAGAGGATGTCAGTTATCTTCCTAGGACCAAGGCATCTGCAACAGTAATTGTCTTTTTGAAATGAAGACATACCTGTGTGAGATTGTTATGCGAGATAGCCAGATTCCATTGGAGTTGCATTTGTACTTTTCCTCAAGTCTAAACACGGGCTCTTCTCATTTTATTTCAATGATGTTACACCACTAGATGGCTCCAGAGTGTCTAGGCTGCACATGAGAGGCCAGAGATCTGAACACTGGAGTGCACTTGGTGAGCAATCCCCAGCCATCTTCCTCTGCTATTGACTCATACTCAACCGAAGGCTATGTCTCATCTTCTCTCCTCCATCTTCCAGGAGTGGTCAAGTAATGGTGATTCCAAGGGGGAAAAAATAGATGTCTCAGACCAATAATGCGCTTGTCTTCTCCATATTCCAAACTTTAACGCCTAGTTTCAGGCAGATGATATACGTATACTGAAAGTGAGCAGCAACATTCCGTACTTAAATTTTAGAGCATTTCATAGCTTAGTTGGTTGGTGGTGATTATGGAATGTAATAGCATAAAAAGAGATCAAAGATCTCCAGTGCTCAAATTGTGTTCAATCAAGGAGGCTTAAAGATAAATTTTTAAGCATTATCTTTACCTGAGTTGCCTTTTTTATATCCTTTTCTAGAGGTATGGGTTAGGATGGAAACTGAATTTTTTTTGGTCTTTTTCTTGTTTCTTCTGAGTTTTTAAGATTATTGTTGTTAACATTTTAAAAAAATCCGTGATGTGAACTCAGTTTCTTCTAAGCTGAGCTTTCTCTTCTAAGTTAATCTAATTCAACTGCAGCCTTGAAAATAAGTAGTCATGTTTACCAAACTCTGCCAAGTATGATAATGAATAGTTTCTAGGGTAGACACTAGAACCAAGTGAAAAGCAAAGACAGGGAACAATTACACATCAAGGTACTTGAAAGAGACCTGCAACCAAGAGACAAGGGACTGAGTTCAGAAGGAAGAGAGATCCAAGGTTGAAAAGTCACTTCATGACAGAGTGGGAGGTTCACCATGGCAAACAAAAACCATAAGTAATCTGAAGTGTGGGGACACTGATTTTACGAATAAACAGAGGAATTCAGTCTGCAGAGAGAAGAATGGAATGTATATAAAGAAAATACATATATGAGAGAAAATGTAGACTCAAAAGGATACACAGTATAGGCATCTGAAAAATTTCCAGTTCCTACATGCACTGCTTATATTTCCTTCAATCATATTCCACACGTGGTTCTCCGAGTCTTTTCAACCACTCCTTCCCTGTCGTCTTATATTTCCCTTGAGCCAATTGTCAAAGATTCCTGAACAGGTCCTTTGTTTCTAATGAACTAAAATCTAGAAGGCACATTTTATTGTAAGTCAACACAACATACTAAATTGCTGACAGTTGCGTTTATGAAGTAGGGAAAATTTCTAGATTAAAAAAATAGTAAAACTTTCTGTGAAAAATATTTTGAAATTCTTCTTGTTCCTTGATATTCATGCAACTAACTTGGCTACACAGAAGTCAGAGACAGCGTTAAGTCATTCCCCAGGCTTATAGCCAGGAAATGCACTCCACTGTTCCCCAACCACCGTCCGGTTATACTATCGGTGGAGACAAAAGAGGTAACTGAAAAGAAGACCATGTCTCGGTGACTTTGTCCCTAGTAGCTTTTTGGGTCTTTGTCACCACCATCTCTTGACAGGGTAACAGTCTTGGTTTCTGACCTGGACTATTTTCTTTGCTACTCTCCACCCTCCCATAAGAGTAAAATTTTAAAGCAGAAATCTAATTTTTTTTCACTCCTCCATTTAAGCCATTTTGCCTATAAGAAAAAAAAATAAAAGTCTTACCATGGCCCCAGGGTCCTTGGTCTGGGTCCTGCCCACCTCTCTAACCTCATCTTAGAGCCTCCTTCCTTTCATGGTCTGTGCTCCAGCCACTGTGGCCTTTCAAATTCTAAGACAAACCATTTTGTCTTCACCTTCAGGGACTTTGACTATGCGTTCTCTTCTTCCTGTTAACTCCTTCACCCTTCATCTTGTACCTCAAATGCTACTTCCTCAGGGATGAAATTCATAAAACCGTACAAGAAAAAGGCCTTGTGTGTTTCCAGCATAGCACTTATTTATTTGAAACATTTACTTATTCACTTGTGTGCTGTCACCTATTTTTCCTCCACACTGCAAATTTTATGAAAACATATTTTTTTAATTGTGTTTTTTTTTTTTTTTTTACGTTTGCATGCCCAGTTGCAGGAAGCTCAGTACCTCTTAGTTGAATGAATGAATGAATGAATCTGTGAGTACTTAAAGGAGTACTGAGCCCTGTAGCCTGTTCTGTGGAGATTTTTTATTGTTGCCCTGCTTGATACTTCAATTTCCTTTATTTTTGCTACATACTTATTCTTTTCTGTGAATGTAACTCTGGTACAATGTGTCTAGCTAGCATTGTATGGTTTTTTTTTTTTTAAAAAAAAACTTTGTTTTAGAAGCAAATATAAAAAAAACCACATTCAATTTGAAGAATGTTTTATTATAATCAAGGATCTCAAGGACATATCCATTTTTGTGAATTGAAGAATATTTCTACTTGAAAGATTTCTACATGAGCATAAATACATAACAGGAATAGAATTGGAGGGTGTTGGCAGCAGTGATAGAAATTCTAGGCTATTCCAAGGTTTTAGGAGACAATTGGCCCTTATCAAGTGACTTTAAATATACATTTCTTCTATTACATGAATAGCCTTGGTAATTTTTCAGTAACTACCACAATAAAATTTGACCACTCAAATGACTTCAAAGCATGTGAAAAGCAAGATGAGCATTACTGGTAATTTATAAGATTTTAAAAATAATTTTCATAACTTTTCCTTATGAGTATGAAAAAATTCAAGCAAACGTGTTAAGACATAGCTTTAAAAAATAGAAAAAGAATATAAATAGAAGTATTCTGAATTCATGATTTTTCATGTTGCTTTCCCTTTATTCCATTTTTGATCTGTTAAAACTTTTTCTTAACCATCAGCAAAAAAAACATAGGCCTATGAATACTTACTTTCCCACCATCCTCTATGTTTAAGTTTTGTCAAAGAATTTTTCCACTATCCCTTTCTTTACTGTGCTTTTTGGCATTCTGAAAACCCAATGCCAATTCTGAGTTTATAGGTATTGCCGTGTGTTTATAAGTTATTGCTGGACGTCTCCTCACCTGTTGGGAAATCCCTCTACTTTGATCCAGTTGGGCAAGCTTGGTCTTCATTTTCCACTCTCACTTTTAGGACATTTGGAATTTACAATGCTGGTTTGAACTGTGTGATTTATGTGTGATATCATATTAAGCTGACGATGTTTGATCATTTGGCCTACAGAAATTATAATTTCATGTGGTTCAACAAAATATAAAAATAGCTAATATTAATTGTTGTATTTCAAGTATTTACTTTATATAGATTATTTTATTTAAACTTCTCATTTTATAAACTAGAAAATATCAGAGAAGTTAAAATAAATTACCCATAATCAAATCACTTATTAAATAGGGAGGCTGGGATATAAACCTAGGCCTGCCCCACTCCAAAGTCCAAGATGTTAAGCACGATGCTGTCTCTTAAGGGTAGAATCTTATTTCTTTACTTTTTTCTTATAATTTTAGAATATTATTATTGAAAACTCCTTTTCAGGGAAGGCTATTATTAATTCAGGAAAAAAAGTGGTAATTTCTCCATGGTTCATATACACAGTGCCAAATCTAATATGTTTTCAAGAAGCCGTATTTGGACAAATACCTAGATGTTTCCAAACCTCTGAATAATAAAATGCATTTTTACTTTTCATAGGAATAGTTTGCCATTTCATAGATAAATTTTTTCACGTGTTCCTAAAGTAATTTTTTTTCTTAGAAACACAGTGACCTGCAGCATCTAGAAATAGGGTTCAATTCCTAATAACTGAAAACATTTGATTCTCCCTAGTTTGAATTAAAAGAGAATATAAATGTTTGGGGAAAATAACCATTAATGCCAGATTACTTGCCCTCACAAATCATCCTAGAAATAAATCTGCGTTCTCTGTCTGTTTGAAGTTTTTTAGAAGCCTTTAAAAGTCATCTTTAATTACTGAGAATGGGGTCTATGTGTGGCTTAAATAAAATTCTTTTCTAAAATGTGGAAACTGGAAGTTCAAAACCCAAATCAAATGTACTCTGAGAGCTTTGTAATATGGGATTGTGTAGCCATCTGGCCCCCAGGCCATCTCTGCATATAAAACATTAATAACATTTTTAATTTAAGTAATAGATAAATCTGTTTCAAGTGCCTCGGCATCCATTCCCAACATTGCCTGCAGATCTGTTGATCCTAAATAATATTTTCAAGCTGTGGTGAGGTTATTGGTGTTCTGAAGCAATCTGGAAATACCAAGTTCTTATGCCAGGAAATGGGTCAAACTGTAATCTCTTCATGTTGCTGTTTTGATTTCAGAAATAGCTCAGTCCTTCACACACTGGGAGCCTGTATATTTTACTCTTCTCATGGATTTGATTACAGCTGCCGTTCTGCCGTTTCAATGTAAACTTTATTAAATATCTACTTTTAATTAACCTCCCTGGCACTGGAACCTCTTGCCAACTTCAGTCTGTTTTTGGTTTCTCAGAACACTTTCACTTTTCTCCTTAGATAGCCGTTCTGTAATATGCTATCCCCCCTCATAATCATTATAAAATAGCCCTGTACTTGTTCAGCCAACAGAGACTAGATAGCACGTGCTTTAGAGTGAGCGATATCTGTGTTTGGATCTTAGCTCTGCCACATTAGGCCTAATGCGATTCTGGGCAAGTTCCTGTCTAGCTCCTGATGTCCTCATTGGTGAAATGGAGACCTCATGGGTTGTTAGGGAATCTCACTGCGTGAGCAACGTCAAGTGCCTTCAGTACCCAGAACACAGTGACACGCTCTGGATGCTAATTCCTTCCCTTTCTGTTCAGGGCACCCATATATCTCATAAAGAAATAAATGAAATAATTCTTTTATTCCCTTATTTTCTCATTTTTATCTTTCCTTTTGATGCTGATATTTCTTCTTTTTTGCATTTTTATTTGACAAATAATAATGGTATATATTTATGGGGTACACAGTGACATGTTGATATGTGCATATTGTAGAAAGATGAAAGATTGCCTTATTACATTTTTTTAAGATGTAGAAATGCTTCTTTCTCAGACCATTCTGAAACAGTGGGCCTATCTGGCAGCATTTGTGGTTTTCTGTTTGGTTTCTTTCTTCATGAGGCTGGTGGGGACTAAACGTCAGGATCCGGAGTTGAGCAGGGACCGCAGGCATGTGGACAAGGAGAATTAATTATTTTGTCCAAGCAGAAAAAAAAGAAAAACAACATTCTTTTACTTACCCTATTTTTTTCTTTTAGTAAATGGCACAATAAAATTTCTGGCCAATACCATGTTTGATATACTCATGCCCATGATACCAGATGTGACTGAATTTTTCATCCATCCTTGGATTCAAAGAACATTGTTTGCCAGGTCCTGTGCTAAGCAAATGGGAAACGATATAAAGTTGACCCAACCTGAATCCTTGTTTCCAAGCAGCTTCCAGCATGGTAGGGAAAATGAGACACACTCCAATAGTTTTCATGGAAAACAGAATGTGAGAACCTGAGAGAGCAATCCAAGGAGCTTTTGATGATTTTTAGACAGAAAGCTTACTCTCAGTTGCAGAAAGAAGATGGATATATCCTAAAAAAAAGTCCCATATTGTTGGTATTTCAGTTTGCCCTTGAAACATTATTTTGAAACAGCTTAGACATAGTTTACAAGTAGTGACTAGAGGAAGGTTAGCTGAGAGGGTGCCCCACTTAGGTGAGTCATTTGGGGTTATGTCTGCAGAGCAAGCACATACTGTTTTATTTATACGAGAGGCCACTTCCCAGCCAGCTATAAGCCCAGTGGTGGCGCAGCAAGAAATCAAATGCAAGAGGATGTAAATCTGGCATGGTGAAAAAATTCAGATATGCCAATAAGTGCACCCTTGACTCTTGACATGGACTGTCCCTCAGCCACATATGCCAAATGCTGGTGGGTCTGTGTCTCTAAACTACTCTATCAAGCAGACTTCTCATTGTCATGGGAGCCAATGGATATTATGGGAGATCATGTTGGCTCACTGGAGCCCTACCTGGTGTTGTGACTGCCTTTCAGGATGGATAGATTTTGAAGAAAATCATATGTGGAATGAGCAACATAAGCAAATAACAATATATCGAAACAGAGGCCACATTTGCAGGGGAGAGTGAAAGATAATCTTGGTATGGAAGTTTAATGCTAGAGGGTCTTGAGTATCAACCCAGTGTGTGCATGGTGGCGGGGGGGCAGATTTGATGAAATTCTCAATAAGAAGTCCCTGAAAGATTAGTAAATGTACATGGAGTAATATGATCTGAACGAAGAGATAAGAGCTGTGTTTCAGAAAAACAAATCTAGTATTAGGACATACAGTACTTGGGGAGAAAAACCAACAACAAAACATAGCTCATATTCACCTGGTAAGAGCATAAGCAAATCCATAATCAAATGAGAGATTTTCATGTTGTTCCCTGGACAAATTTTGTATTTACAACACATAATAAAATAAATTTTAAGGCTTTGTAACAAAATTTTATTTTACTAAGTAGCTGTCAGATAACGACATTTATTTACAAAGTCAAACTATACATATACTTTACAAGAATCAGTAATTAAGTCAAGCTTAGGCTTATTTTGATAGTAGTTTCCATAATGTAGTTATATATATTTTTTATCTTTAGAGCTTCAGTTTTGTTAGGTGGGTTCAATTTTATTGTGTGTTCATTTTTTTCCCAAAATGGATGATTTCTAGGTTATCATGCAAATGACTTAATCAGTTAACTAAATTAAGCAGTTTTAAATGATTTAATGACTGGCTTTCAAAAACCAACTCTTTATTCAGGAAAAAGATTACAAAAAGATATTATTGTTACTTCTGTTCTGTAAACCCCTGACATAAGGTTTATAGTACAACAAAATTCAGTTATGTTTTCGGGAGAATTGGTTAGGTTGTCTGCTTACCAGTTTGTGCTGTAGGCCATGCACCTGCTTCCAAAATAAGCACACGACAGAAGCTTTATTTACTGTTGGAGCCACTGCTGGTTTGAAATAACAGAGTCATGAAGCTGCTCTTTAGATGGTTTTGTTGATGATAAGCTTATTTAAAATTTTTTTTATTTTACTCTCTATTTAGTAGGGTCTAGAATAATGCTAGACAAACTATAAGCACTCATTAAATTAATGTATGTTTGAGAAAAGGCACCCCGTGTTTTTACAATTGTTATGATGTTGGAAGATGTGCCTGGTTTAAGAAGGAGATCTGCAGCCCTGGCAGGGTTTTGTTATCCCTCAGACCCCGTTATTCAATTCTTACCATCCTTTTAACTTAGGAAAGAGGAGATCAAGTTTTGAACTAATGAACTTAAAATTCAGCTCTGGAATTTTAGCTGTGAGTGCATGGGCTAGTTGGTGAACCTCTCTGAGCATCCCTTTCTTTTGTCTTCAAAATGGGGGTAATAACATTGTCAGGGCTGAGATAAAAGTCACATGGAATAAACACATATAAAGAGCCTAATGTAGCGTTTTGAATATAGAGTACCCAGCAGATAATTCTGTGTCTTAGTAAAACAATGTTGAAGACTAAAACATATGGGTTCCCAATTCTATACCTTTGTTCAATTTCTGTCCATATTAAAAATTCACACTTGGAGGGTGAGATCAACTAGCCTTCTTCAGCCCATTCATGCTGGAGATGTACCACGAAGGCTTTGAGATTTTCACTGATGCTCAAATTTATCAACCATTTAAAAATCTTAAGCACAATGAACTAGATCTCTTCACACTGCATGCTAATTATTTTGTTATGCCTAAAACTATGTCAATACACTGATATCTCTGGTAGCTTAACTACTGTTTAACAAATTGTCTTGGGTGTGCTAGGTAGCTTTTGATTAGAAGCATCTCTAGCAGTACAGTTGGAAGAGAATAGTTCCCACCAGATTACACTACCATTTGAATAGTGCTGCCTGACTAGTTACGTTTGGGTTGAAGTGGTGCTGTTGCCACATGCAGATAAAAATATCAGTAGAACCTCAGAGTGCATGCTCTTTCCTGACATGCCTTAGAGTGTGGTCTGTAATAAACTGGGGCAACCTGGTAATGGCAAAAGCCCCAGTATGCTAACTGATGCCCTGTTTTAGGTTCTAAAACCTAAGGATTTCTTCCTATCACCTGTGAAGCCATTTCTTGATATCCCTACTTTCCCTGTGCACTATTAGTAGTTCCGGCATTCAAGGCTTGTCTCCATATCTGTTTGTACATGACCAAAATGCCATGTATTGTCCTTCACATGGATATAAAATATATTAAAATGATGCCATAAACTATCTTCCAAAATAAATATCCGATCTCAGATGGCTCTATAGAAATAGGAATGAGCACACTCTGATTTTTGATCCTGTTGGTACATTTGTTGCATGCATATGTTTGGAAGATGTAGCCTAGAATTCCAGGGTGGGTGTTTTACCACTTAAAATTGCGTGATTCCCCAGACAATGGGGTCTGCATCCATTAGTTGTGAATTTGCACATCCCCTCCATCCCCTTCCCACATGCCCGCACCCAGTGAACATTACTTCCATGTGTGCACCCAAGTGTTGATCAGTTAGTGCCAATTTGATGGTGAGTACATGTGGTGCTTTCTTTTCCATTCTTGTGATAATTCACTTCAAAGAATGGGCTCTAGCTCCATCGAGGATGATACAAGAGGTGCTAGTTCACCATTGTTTTTTGTGGCTGAGTAGAACTCTATGGTATACATATACCACGTTTTATTAATCCACTCATGTATTGATGGGCACTTGGGATGTTTGCCCAGCCTTCATGGATAGCAGAAACTATATGTAGTTTAACACATACCTAGGCTTTGTGTTAACTTTCAACTTTGAGTTCACCCTCAGCTGTGATGCTAAGGAATTGCTTTACTGAGGTCTATTTCTCATGAGACTTCTCAGCCTATGGTTTCAGTGGTCTGTGGGTTTGCTCACTACCTCATTGGCCAAGAACATTTCTATAGCATCCTCCAGCCCCAAAGAAATGTAGCCGAAGGACTCCTCCCCAGCTGCAGAAAAGCAATTAATTATTTCTAAATCAGCCCCCTCACATTAAACTCTTGTATGAACATAATGAATGACAAAGGAGTTTGAATCATCCACAGTGCATCTGTGGAACTTGAGAAAACTTTGCCACAAGACAGCACAAAGCCAACCAGCATCCCTGATTAAAAATGATTTCTTCTTTAATTGAAATGATCCCTGTGAACAGCTGCCAGGTGAGCTGGGTGAGTGTGGGTGAGAGGTGACTAGGAAAGTCTTCGCAGCTGAGACCGTATTTATTTGTATTTGTTTATTTCTGCTTGAGGGGGAAAAGGAAAGGCAAGTATATATTGCAGAGTAATTTATTGAACCAATGAAAATGTCACGAAAACATTTCAGAATTGGACTGTGTGGGAGACAAATATGACTTTAGATTCTGGGAGAGGCTCAATATTCAGTTTCCACATAGGCAAATGGAAATTCTTCATAAAATTTAAAATAAGCAGATGAAGAATATAAGTTACATGAATCTTAAAATAAAAATCTCTGGGATGATTAATTGAAAAAGGAGGTTTAGTTACACATTATTTTTGGCTAAGAAAAAGATATAGATAGAGTCATGCACTGCATGATGATGTTTGTGTGGATTATGAACCAAATATATGATGGTGGTCCCATAAAATTATAATACTCTATTTTTATTGCACATTTTCTATGTTTAGAAACACAAATACCATTGTGTTGCAACTGCCTACAGCATTCAGGACAGTACATGCTGCACAGATTTGTAGCCTAGGTGCAATAGGCTACATGATATAGTCTAGGTGTGTAGTAGGCTTATACCATTAGGTTTGTGTAAATACACTCTAATGTTCACATGACAAAATAACCTAATGCATGAATGTATATATATTCTTGTCCAGTGGGACTAGACACCTGGCTTTCCTTAGCTTGATTTTCCTTAACTTGAATGGGTAATGGAAACTTAGAACTACGAATGGTTTCAGACGTCATCTCATCTGACTCATTTTGTAGAAGAGAATACTGAGGCCACAAAAGAAAGGCAGAGACATAGCCACTTGTGTAAAATCCTTTGTGAAATAAGGAGGAATAAATATTAAATAGATTGAACCAATCAAAATGATTTGTTCTGGGTCACCATGGTGACTTTGTATGTGCCCTGGTTTTCTTGCTCTTCTTTAATTAATTCGCTGCTTGTGAATTATGCTGTCTCATTTTACCATAATTCCATTGTTTCTCCAGTCCAAGAAAGGAAAAGTAACCACTCTGGGTTAGTTGTGTTTTATTTTTTGTTTTCTGTCATGAATATTTGGAATTTGCAGTCCTTTGTTTACTAGTTTATCTTCCCAGGCTAATCACCTATTATTTCATTATTTCTGATAAGTTAAAAATACTGGAAGAAAAAGCATTAAATTGTAATTTGAATATAATTATAATTATAGTTAATAGCTGGCATTTATCCAGGATTTACTATGTTCTGGTCATTGTGCCAAATACGTTTATATATATATATATGTGTGTGTGTGTGTGTGTGTGTGTGTGTGTGTATGTATGTTTTAAATCCTCATAGCAACTCTGTAATGTATGTGTAATTGTTCTCTCCATTTTGAAGATAAGGAACTCAAGGCACAGAGAGGTTTAGTAACTGGCCATGAACACAGAGCCATTTATTTATTAATGGTAGTCCAATTTTTGCAGTCTGGCTATAGAGACTCCAAGGGTGCCTAAAGAGTGCTCTATTATTTCTCCAGTGTGAGCTTATTGAGCAGAAGAAACGGATGAAAAAATTTAAATCATTTGTCAAGGCCATGGAGCCTGGAAGTGGCAGCGCTAGGGTAGGAATCTGGGTTTGTCTCTTACTGTGAGCATCATAAGTCCCTGCAAGAATCACATGTTGAGTAGACAGAGCTAAAGAGTAAGGCCAGCAAGGTGCAGACTGGGTCCTCCCAGGGAGTATATGCTATGAAAGCAGTTTCTTCAGGTGAAGGTATAGTTCTGGCTTTGGAGGCTTAGGTCCTAGATTTTGTCAGTGTACCCACCACAGTTGTTGTTTTAGGCTTGAGAAGGCAATCGGTCCATTGAGACACAAATAGGCTTCAAACTTATATAAGTTTAGTTAGCATTATAGGACAGGAGAGTCAGCATTTATTCTATCTATTGTATTCATTTTATGGGAAGGGCCTCAGCTACCTGAGTTCACAGATTCTTTAGTCCCCACGCCCATGTAGGACATACATAGTGGCCTCAGTTAAGAGCCAGGAAGTGTCAGGGTCATTTTGACTCAGAATAATGACTCCTTAATTTCCCAGACATCATTTGGGTGTCTATTGACATAGGCCCAAGGTCTTCATGCCAAATCCCAGCTGCCCTATCCAGGTGTAGTTCCACACGGCAGACACAACATTTCCACATTTATCTTAACTCTGTAGTTTCCAAGGAAACAGTACTGTGAGAAGACAGACACAGAGTTCCCAATTCTGTGTCAGCCCAGGCCTGGTGTTAACCCTTTACATATACCTAGGCACACCAAAGAAACACTTGGCACAATGCTGGTACCCAGTAGGCACTCAAGGAAGAACAAAGAACAGATGACTGTGTGAATGAATGGATGTGGAAATGGATATTGCCTGCTCTGGATTATCATCTCACAGTAACTAAACTCAAGGAACTGCTTTATAAATCAAATAATACATAGTAGAGGATGTTTCTGAAAATTGACCCAGCTCTGGTTGTCTGCATAGGATATTCATTCTTGTTGAATATATTAATCAAGAGGACTAAATTCCCTATGAGAAGGTCTCTAGGTGACCAGGAATCTAAAGCAAACAATAACAAGGAAAAAGTATACTCTTACTGGATCATTTCCACCAATTTTTAAAGTCTAGTGAATTTTCTTTCATATTTCTGTGTAACCATCATTGGTCAATAAAATATATCTTATTCCCAGGAAAATGAAATTTGCATATCATTGGCAGTTTATTACTCTTTAAATCTCATATTTGATTTATAAAAAAGTAGTCACTTTTTAACTCAGCAAATCATTATTGGACTCCCTTGGTATAGCAGGCACTCTGCTAAACCCAGGGGATATGATAATTAGCAAAATCATTCAGGCCCCCTGCCATCATGAGCTTACTATTTAGTAGGGGAAGCGTACATTAAATATTTATACAATGATATATAAAATGATGAAGGTTAAAGTGCTGTGAGAGAGGGTCGTGAATATATGAGAGCATGAAATAGGAGAAATTTGGATTTGTCAGTATGGTCAAAGAAGGGTGCCTGAAGAAACGCTACATCACCAGATGCCAGAATGGGGAGTAGCAGCTACTAATGAAGACATTGGAGAAAGAATACCAGGCTTAGGAAATAACATATATAAGAATCTTGTGGCAGGAAATAATATATGGTATATTTGCTAAAATATAAGTTATGAGGATTTAAATATATCTGTCATTAGAATGTGACATCATAATTTGCATGTACTGTTTCTAAGATTATAATGTATTTTACAGGTGATATTTTAATCATTCACTCAACTGTTCATTTTTTAAATTGAGAACATACTGTGTCAAGAACTGTGCTAGCTGCTAAGGATACAATGATCAAGTTATGGTTCATTTCTTGAAAGTATAATTTAATGGAAAAATCAAACCATGACGATGGCGACTACTGGGAACCATACAAGTATAAAGTAAAAGGTATATGATCTAGATTAGAAAATTTAGGTAAGTCTAAAAGGAAGCGATACCTCAGTTGAGATGTGATGGTAAATTAAACACTGGGTATCAGAAAGCCCCCAGACCTCTCACATAGGCTTAGGCAGACCCCTGCTTTTGTGATCTACAGTCTTGCCAATCACATTTTAGATTCACTTTTGATTTGATTTCCCCAGTGAATGTTTTCACAGATGGTTAATTTTATGAATTTAATGTTGGTTTGATAGCCTTAGGCATAGCAAGAAATATTTTCTGACTTTGTTTCTAAATACATAGCCCATAATTGTTCAATGTATTGACATATATGTGGATATATAAATGGACATAAAGACATATAGCTATAGATATGATATAGAAACAGATGCAGAGACAGAGACAGACATATTGTCAAAAACATATTTCAATCCACATAATTTGTCTTAGAAATAGTCACATACAGCCATTTCATTTTGGAAATGTTGAGTGACTGCTGGTTAATGTCTAAGCCAAGACTAGAATACTTAGTCTGGTGTTATAAATGCCTCATCTCCAAAGGAGAAAGAACAGGCCCCTTGGGAAAAAAATGCCATTGATTGGGTCTCTTCTTTGAATTGCTTAGAGACTGAAGTTGCTAGCAGGGATGTTAGGAAGGATTTGCTGGAATCAACTTTGGTGAGATTTTCTTGGGAGAAATTTTGCAGCATATTTAATCAGGCGACCAAGAAACAACAGCTGCTTGTGTATGAAGCATCAGTAAAGCTGCTAAGATTTATATAATCTTTAGTGTTCAACAGATTGCTAGCATTTATAGGACAGTCAATGTATGCCTATGCTCATATGCAGTCATATATGCTACCTTCCCACTGTCTCTGAACAGAGGGGCTTCTGAAGAGAGAAATGCTTTGAAGAGAGTTGGAAAAAGAACTAGGAGACAGAAGACTTGGTAATGGAGTTCCTAGAAATCAGGCATAATAAACTTTGCCCAACAGAAGGCGATGATGGCAGTGCCTACTTGGAATGGAAAAAAGTATTCAATGTAGCCTATAGACAGGTTGACATCTATCATTATAGCAGCAGAATTGTTCCTCTGACATTACTCTTTGTGACAAAATCAGTGTAAAAATCTTTACATGTTTTGGTCTAAATACGGGAACATTTCTAACTCGGGACGACTATTAGCCACTTCATTAAAAAGCTGATGATTATCAAATGTCATTGGTTCTGATATTCCCTAAATAGTACAACTAATGAATCCATACAAAGGAACTTTGAGATGTAGACTTAAAGAGCTATAAAACTGCAACAGATCTTAGAAATTATCCAGGACGCACCTTGTACTTTAAAAGGGAGGTAGTTGTGGTCAGCAGAGAGGTAGGTACAGTAGAGATTTCTACTTTGGAAAATCCCTTAACTCTTGGTCTAGAGCTTTCTCGTCCATTCCCCCTGTCCTTACATCTAAGTTCCTTAATCTGGCATTGAGAGTCTCAAGAAAATAGCTCCTCTTCTACACTGATGTAATATTTTACTGTTTCCCAATGTACACACATATGTATCTATTCTCTTTATATAGGCCATTCCTGTGTCCATCTTTAAGACTTGGTTTTATACAGTATCCATTCCTTTTTATTGATAATTCCCTACCTTCTTCACCATTCATTTCAATGGTCAAGTCAAAGCCTACTACCCTACAATTATGTCTGATCCTGAGTTAAAAATTATATGCACTTTATTATGAATTTATAGAGCTTGTAGACTCTTGGTCCACATATCACCACATACCGGCTGTGATTTTACGTTATTCATTAGAGGAAGTATGACAAAGTGGAAAGGGCATGGCCTTTGGAGTCATGTGACTACATAGTTCGATATATAACTCTATCCTTTGTCCACTGTGTTACCTGATAGACGTATAAATCTGGACAGGCTCTGATTTGATGTAATAGCAAATAAATTCTGAAATCTCAGTGATTTAATGCAGGAAATATTTATATCTTAAGCATACTAAGTCCAATGTGGATTGGGCCGCTCTTGAGGGTTGACAACTTCTCCAAGCAATGACTTGAGGATGCAGATTGTTTCTATTTTGTGGCTCTGCATCTTCATATGATGGCTCCAAGTTTGTTCTGAGGAATAAAAGGTATGGAGATATCAAACGAGCTTATTGACATCTTGTTCAGAAATGGCCCTTTCATTTCCACTTGCATTTCATTGGTTAGAACTGGTCAAATGGCCCTGCCTGATTTCAAGATATCTGAAAATTGTAGTCTTTCTGTGCACAAGGAAGAAGACAAGAATTGGATATGGGTGAGCACGCTGTTTATTATAAAAGCCATTTAAATTTTCTGAGATACCCCTGTGTATTTCTGTGAGAATACAATGAGATAATACATTGTAAAGTGCCCAGTATCAGGCAAAAAGAAGTTGGTAGATAAGTGACAATTGATTTCCATCTCCTCTAACAGAGCTTCTTAAGACCCAGTAGATTTTCTTTGTTTGCTTTTTCTGGTGTTGAACACATGCCTGGCTGGATATTACTAAGTTTGAACATTAAATTTCTCTTGCTTCTTCCCAAGACATTACGCGTCTGCTTTTGAGATACTTTACTTAAGGACTATCCTAAAACCTTGCTTCTAGTATAAAGTCTCTTCTTAAGATTATGAACATAATTACATATTTTCAGTTTGTCTGTGTCTATTGTTATCTGCATATCTTGGAAAACACAGTCATATATGAGTTGTTCTTTGTATAAAATTTTGATAAGTACTCTAGGCCTTTAATCTTCTCAACAGTCTATCTTCTCTGACTCAAGCACTAGATACATTCAATAATAAATTTGTTTCCATCTACATATATATCTCTCTGTATATTGATTTTTTCTACCATACAACAGAGAAAATATTATTTAATTCCATACATTGTTTATATACAGACTTTATGTTTGAAGATATTACTGTGAATCTTATTTCAAATGCAATGTAACCTAGGAATCATATCTTGCCCTGGCAGTCACTAAGCTTGATTTATATTCAATTTAAAAAATAATGATAAAGGCATAGAATTTAGGATATTTAGGATATAAAGGATTCACCAATAATCCCTCCACTCTGATACAACTGTTTTAAAATTATTATTTATAATTTTCTTGGTTTTTTTTCCCAGTCTCCATTCCTAAGATGGAACAATTTTACATTCTGATCAGAAATGGTCTGAGATTAGTTCATGGAGGACCCACAGTCAAAGGAAATTAGGAAAATACTCTGTGCTTGTAACTTCTTTCCTTTCTTACTATCTTCACTTTTTCCATCTTTGGATCACACCTCACCTTTCTTTTGAGAAGTTCTTTAGTTGGAGAAGAGCTCCAAAATGTCTAGGCCCTTCACGATCTCCAAAAAGAGAGAACTCTAGCTGCTTCTCAGCTAAGGGAAATCCTTCTCTTGCCCTCACTCCATCTTTCTTTGCTCCTGCAGTTCTTTACTTCCTTAGCCCATAATCTTCCCCCTTTCTTCCTTTTCTCAATTATTTTAATTTTTTCATTCTAAGCAACTATGCTTCAGACAAAATGTAGCAGGGTGGGGAGAATCATAGAATCAAAGAGAGAGAGATTTTAGGAATTTTGCTGTTACAGTTTGGACAGAACACAGCAGGCCATTCCTAGCCACGAAGTGGTATATATGTCTCTATTTGAGCCGAAAGATAAGGACATTTTCATAGCATAGAGAGATTGCTTTGAGACTTTCCAGGAAAGACACTATATTAAAAAAAAAAAAAAAAAAAAAGAAAAAGCATTAACACAGAGTGTAGTGAGAGAAGCCTTCAGCATTTCTGCTGAATAAAGAGCTCCTGAGCTCAAATCCTATCAGTGATCACGTTGGCGCCCTCAGTTCAGAATGGCTTAGAGGTGACTGATGGGTCATGGCCAGAGTCTGCGATCTGTTACCTATATCCTCAAAGCGGTGGTAGTTTATTTCCACATTTTCCTCTGCGGGAGGACTGTTTTATCCAGATTCTCAACAGACAGAGAAGCCCTAAGGCACTTAACAAAAACTATTTCTAAATATATCATTAGAAAGGATGCTGAGGGCAGGTGAATTTTCTGACCGGACTTTTCTGACCCTGCCCTTCAGCATTGCTTTGACTCACAGGGAGGCTTCTCAAGCTTCTCTGTTGCCCTGACTTGAGAGGATACAGTCAGTCTTCTCAATAAAGGAGATGCCTACTTATTTCAATATAGCAAAATAAGGATTAGGGCCATTTAATAACACAGATCACGTAGTTCTCCTGATAATATCCTCCCAAAGTCTTCTGTCTCACTACACAGTGCCGTCTGTATCAGGTTCTAAAGGCAACACGTCACCTGGCCCCTACCCCTCTCCCACTAATTTGCCCAACTCTTCACCCACTCTGGTCCTAGCAGGATGATACACGTGTCCCTGTTTTCCTAGGATTTTCCCAGCTTAGGCACTGAAAGTCCGGTATCCTGGCAAACTCTCTCAGTCCCGACCAAATCCAGAAGTTTGCTCACCTCACTTTCAAAAGCTGTTGGAAAATCCATAATTCTTTCTCTGAGTCTTTGCACTTGTTATTCTTTCTGCCTGGAATGCTGTTTCCCCATATTTTCCTGTGATATGTGCTCCTAAACTTTTTTTTTTAAATTAACTCCCCTCAAATGGCATCCCTTTCTTACCAGTCTATCTCAGAATAGCATTTCTACCTACCACTTATGTTCCCTAAATCTCTCCTTATCCCTCACCTTTTATCATCTATTATTATTTGAAATCATGCTCTGTTTTATATTTATTTGTTGGTTTTCTCTATGAGAAAAAAATTCCTATGAGGTCAAGAACTTAGTCTACTTGGTTCACCTCTGTATTCCCAGCACCTAGAAGAATACTTTGAATTTAGTAGGTGCCCAACAATTATTAGTTGAAAGAATAAGTGAAAAAAATTAAGAAGAAATGATATTTGTTATTTGATAATGAAAAAAAATTTCTTATATTCAATTTACTTTCACATGCTGTGTGGTCAATTTGAATAAATTACATAATTTGCAACAAATAGGAAACTTGAAATAATTAAGAGAAGATTATCTCACAGAGATGACTAGTAGAAATCCTTCAAAATTTTAGAGTATAAGGGATTCACAAATTTAATATGTGCAATTTTTTTTTCCTCCAAACAATTTTGTCATGCTGGTAGAATGAATGACCTTTATTGTATGGTATTTCTGAGACTACAAATGGCAAGAGTGAAGCCATATAAGGCGTTGATATTGTATCCAGAGTTAGTCTCCCATTCTGAGTCATATTTTGACCAGTAAGTAACAAGAAAAAAAATTCTGATCGTATGTAACCCTCTGGGTGGAATGGCCTGGGAGAGAGTCAGGAAAAGAAAATTAAGTACAGGTACTTTTGTTCTAAGTGCCTTGGCAAGTTTCCTTTAATTGCAAAGCTGGGATCCTGATAAATTGATTTTAAAAATGTGGTAATGGTAGTGATTAATCTCTTCCTCCCTATGGTCCCATAGCACTTGGTGTATGCCTTTATCAGAGCACTTAACAATCTTACGACATACTCATGACAGGGTATTCCACATCCCACAGATTGTGCATCCCAGAAAACAAACAGGGCTGACTCTGATTCACAGTTTTGTTTTAGATTTTTGCTGTAGCAACTATAATTTGGAGACATAGGTACTCAGTAAGTGTTGATTAAATTAATGCGAGTAAATGAAATCAAGAAGATAGAATGGCTTCTGTACCAAAAAGAAGAGAGTGCTTTCTATATGCCATTCTCATTTTCATCCTTCTCTCATTTAGGAAAAAAAAGGAGAGAGAGTGAGTGAGGAAGAGCTTTTGAGTCTTTGGGGTTTATAGGGAACATTCCAAAGTGAGTGGCAGGGGAGTCATTAAATAAATGGCTTCAAAAAGTCTTCACCTCCTACACTGGGGTGTATGACTTATTTCCATTTCCCCACATTTTGGCAGTGTTCGATCTTGGCAATCTTTTAAACTTTTTACTGGTTGGATGTGTTAAAAAAAAATGCTGTATCTCTTTCAGTTTGTATTTCCCAGATTATCAGTGAAACTGTCTTTTCATATGTTCGTCTTTCTTCTTCTTTTTATATAAACTATATTTTCATATATTTTACTCTCTAGGAGGCTTGTCAGGTTTTTTTTTCCTCTCTGATTTGAAGGAACTATTTATGTAATCTGGATATTTATCCAGAATTTAAATTATGCCTATGCTAACTTATTTTATTTTGTGTTTCTTTTATGAGGACCCAGGAGGTAAGTCCTGAGTCTTCCTAGGTTTTGTGTCTTTCTTAAGAAATACTTCCCTACAATAAAATTATGAAGGATTCTATTACATTTTTCACAATATTTTTATAGTTTAGTTTTAGCTCTTTGGCCCATGAGAAATTGAACTTGGTATTTCAGTCTGAGTCTTACTTCATTATTTTCTTAATAAATAGCCAATTACCAGAACATGATTTATTTAATAATCTCTCTTTTCCTAAGAGATTTGAAATGCCATGAATCTGGTCTATTCTCCTACTAATAATGTTATACATTTTTGTCGTTATTTTCTTATCTTTGGTAGAAATATATTGGATATATTTAAATTTTTTCCATTTGAATTTGAAATGTCAAATTCTGTGAAATTACTTTTTATATTTTGAACAAAATATATTAAAATCATTAATTAGAAAAAAATGTATGTCTATAATAAAGCATCTTTCTATTCATGAGCTTGGTGTGCTACTCAATTTATTCATAATATTCAGTTTGATATTTTTCTTCATGTAAATCTTGAATCTTTTATGTTAGATGTATTTCTAGGCATTTTATTCTATTTAATGATATTGCAAATAGGATCCCTTTCTGTCCATGACTTTGTCAAAAATTTTGTTACCATTAGTACCTAGAAAAATTATTAAATTTTAAGAAATACATATTCAGTGTGAATTTTTACAGAATTCTTTCATTAGTTCTCACAGATATCTTTAGGTAACAATGATATTGTGATTTTTAATAAGAAATATCTGTTTGATCTTCCTCTCCTTTTCCTGGCACATAGCTTATAAAATCCTTGGAATTTCTGAAGTGATGAGTTTTTTTGTAAGAGAATGAGATGATTGGTAATTTGGGCCTGTTGTATAGCCTCAGGATGAGGTCTGGTTGTCAGGGGAAAAAAACAGGTGATTATGGTTGGAAATTTCAGCCCTCACTTCAATCTCTAGGAAGAGGAAAGGGCTGAAGGTTGAATTGATCACCAATGCAAATGACTTAATCAACTATGCCTATGTAAAGAAGCTTCCATAAAAAGCCAGAAGGATGTGGTACAGAGAGTCTCTGTATTGCTGAACACGTGAAGGGGGTGGGAGTGGGGAACCCTCCAAGAGGACAAGAAAGCTCGACATCCTTCCCCTATACCTTCCTAAGAAAATCTTAGATTTGGTTGTCCATTTGTTTTCTTTTATACTAAACGGGTAAGCATAAATAAAGTGTTTCCTTGAGTTCATTTTTTTTTTAATTTCAAAATATTGTGGGGCTACAAATGTTTTTGTTAAATATATGGATTTTATTATGCTTGAATAAGGGTTATAAGTGTGCACATCACCCAGATAGTGCCCATTGTACCCTTTAGGTAGGTTTTCTCCCACCTCTGCCTCCCCCTTCCCTCTGCTTGATTTCTGCTGAGTTTTACTTCCCTCTATGAACATGTGTGCTCATGGGATATTTCCAGTTTAATAGCAAGTCCATGTGGTTCTTGTTTTTCCATTCTTTAGATACTTCATTTAGGACAACAGTCTCTAGTTCCATCCAAATTGTTGAAAAAGGCATTAATTCATCCTTCTTCATGGCTGCATAATATTCCACAGTATACATGTACCATATTTTGTGAATCCACTCATGAATTTATGGGCACTTGGGTTGATTCCACATCTTTGCCATTGTGAATTTATGATGCAATAAACATTTAGGTGCAGGTCTCTTTTTGATAAAATGACTCCTTTTCCTTTGGGTAAATACCCAGTACTGGGATTGCTGAATCAAATGGTAGCTCTACTTTCAGTTGTTTGAGGAATCTCCATACTGTTTTCCATAGAGGTTGTAATACTTGGAAGTCCCACAAAGAGTGTATAAGCATGCCTTTCTCTCTGAATCCATGCCAGCATCTGCTATTTTTGAACTTTTTGATAAAAGCCATTCAAACTGGGGTAAGATGATACCTCATTGTGGTGTTAATTTGCATTTCCCTGATGATTAGTGATGTTGAGAATTTTTTGATATGTTTATAGACCATTTGTCTTCTTTTGATAACCTTCTGATCCTGTCTTTTGCCTACTTTTTGATGGAGTTGCTTTTTTTTTTTCTTGCTGATCTATTGAATTCTTTGTAGATTCTGGTTATTACCCCTTAATCAGATGTATAGCTTGTGGATATTTCCTCCCATTCTCTAGGCTGTTCATTTGCTCTGTTGATTATTTCCTTAGCTGTGCAGAAGATTTTTTAATTTAATCAAGTCTCATTTATTTATTTTTGTTGTTCCTGTGGTGGCCATTGGAGTCTTCTTCATAGATTCTTTGCCTAAGCCAAAAACTAGAAGAGTTTTAAAACATTTTCTTCTAGAATTCTTACAGTTTCATGCCATACATTAAGTCTTTTATCCATCTTGAATTAATTTTTGTGAGTGGTAAGAGACATGGATCCTGTTTAAATCTTCTGCATGTGGCAATCCTATTTTCCCAGCACCATTTATTGAAAAGGACTTCTTTTCCCTAGTTTATATTTTTGTGTTCTTTGCCAAAGATCAGTTGGCCGTATGTGGATGGTTTTATTAATATATCTCAGTTTTCTGTTCTGTTCCTTTGGTCTATGTCTCTGTTTTTGTGCCAATACCATGCTGTTTTTGTTACTATAGGCTTATAGTATAGTTTGAATTCTGGTAATGTGATGCCTCCAAGTTTGTTCTTTTTGCTTAAGATTGCTTTGGCTATTTTGGCAATTTTCTGTTTCCAAATGAAGCACAGAATTATTTTTTCTAGGTTTGTGAAACATGACATTGGCATTTTGATGGGAATTACATTGAATCTGCAAATCACTTTAGTATGGACATTTTAACAATGTTGATTTTACCAATCTATGTGCATGATATGTTTTTCCATTTATGTCATGTGTGATTTCTTTCCTCGTTTCATAATTCTCTTGGTAGAGGTCTTTCACCTCCTCAGTTAAGTGTTCCTATGTATTTTATTCCCTTTATAGCTATTGTGAATGATATTGAGTCATTGATTTGACTCTCAGCTTGACTGTTATTGGTGTATAGGAATATTACTGATTTGTATACATCGATTTTGTAACCTGAGATTTTGTTGAATTTATGTATCTATTCCAGGAGTCTCTTGATGGAATCTTTGGGGTTTTCTAGATATAAGATCAAATTGTTAGCAAAAAGTGATAGTTTGGCCTCCTCTTTCCTAATTTGGATATCTTTTATCTCTTTCTCTTGCCTAATTGCTCTGACTGGGACTTTCAGCACTATATTGAATAGAAGTGATAACACTGAGTGTCTTGTCTTGTTCCAGTTCTTAGTGGGAATGCTTTCAATTTTCCCCATTCATTATGATGTCATCAGTGGGTTTGTCATATATAGCTTTTATAATCTCGAGATATATTCCTTTTATGCCTAATTTTTTAGAGTTTTTATCATGAAAGTGTGCTGGATTTTATCAAATGCTTTTTCTACATCTATTCAGATGACCATATGTCTTTTTTTTTTGCTTTTGTTTATGTTGTAGATCACATTTATTGATTTACATATGTTGAACTATCATTTTATCCCTGGGATGAAGCCTACTTGGTCATGGTGGATTATTATTTATTTATTTATTTTGATATGCTGTTGAATTCAATTTACTAGTGTTTTATTGAGGATTTTTGCATCTATATTCGTAAGGGATATTGATCTGTAGTTTTCTTATTTTGTTGTGTCCTTTTCTGGCCTTGGTATCAAGGTGATACTGGCTTCATAGAATGAATTGGAAAAGATTCCCTCCTTCTTGATATTATGGGATAATTTCTGCAGTTGGGAACCAGCTCTTTGTAGGACTGGTAAAATTTGATTGTGAATTCATCTGGTTCAGGCTTTTTTTGTTGGAAGATATTTTATTACTGCTTCAATCTCATAGCTAGATTAACCAGAAATAGAAGAGAAAGGACCCTAATAAGCTCCATAAGAAATTTAAAAGGAGGAGATATTACAACTGAAACCACAGACATATAAAATATAATCTGTGAATACTATGAAAATATCTATACACATAAATTGGAAAACATAGAGGAAATGGACAAATTCTTGGAAATGCACAAAATCCCAAGTTTTCCTGAGTTCTGTGAGCAATTCTAGCAAACAATGAAATCTGAGGAGGGGTTTGTGGAAACTTCTGATGGATAGCAGTTATTCAAAAGCATAGGTAAAATAACTTGGGACTTGTAGTTGGCCACCGAAGGGGAAAGGGGAAGTTTTGTGGGACAGAACCCTTAACTTGCAGGGTCTGTGCTAACTTGGGTATGTCAGAATTGAATTGAATCATAGGACACCTGGATGGTGATGGAGAATTGGTCAGTGTAGGGAAAAACACACACATCTTGTCATGGAAGTGTTCTGTACTGAGTGTGAGAATAGAAAAATAAGTTTGGTTTTCCCTAACTTTCAGATTGATTTTCATGGTTTTATATGTAGATAATAAAATTGTATGCACATAGTCACAATTTTTACTTTCCCTTTTTATTACTTACAACTCAATTCCTTTCCTTATCCTTTTGCTTTGATTTGGACATCCAGTATAATATTGAGTAGTTGCAGTGGTAGCAAGAAATCTTGACAAGTTCCTATTTTTAGTAGGAAAGTATCACTTATTTAATAAATATTTATCAATCTCCTGTGTGCCAAAAAGTGTTCTAGCTGTCATTAAATGAGACAATATGTAGCTTATATTCTAGTGATCGACTATATAATGTACATAAAAAACACATGTTATATAAAATGTTAGAAGATGAAAGTACTATGGTTAAAGAAAATGCAGCACAGAATAGATAAAATGAGGTTTGGGAGGGCGTGGTGGAAGTGGGGTGTGCAGGATAGACCTCATTGAGGAAGTGATATTTGAGCAGGATCCAAAGGCAGTAAGAGAGTTAACTGTGTGGATATTTGGGAAAAGAATATTCTAGGCAGAGGAAATGTCAGCATTCACAACTTGGCTAACTGTTTAGCACAAGAGGCCTAGCTTTGTTTTATCTTGGCTTTTAACATTGCCTTCCTCACTAAGCTTAATAATTTCTAGCTTTTGATTTAAAATGAGAGACAAGCAACTCTTCCTTTCACTTGAACACTTAAGAGGCCATTGTAACATTTTTAATTGGCCTAATTTCAATATTGTTGTGTTTCAGGGCATAGAAAGATCCAAGGAAAAGGGTGAGAGACAGGCACCAGCCGAGCAGTGGAGCAGTCAGAACACACACAATGTTTATTGATTAAATTTGCTGTTTTATGTGGGCGTAATTAACAGCACCCCAAAACAATTACAATAGTAACACTAAAGATCCATGGTCACTGATCACCATAAGATATAATGATAATGGTGAAAATGTTTAAAATATTGTGAGAACTACTAACATGTGACACAAAGACACAAAGGGAGCAGCACATGCTGTTGGAAACATGGCGCTAATAGACTTGCTCAATGAAGAGTTGCCACAAACCTTCAATTTGTGAAAAACACAACATCCGTGAAGTGCAATAAAGCACAGTGCAATGAAGCAAGTGTGCCTATATTCTGAAGGTAGAGTAAGCAACATGCCCTTACTTGGGTTAGCAGTAAAAGGTGAAAGAGGGTTATCAAAGCTGACATTCTAATGCCACTTTTTGTTCGCACAACTGGAATCTTGCATTTCAACTAACTGACATGCAAATCAGGAGGTGGGATAGAAGTTCAGTTTTTGGTACAGTGAACTTGTGATGACTCTGGATAACCAAATGACATCGTCATGGAGGCAGTTGGATACATGGATCTGGAATATAGTTGAAGACAAAATTAAGAGAATCATCAACATAGCTGGTGTTCAGAACTATGAATGTGGATGAAATCTTTGAGAAAATGCAGGTAAGAAAGAGAAGTGGCCCTAGGAATGATTTATGTGGCATTCTAATGAACAAAAGAGCCCAAGAGGAAGTGAGCGTTGGAGGTATGAAGACAACCCGCAGAGTGTGGTGTCTTGGGAGCCGAGTGAACAGAGTGTATCAATGAGCAGGAATGTCAATTGTGTCAAAGTCGTTTGATTTGAAATGTATTGTAAATTTAAAATTCCTATTTCAAAAGAAATTTTAATAATTTCTTTTACAGAAACTTCTCATGGTATAGAACCTGCCAGCAGACAGATGAAGACACCTGTCCCTATCTGCATGTAGAGTCATAAGAAGTGATTTTCTAACTTGGCTCTGCTCCTTCGAGTTGACATTTCCAACACCACCTAGAGGACCAGAATATTCAGTCAGGCTGGCAGCACCAGAGGTGGGCCCAATCAAATCCCTCTTGGCAAATTATTATTCAAGAAATAAGAGGAAATATAAGATCCTGGGCATAAGTCCCAAAATACTATAGAGAATTTTTTTGGAGGTAACTGCTGATTTCCAAATATAGAAAGTTTTCAAGCTTTGATTTATTTGGACCTGGAAGAAAATTGAAAAAATAAAAAATAAAGACAGCTTCATTACTTTCCTACCCTAACTACCCACGCAAAATGAAGAGGAGACTTCAGGAAATTAATCTTGATGATTCAAACCCCTCTCCTCTAAAAAAATATTTTCCTCTATTTTATGGGTATTTCAAGTGGAAGTTTTTGAATCTTAAACAATCAGATTCCAAAAATAATTCTTATTTCTCTCCCTTTCATGGCTGGGTAGCTTTCCTCTTCCTTCTTTCCTTTCTTTTTTCTTTCCTTCCTTCCTCCCTCCCTCCCTCCCTGCCTCTCTTTCCTTCCTTCCTCCTCCTCTTTCTCTCTCTCTTTCACTTTCTTTATTTGAATGAATACTTATTAAAAACACAGAATATTCCTTATTCTAGGTCCTTAGTATACATCAATAAATTTTGCAGTCATAGTCCTTGCCTTCATGGAACTTAGTTTGGTAGGAGATCAGACATTAAATTAAAATCTATACAAAGTGTTATATAATTGCAGTTCTAATGATGTATGATATAAAATGTGAAACCATATTGTATCAATTTTTAACAGGTCTGTAAGTTCAGGGAAGACTTTTCCAAAGGAAACAGTATTTAAGTTGAGATCAAAAGGATAAATAGGATATAAAGTAATCCTAAATATAGAGGTTGCCTAGGCAATGGGAACAGCCTATGTGAACCCATAGAAAATGAACAAAACTATGCTTGATATATTAATAGATTGATAGCCAACAGTATGTCAAAAAGTGAACAATATTCTTTTCACAGTAATTCTTTCGGAATCTTATACCAGAAGAAAAGGACCCCTGGTAAATACCACAAAATATGTTAATGATAAAAATCATCCAAATGTATTTTTTACCCCAAAACTTGGATGATCTATAAGCCAAAAGAGAAAATTACAATGAATAATACCCAGAGGAGCACTCATGTGGCTGTATCAGTTAATAAACACACTGCTTCAATTTATATTATATAAAACAGAATTAAATTCTGTGCAAGATAATTATTTACATCCCCAGTGTAAAAGTACATTTATTTTAGGGTATAATTTTGACTACTGTGGCAGAAACTCAAAGCAATAGAAGCTTAAACATGGCAGAAGTTTTATTTTCTCTCATGTAGCAGCCTGAGTATAAGCATCCTGAAGTTGGAATGGTGGCTCCTTGGTGTTGAAGGCTCAGTCTCCTTAAATCATGTTGCTCCATGACTCCTAGAATGTTGCCCTTATCTGGGTATTTCAAGATGACATACAAAGAAGAGAAAAGAAACTAGGGAAGGGAACAAATTTTCCTTTAAGAGACACTATTCAGAATTTTCTTATATTATTTATGCTCTTAAATCAATACCTTAAGAGTATTGGCCTGTCTTGTGGCCACATTTAGATTTAGAAATACAGCTGTTATTCTGGCAGCCACACGCCCAAGTGGAAAATATGAGAAAGTAGTGATATCAGATAATTGGGGAAAACTAACATTCTCTGTCACAATCAGAAAGGATGAAAAGCATTATGATAACCCAAAGGATACAAGAATGAGTTGAGACTAGCTAGGTTCCTGACCTGAAGGTTGTCAGTATCAAGCAGCATAAATGTTGTAGAAGAGAGGCAGTGTTTGGGGAATGAGGAGAGGCATTAAATTGATTCTGATTGGGGAATTACCATTATAGAAAAGGAAACAGCTGAGCTAGACTCTGAAGTGTGTGTCAGGATTCAGTGGGAAGAGGAGGAGATGAACATTACAGGAAAAGGAAACAGCATGTTACAGTATTCTCCTTGGTGGATCTGTCTGTGCTTAATGTGCTTACTGCTGTACCCACACTTGATCCGTTGTCAGAGGACTAAAAGAGTAATCTTAGTTGCAAGTCTTGGTCCAAGTAATCAGTATCATCCATCTTAATTCAAAAATGAATTTAGAAAGTTTTTGAATCACAACTAGTACATTCCTGAATGGTGAGATCCTTCTTGATTGACCTAACCAAACGATAAAGCCAAGATTCTTCTTAGAACCGTTAATCCACAAAGTATGTAGCCATAAACATAACTTTTCCTTTTATATTCTAAGACATTCTCAAAGTAAGGTAAACAGTGAAGTAGGATCTGTAAAATAATCCATCTCAAGAACATCCCAACTCATAAAAATGGGATTAACTAGACTCTGGTCTGATGAAAAAATAGTAATCATAATTTCCATTAGTATATCAATTATAGTTTTGAAAAATTATTTTACATATATTATCAGTTTATTCTTAATATAAATCCATTGTGTAGGTATGGAGGTATTGTTATCCCAATTTGAAGGTAAGGAAACTAAAGCTAAAAGAACATGCTTTCATTGCTGTAGGAAAATAAAATTTCCTATGTATGTATTTTTAGGTGGAGAAGCCAAAACTAAACATAAATGATTCAATGCTTTAATTTAACATAAATTAAAGATTAACTAAATATATTCCCCAGTAACTCTTTTCTAATCTTACTGTTATAAAAGGCACCTAAACTTCCTTTTATTCTCATTGACACAGATGCAATTTTTTTTTAAATTTCAGAATATTACAGGGGCACACACATTTTGGTTACACAATTTGCTTTTGTACAGTTTCAGTTAGAGTTATAGGTGTGCCCTTCACCCAGATAGAGTATATTTTACTGATTACATATGAATTTACCCATCCTCTCCTCACCCCTCCCACCAGCTTGATTTTTGTTAAGTTTTACTTCCATATGTGCATGTAAGTGTTGATTGATCAGTTGCAATTTAGTGTTGAGTATATGTGGTATATGGAGTACTACTCAGCCATAAAAAATGGTGATCTAGTATCATTTGTAACAACCTGGATGGAACTGGAGACCATTCTTCTAAGTGAAGTATCACAAGAATGCAAAAATTTTTAAGCAAAGATGATGTAGTTCCTGAGAATTCTAGAAACAATAGGACTCTTTCTCATTGTCTTAATTTATGTATCGGTTTTCTCAAGAATGGAGGGCTAGAATATTATGAGATTTATTACAAAAGAAGATAGTTTAATGATCCATTTGAGTTAGTCCTAATATTTTAAAAATTGTGTTGCTATAAAGGCTATTGACAAAAATGTAATAATTCATAAAAACACTATTAAATCAGATTTATTGGGGATGGCTATTTTGTTCAATTGGTTAAAATTTGTTAAAACATTTTAATAAAATATTAATTCTTTAACATTTTAATAAATGTACAATCTAATTGGAAATTCTGGGTATATTTTAACAAATGTTTTCAATTTTCAGTGTGTACACAAAATGTCTAAAGCTTTATTAAATAAGTCTTCTATATTCTGATTTAAAATACTCATTTGGTTAAGAAATCACTGTTCTTTTGACTTTTAATCTCTGTAAAGATAAATTTTAGCCAAGGCAAATGTTTACGTATAATTTAAATTACTGGGATTCGTTAAGTCATGTATTGAAGTCAAGCAATAACCACAATGCCTTTGAAGTATGTATGATTACCAATGGTAGTAGTTGATATTCATGAGCCAACTATATGTGCCCACCCATATACACACGTGTGTGTATGTATGTGTACACATATGCCAACCTCACAGCTTTACTGAAAAGCATGTTGTATCATTCCCATTTTACAGAAATGGTCTTAAGGACCAAAGAGATTAAGTGACTTGGCCAAAGTCACATAGTTTGTAAGTGAGGGAAACAAGACTAATCCCAGGTCTTTGTAGTTTTTAACAATCTAAGTCTTTTCCATTATATCACAGTTCATATGTATATATGTGTGTGACTATCTCTAAGAAAGGGTCTACCCTCACCAGAACATCTATGTTAATAGCAATGTTCTATTTCTTGACTTAGGTGTTACACAATTGTTTGCATTATAATTATTATTCTGTACAATTTTCTTTTGTATTTTTCTGTATGTGAAATATAATTTTATAATAAGATGGTAACATAAATAGTGCATATTGTAGAGAAAGGTCTTTGTGACAAAGTCACTTTCCTGTTAGTTTGATTTAAAAAATAATCTTCCCCTAAGTAGACAGGGATGCAGCCTCAAGCCTCAGCAAGTCATTGGCTATTGGAGGAAAGCAGAGCATTGTGGGAAGACCTCATTTCTGTTAATTTGAGAGAGGATCTGGGCTGAGTAACATGGGGAGTGTGTGAAAAAGGGAAACATTTATTGATCATCAATAGTGTGTGTCTAAGTGCATTATCACTCATTTAATCCTCAAAATAACCATTAGCGTCAGTTATTATAAAACCCATTTTAAAGACATAGAGGAGTTTGGTACATTTCCTAAAATTAGGTGGCTAAACTTTGATTTAGATATAGATCTGTCTGCACAGTTATCGAGGGGAGCAAGGATTCAGGAATTGGGAGCTATCAAGTAAGTTGACAGGTAAATGGTGGTGAGCACCAGACATTGGCCCCAAGGCAACCACACTGCATTCCTCTCTGAGATTCTACCTACCAGGGATCTGAAAGCCCTGTTATATGGAGTGGTAATGTGATGTTAAAACAAAACCAGTGGCAGAAAAGATGGCTGCAAAATGATGCTGAAGGAAAAACCGTCATCTGTATCTGGGCTGTCACTAAGTCATGATGGAGTATAGTGGTCCTTTGGGCAAACTGTGCTCTATGATCAGCTCTGTGTCCAAGTTCCTGTGTGCCTTTGGCCACTTCAATGAACTTCCCTGGAAGTCAGTTTCTTCCATATTTAAAAATGGGAGAGGACTGCATGTGAACACATTTTGACAATGTAAAGACCTTTGCCGACACTAGACATTCTGATTTTAGGATTATAGTGCCCAACTTGTAACAGGGCCAGCCATTTTAACTACATTGTTGCTTTTCTAATTGATTTGTTGAGATTCAGGTCACTTGTGACTGCTGGCCAGGTATATAAAAGATAATAAAAGGAAAATGGAGCTTGATATATCTAAATTAACTTTGGTACAATCTTGAGGAAATACACATGCTGGCTATAATCAAGAGTACAAATATAAAATTTAAAAGCTAAATTTCAGATTATCTATCCAGCCTTTCATTTGCCTTATACAGTTTGCCAATTTGATTTAGTTCAGGTTTATTGAGTATTTGGGGAGAGAATTTCTGGATAAGAATCAATATAATGGGTACTAAGGTCTCTACTTCCCTGACCTATTCTTATTTATAGTTTGTAGAAGTGGTTTTTCTTACTAGAATAGCATCATTTTTCATTATTTCTTTACATTCTGGCTTGTTCCAGACAGGATGTAAATAGAGCTCTTAGAATATCAATTGAAGAGAAAAGAAATATGGAGTGACCATCTTAAGTATTTCTGTCATTCAAAAACTCTAGCCAAAGGAAAGTGGCTGCAAAAATGGTTATGTTGTTTGTCACCTCCCTTTGACTCACTGCCTATGGAGAATAACCTTGCAATGTGACTAAGATGTCATGAAATGAAATTTAGAAATCTGTTTGTTCAAAACACCAACTGGACAGTAGGCTGAGAGTCATGGGCACAGATACCTGCAGAGCAAATTTGCTTTTTGAATCAGCAGCCAGCATTCAAATACACCAGGCCATCTGAAGCATCTCTAATATTTACACAGTAATCTGATTTGGGAGCCTCCTTACTTTTCTCTTTTCCACTAATTTGTCACCCACTAGCAACTTCACGAGTTCCAGCAGGGGTCAGGAGCCCCAAAAGCAATTTGTCCTGAAATCACAGAGAATCAAGATGGAAAGCCTTTATTGGTACAGCCAGTTCATACCCAGGGAATTGGGGGAGCGACTGTTCACCATGACGTACTTTCTATTCCTTTGTGCAACCTGGGTTCATAAACCTCCTGGGAGGCTGGCTGAATCACCTTCTTGGAAAGGGTCATCATTTTGGTAGACTTTCTTGCCAGGAAGTTTTATTTTCAACTGACATTTTGTTTTCTTCAGTTTCTGGCTAAGTCTCCTTGGATTATTATTATTTTTCTTTTTTGGGTCTAGAGAAAGATGCTGGTATTCTTAATGGTTATGCCTTCCAGATAGATCTGAATTCATATTTAGCATCATGTTGGCTCTTCCTATGCTCCAAACTACTTGCAAACATTTTTCTATCTGGGAAGTTTTCCCTGTAGTTTGGGTCTTGAGTGTTATATTGGCAGTAAACTTTACTAGTCTTTTAAACGAAATCCAAGTTTTCTGGAACTTATTATTGTCAAGCTGTATGGGAATATATTGTTGCTATTTCCTTAATGGGGTGACCTTACAGCAACAGACCCTGTGCCTAGTTGCCTTGTCACACGTTACATGTCTCCTCTTATCTCCTGAACATCCCCATTGTTTTGTACTTCAGATTTGTCTTTCATTTAGGATTTGTATTCTTTAGGGATACCCTAATAATACATTGTCTTTTCCATTTCCACCCATTCTCAGGATGATGAATCTGAATAAAATTGGAAGAAGACCCATTATTTTTGAACAAAAGGAAGTTTAGAGAATAAGAGAAACAACCTATAGAGGGCTCCCACTATGTGCCAAACCTAGGGAATGGGGGGGCAATGCCTAGACAGCATCAAGGAATTGGAGGTATGGAGTTGAACAAGACAGGGTCTCATATCATTTAATCATCATGATAATTCAAGATATTTGTTATCATATTACCACTTGTTCCCCATTCTTTCCCCTTTATAGTTGAGGAAATTGGGCCATTGGTGCAAGACCATTCTGTTGCAGAGCTTAAACTGAATCCTGGATCTGCCTTATTTCAAAGACAGAGTTATTTCTATTATACTACATGGAGCTCTGTCTCCTTTCACTTTCAGGTAAGCAAAGCTTGAATGTGGTGTGCCTTCACCTTTCCACATCTGCTGAGTATTCGTCCACACTAAAATTTCCTTCAGTTCTCACTAGTCCCATGTGTTTAGAGGAACCTCTAGGCAATTGTTATACTCAGTTGCCATATGCTACTCTTAGGTTCCGAGCCATTTTGTCCTGCTTCCTACAGTTCAGACCTAATCACAAAAATAACACAAAAAGTTTTCAGGGGAAATTATAACTGGATTTAGAATTTCTTAATATATGTTACATATAAACTATAGCTTGTATTCTTTTCTAGGATGATTCAGAGTACCCACTTGTACCAGCTCAGAGATATGGAATAGATAGTGTGGCAAAACCTAATGAGCACTGGTCAATGAATCAGGACTTCTGGATTCTACACATGGAGCCTATGAGCAGGGAAAATTCCTTAACTTCGATTGGTCTCAGATGAGGTGAATTGGATATTACTAGTAGTAGTCATGGACCTTCCCTTGAATAACTGTTGATCCCTATGGTCCTAGACTTGTATCCATAATACAGGAAGTGCATTTGGAAAATTATATTGAAGCCAACAGATTTACCAAGTGACAAGAAAGGAGAGACAAAAAGTAAAACAGAAATGGGAATAGAAGGATAATCCTTAACATTTTGGCACAAAACTGTAATTACTACCTTTTCATTTTCCTAGAGCTTGGCTGGTATGGCTCCTCACACAGTCCCAGAAGAAACAGCACCTGTCATCACTTCAGCCACTCTGGACTGGGAACCAAGGAGGAAATGGAAGAAAAAGCTATTGCTATTCTTCTTTTGTCTAGGGTAAGAACAGCTTTTGAGATAAGGACACATTTATTTTTACTATCTCTGTGGGTTCCATAATTTTGTTATTCAGTTATTGTGTACTTTTTATCATAAAAGGCTTTTGGGAGAGCTTTGTGGTTTCTGTGAAATCATGGAACTAGTTTTAATTTAAACTCAGTCCAAATACAACTTGTCAAAATAGAGACGTGTTTCTGCCAACACCTCTTTTTATTTATTGTGTGTAGTCAGAGGAAAAAGAAGATTAGATGACTTTGACAAAACAGTCATGATTACAGGTAGACATTAGAGAAGGATAAACTTTCCCACATGAAGATTCAAATGCTCTTTCACATGAATTACGAGAGTATAAAACTATACTGACTTAAAGAGGGAGAGTTAATGGGATTTGGCTAGTTGATACATGTGCCTCCTTCAAATTGTTTTGCTTTTAGTTATCTACATCATGGAAAGCCACTACAAGGTTTAAGATATGAATATATAAGTAGATATCAATACGAATATATATGTATGTATGTCTCTACATAGAGACCTATACTTATTAGTCAAACAGGAAAAGAAAATCTATTCCAGTTATAAAGTGCTCAAGCCAAATTTGTCACAGAGTTGAGGGCTTACTTTATTCTTTGAATCATCCCTGAATGACCTGTGTACAAATTACAAAATCCTAAAGAGTTAAAAGTGTTTGTTTCACAGGAAATTGGAAGAAATTTATGTGCGCAAGTGAAGCTGAAAGGTCGAATGTGTGACTCACATCTATTGACAGATGGAATGAGCATAACATAAGCAGACAGTGACTAGAAAACAAGCCGGTTGTGTGAAAGTATTTTTGGAGACTAATTTCTACCCAGCTGTGTCATCTATGAATGGGAGAAGTTTGAGAAAGTTACCTAGGGGTGTCTGAGCTTGATCAACTGAAAGTTAATGATGCTGATTTGGCTTAAATATTCACTTCAAACTTTGATATGCAAATGGAGCTAGTATTTGCACTAATTTCCAGGGAAGTTGGATTGTTCCTTTATCAAAATGACATAATTCTCTGTATTAGGATCTCTCATGATACCTGAATTTTTAACAATGTAAACAATAATGGCTCATATTTATAAAATAATTCACAATTTTGATAACATTTTCATATACCTGTGAAGTATATGGCAGTGCTAATACCATTACCTCATTTTAGAATAGAAACCTAAAGTCAAGGGTCCCTAAGTCACTGATAAAACTCAGAATGCTACCAAATGGTAGAAGTAGTATAAAGACCAACATATACTGGCAACTAGTGTAAAGGGCAATGGCTAGGTGTGTGATCTCTTTACTCAGAATTCCTGGCATGAATTACAGCTCAGCTACTTAATAAATACATAATTTTGGGCACTTTACTAAGCATTTCTATGCTTCAACTTTCTGTTCTTATTCATAAATTGTGAATAATAATATATGTTTCTCTCAGGGTTATTCGTTGATGAGCCCTTCCTAAAGTTCATGCATTTTTCTAGGTTAGGGGATAAAAATCCCTGCTCTCATGAAGTTGATGTTCTAGTTGAGAAGGAATAAAAAATAAATAAATGAATATATGAAAATAAATATAGCAAATAGCAATAGATGCTATGAAGACAAATAAAGCAGGAAAGTGATTTATTTATGGAAAGTACTACCCAAGGGGCTGTTGCAATTTTAAATCAATTTGAGAACTTGATACATGCTACATTAGTAATAGTAAAGTCCATGGGAATTAATATTTACCTCTTTAGTGGGGTATGGGCAGTTAAGGTAATTTATCCCCCAGGCAACAATGATTGATTAAAGAACAAGAGCATAAAGCCAAAATGCTCCAGTTTCTGTGAGTTCTCAGAGATGTACCAGAGATACCAGGAAGATTCCGGGAAATCTGAATCTTGAATAACTCATGACTGAAGGTTTTGGCATCTGTGTTAACCCCTTGTGGAACTTGAAAATAAATTCAACATAGAGACAAGCAGAATCAAGAATAGAAGCTATGTTCTTATGACACTATTTGAGTCTCCAGCTCAAATCTTACCATATTTGGTCTTTTTGGTTATTTAAAACAAAAGGCTCCCTTTATTAATTACTTGGGTTTGAGCTGTGTTTTCCGTCATTTGCCACCATAAGAATCCGAACAAGCATTAGCACAATGAAGGGTGGGCAGGATTTCTGGACAGATAGAAGATGCATCTCAATCGTGTCAAGTAGATCACTGATATTACTTGCAAGGACAGTGATTCATATTTCCAAATAGGTGGCTCTAGAACATGGGTAAAACCTCTTGGCTTTTCCACCTTCATCTCCAAGTTATGTCAGTAGACATTTCAACTTAAAGAAGAGTCTAAAATGAGAAAATGCTTGTCCTAAAAGGGAACTAAAATTAAGTCCAACATACTCTTGCTTCAGATTAGAAAACTGAGACTTAGAAAAATGAAGAGACATTTTCCCCAAGTTACAGGGCTATGTTGTAGCATAATATGCCTAGCTTTCTGTCCTCCAATGCATTGCTCTTTCTACTTCAATATTAATTCTGCCCCCCGTTTTCTCCCATATCCACCTCCCTATTGCAGCAGTGTATGATTATATTTCAGTTACTGAATTATATTTCCATAGAAGCAGGAACTTTGAAAAGACAAGACGATGAGTAACTACTGATATCACTTCTATTACTTGTCACATTATCTTTTATAATATAGTCTACAACTAACTTTACTAGTAGTGTATGTCTCTATATGACTCTTTATCTATTTGACTAGCAATAAACTATATTTTCCTTATATTTTCTTCAAGAGCAAATTTTGAACGTTCTATGATTTTTCTTCTTTATCACATATTTTGTGATTTTGGAAACTTATTCTGTTTCTAAACAATAAGATATTTAACTCCATGTCTGTAAGCTTCATAAATCAAATAGTCACATTCATTTTTTTATTCTTTTAGTTAATAAATATGAAGTGAGGTATGTTTGAGAGAGAAGCAATATGAATTACATTCTTCTCCTAACAGTTGTCTGTCTGCACATGCTTGTTAATACCTTTGAGGTTCAGTTTCCTCATCTATAAAGAAAAAATAATCATGTTTTCCCTACCAATCATCTATATTTGCTGTTCAGGTCCAAAAAGAAATATTATATAAGATAGACTTTCCAGTGCTATGGAAACTCAATGCCTCATTGTGATTAATCACTGCAAACTTGTTAATTTCTTACCATTGTTTTGAAACTATGAGTGGTGGCTGAGGTCTTGAGGAGCCTCTGAATAACACAGTAGAACATTTTAGTGCCTGCATAGAGTGAAATCTCTGTGCCTATGAATTTTTGATGAAGAAAGCATCTCAGCAATTACTTTTTCTAGCATTTTATAAAAATCTATGTCCCTTGGAGCTCTCATAAGTTATTATACTATAGGAGGTGAGGAGAAGTCCAATATAACAGGTTATAGGTATCTTTGCTTCCCTTTCAATCAATGTAGCTCTCACTTTAATCTGTTTTTTCCCTTTCGGATTTCCCCTGAGATATAGTTAGAAGAAAGAACTTCTGGATATTCTCACCCATGCACACACACCTGCATACATACACCAAAGGTTGAACACTCTGCATGGAGTCTAACCTCTTCATTTAACACATGATAAAACTGAGCCCCAAAGGAGATGAGTAATTTTCCAAAGTTAGCCAAGCCCACTTTCAGTGGCAAAGTGAGGATTAAAACCTAGGTCCTGACTCCTCTGCCTTCCCTATCTCATCACGCAGCCTCATCCTGTGACTCAGAAAATTTTCAAATTCAGGAGTGTCACTTTTGGTTTTGTTTTATTTGGTTTTGGGGGACACAGTAAATGAGCTTAATTATAGGATTGATCTATACGGGACTAGCAATCCCACAAATTTGGCCTCAAAAGATTCTCCTCTCAGTGTTATTTGCTTTTACTAAAATAACTGTCTAGTTATTATGCAGGTCAAAGCATTAATCTAGAAGTTTCTATTTAGGAAAGATTCTTCAATATTAAAATTCAGATAATTTATTCTTCTGTATATTATTAGCAATTTTCCCCTTTCTTTTACACAAAAGCTAAAATCATATAGAATTTAATTTTTCACATTAAACTCTTTTTTTAAACTTCCCCAGTCCCTCACTAGTAAGGTGGCCATAGAAAGTATTTTCAAATAAGGACAGTTTTAAGAATTAAAAGAACTATAACTAATAATTACTCTGGTATAAATTGGACCTCTTCTGAGAAAACTGTTAAGTTTGAGCATCTTGTTCATTAACCCTCATATAGATGTGTTTGAGATCAGTGAGGGTGAAATATCAGTTAATTGAACATGATTTGCAACTAGAAATATTTAAGAATTCCTACTAAGTACCTTTTTTTCCCAGAAAGAATAGTGGATAACAGTTTCAGAACTAAAACACAAGAATAAGTTCATTCATATCTCTCTCCCTCTCCCCCGACCAATGTCTGTCTGTCTGTCTCTCTCTCTCTCTCTCTCACTCACACACTCACACACACACACACACTTTTGCACATTCATTTCTGAACATTGCTCCTCCTCGTTTTGGATACAAACTCTAAAAGCCATTCATTCTGAGGATCAGGAATACTTTTCCTTTAGAAACAAAATGTTATCAAAGAATACCCTTGATACAAATCATACAATCTGTTTAAACAAAGACTAAGATACAATTGATAATATCCCCACGACTATCCTTTCAAAAGCATAATGAAACAAAACAAAACAAGGCTGGAAAATGTAGGTAATAACAATAAATGATGATGGTGACTTATAATCAAAGTTTACGAGTTGATGCTTTGGCTGAAAAGTTCTTCTCTATAGGATTATCAACTATTTTGTTGATATTGATTCATTTCCCTTAAACTACTTCATAGTTTTTAACAATAAAATGAAGCAAAAAGATGTTTATATAACTTCTTAGTCTATCAGAATACATATACGTACACACAGTGTCACTCTTGCCTACTTTGATATAAAATATATGTGATAAAATTTATGAGCACCAAGAGGTAAAGGAAAAAAGCACTTGAAGTATTGCACAAGTATTTCTTCTTACAGTTATTCTCTGCACTTGAACTTTTCAATGCAAACTTCTTGAGAGTAAGGAAATTACCTGTTTTGTTTACCATTGCATTACCTAGGTCTGGAATGGAGCCTGACAAGCAGGCAATCAGTAAATATTTGATAAACATATAAAGACATGCATGAATGACCATATTAGCTAATTCATATGTTCTCTTTCTGAGGGTCTCACGAGTCCAACTGGATCTAGAGTAGAGTTGATTTCATCTTAGGAAAGACCAACTCACTAATCTTTCGGTCATGGTCTGGCAGTTTTTTAGACATTTCTTCCAAATGTAGGACAGCTACTTAACAGCAAGTTTTAATCTAGGAGACTCAGGCCCATGTTTTGCATGATAAGTAGGTTGGAACTAGACATAGTTCACCACAGACCAACTTTAAAATGTTTTCCCATATGAAAAAGGCCATGAGGAACACTTTCAACTATATGTAACATTCATTGATGTCCTTTCTCCTTTAGCCCTGGACAAGATTCATTTATGGGCTGAGGTGCCAAAACTCACCATAAGATCGCCATGGATAAATGCTCACACAGAATGTGTCCTAAAATATCCCAGCAAATAGGAGATCCAGTAGCAATGGCCTTTCAGAAATAATAAAACAGGGGCTGTGTCCACCACCATTTTAACCTTGTTCTTTAGTGATATTTAGCTGCTTTCAAAGGTTGCTTTTATCTTTTCTTCTTCCTCCTTTCCCTTATACAGAGATGAAGAAGAGAAGAATTGACAGCTCTAGAAAATTTGGCTTTATCACTTAAAACCTAGGGCATCCTGAAAGGATAATAGATCCTTTCTGTGTTATCTGTGGAAGGAAAGATATGATCTATTTTAGAAGTAAAATAATTTTTATTGACAAATAGTACCTGAATTTTAACCAGTTTATAAGCAACAATTTTATTTGATTAATAATTTTTATTTTTCCTGGTTCACAATTTGCAATTTTTATCTCGAAGTCTCTTACTATAGTTTAGAGAAGTGGCTTCCAACTTTTTTGACTGAAAACCAGGAAGATATATTTTTAATTCATAACCAAGTACACAAACATACACACACAATGGAAACAAAAGTTCCTTGAAGCAATAGTGACCTTATTGCTTATAACTTATCATGAAGAAAGCATCCCGATATTTCCTATTTTATGTTAACATATGACATTTCAATTATTTAAAAGTACTGGTCTTTAAGTTGCCAGCTACTAAATTAGGTTATGATCCATTAATGAGTCATAGAACGCACAAATTTAGAGTAATTCTCCTACCTATAATCTAAAATAACAATAAAACATTAATTATATTTGTATATTAATTATTGTTAAGTCCTTTAGTCTTGCCAAAAAATCCAGCACAATATAATGCTCATAAACAAAATGTGAAGAAAATAAAAGACCATAATCTTTAGTTTTTTCTGTGGGAGATTGAGTTTTCCAACTTGGTCACAAAGAAATATCTCATTCTCCATGTTCTTCTGACATTGTGACATTCACATCCTGCTATTAAGATATGGGGTCTCTGGTCCCTTGGGTCTGTGTAGGTCTACATCTATGGCAAGAGAGAGACCATGTGACTAGGTTATAAAAGGAGAGAGATACACCTTCTGCCTGGAAGCTTCCTCTTGGAATCCAGTCACAAGGCTGTAAAGATGTTGACATGGAAAGACCACATGCCCCTGGTCTGTCTGACAGCTCCCAGTGAATTCCTGTCAAGAGCTGACCTCAACACCTAGACCTTCGAGAGAATGAGCCCTCAGATGATTACAGTCCAACCTTCATGTCACCTCCTGTCTTTGAGTCTTCTCAGACACTGTAGAGCAGAGATGAGCCATCTGCACTGTGCCTTTTCCAAATTCCTGACTCACAGAACATATGAGTGTAATAAAATGATGTTGTTTTATACAGTTCAGTTTGGTTTTGTTTGTTATGCAGTGATAGCTTATGTTAACAACCTCTAATTCTATTCTCAAAGTATTATATGTTGACAGTCTTTCCATAATAATATTATTGGAATGTGTAAGGAAACAATTACTATATTGAATCAAATTTTAGGAGCAGACCATGAGCTAACTATGGCCAATTTTTAACTGTAAAATATCCTTTTCAAATGCTAAATTTTCTTATTTGAATTACCCAGTTATCATTAGAAGACTCTTCTAGCTTTCCCTAAATAATGGGACCATAGAGACAATTAGATGCACATAATGTGTGGTGAAAGAGTTAACATATAGCCAATATTACTGTAGGAAATAAAATGTTTATGTACTCATGTGTTCCTAGTATGGGCATACAGAAAGAATAATTGGTTAATTCAAAATCAAGAAACTGTGTCTGTATACACTTTGAAGCATAACCATGGTTAATTTAATAATGGCCTGATTTTGATTGTATGAAGGATTAGACTGTGTCTTATTCACAACTATGTGCTTAGTAACTAACACAATAAATATTTACCAAATAAATGAGGAAAATGCTGCCTGAAGCAACCCACAAACCACTTCTCCCTCTCACCCAACACTGGCTTATTTCTGTAAGGAGGTGTAACACAGATAAAATGCAAGTGTAATGCCTAATCATTTTATGAGTACAAGTTATTCTAAAGAAAGCATGATACCTTTTTTGAAAAGTGAAGTTTGTTTATCTACAGATGTATAAAAAAGGCCTCAATTAATTTTTCAGCTATTTGTATATTTATTTTACTTTTATATTACTTGGCTTAGTCTTTTCCTCTCTATACAGAAAAAGCTATAAGCATATTAGGCATTTTGACATCCACATGTCCTCAAAATCAATTATAGTTTACTCATAACTTCAGTATTTAAACAAAACATTGGTATATTTATTTTTTAAAATATTTATTTGATAGTAACTCAACATATACTGATTTATAAGTATAAACACTCACTTTTAGAATATGCAGAAATCAGAAAGTACTATATATTATTAATCCAGTGTCTCAATAATCTCTGATGGTTTTCAATCCTTAGTTCCTACTATGCAAATATATTGGACTTTTACTTTATGTTGAAGGATATTTTTGAATATGATGGGAAATAAGAAAACACAAGATGTTACATTACAAAAACACTCCATTTAAAGCATCTTTGTGGATTTTAAACACTGTACTTTCCTGTACAGTTTGTGTGTTAAACAATTCTGTTTATAGTGACTGTAGAAGGCTATTTTAACAACCATGTTTCCTTTTCTCTACTGTAAGTCTTTGCAATGCCCAGTATCCAGTATCAAATGATATTTGGAAAGGGATATGTCTACCTGACACCAAGAAGTTTGATTGCTTTAATTAATCATCTGGATAATTCAACGGCAAATCAGTCACTGCAGGAAGAAAATATCACACCAGCTTGTTCAGCTCCTGATCTCATTGACCAGGTAAGAGGGGAGGGAAAAGATGAGAGGAAAGTTCAAAAAGAACTCAGTCAACACAACTGTGGATGTTGATTAAATAATTGTTTTTAAGTGGTTGTAGTCAAATTGATTTGCTTTCTTACATATAGTTTAAAATAAATTCATAAGCATTGAGTGTTTGGATGTAATACTGATCTAGTGCTCATTCATGGCTTGTATGCTATTGTTCAATAAAGGAAACTCCCTCAAACATTTTCAGAATGGGGTTAGTGAGAAATAAACTTCAAAATTATACAGCATGTAAGTTCCATATATAACAAAGGAAGTTAACAAGAATGATGTTATATTTCTAAAGGTCAAGGAGGGGAGAAGATGAGCTGGACAGATAGAAGGGAGTGCTTTGAATAGGGGAAGCAGGCAAGGTAGAGGTTATCATCCCAAAGAGGAAATTTTATCCTCTCCTTGGATTGGGGAGAAGATAGATGATGGGGTGGCAGAGACTGGTGGCGTGCCCCAGCACGCTAGATAAAGGAAGAGCTATTGAACATCAGGTCAGTTGGGGGGGTTTCTACGAGGATCATCTCAGAGCCAGCTTAGAGCAGCAGTTTTGTTCTGTTTTTTGCCAGCTTAATTGAAGTATAATTAATAAATAAAAAATGCACACAGTCATATCCTACATAACATTTCAAATAAACTCCACACGTACGATGGTAGTCTCATAAGAGTTTAATACCATATTTTCACTGACCTTTTCTAGATTAATTATGTTTAGATACACAAACACCATTATGTTACAGTTGCCTACAGTATTAGGTACAGTAACATGCTGTACATATTTGTAGCCTGGGAGCAATAGGCTATACCATATGGCTTATGTGTATAGTAGGTTGTGCCATATAGGTTTGTGTAAGTACGTTTTATGATGTTTGCACAATGACATAATTGAGTAATGACAAATTTCTCAGAATGTATCCCCATCATTGACACATAATTGTATATTTAAAGTACAATGTGATGTTTTGATACATATATATATAGTTAAATGGTTATCACAATCAAGTTAATTAACATGCATGTAACCTCATGTAGTTACCTTGTGTGTATGGTAAGAATCCTTAAAATCTACTCTTAGTAAATTTCAAATATACAATACATTACTATATACGGTGACTATATTCACCATATTGTGCATTAGGTTTCCAAAACTTATTCATCTTGTACTTAAACATTTGTATCCTTTGACCAATACCTCCCCATTTCACCCACCTCCCTGACCTTAGTAATCACCCTCCCTTCCACTCTGCTTTTATGAGTTGGACTTTTTCAGATTTCACATGTAAGTGAGATCATGCAGTATTTGACATTCTGTGCCTGGCTTATTTCACTTAGCATAATGTCCTCCAGGTTCATACACATTGTCGCAAAGCTGGAAGAACACCAGCAGCTTTAAAGGGACAGATGGCAATGACTGCCAATTGACTATAGCATCGTGTGGCCAAAGATGCCACCGTTAACATGACAGCCTCCACTGATTAACGCTTCAGTCACCTCCATGTTTAGATCATTACAGGTAAACAAGCGCTCAAATCACTCAAAGTCAAATCCTATACAGTACCGGCAAGAGCTCTGAGATACTAAATCTACTTTTAAAAAAAAGAACTATGATATCTCTTGCAACTTTTGATTGTGAACTAAAATTTATATACCTGCTACATATATTTACAGGCATATCTATATCTGTACTTCTCTGAAAATATGATTAAAAGATATGTAGATATATATCCCTAACCTTAGAGGATCAAAGTATAGGTCATTATTAATAATGAAGCTTCTTCAGAATATAAGTGTAAAACATACAGCTCAAGTCATAAGTTTGGTCATTTTTTTTTAACTGTGTTACAGTTACTTTATTTTATCTATAACAAAACTATTCATACATATTTCTTTAGAATGTATTTTAATATGATATAAGGAATTCCACTTATCTCCAACTCAACTATTGCAAGGCAACTTGGTTCTATAATTTTATTTCTCCAGGGGAGCTATTAGTCTATCAAGGCCACCAAGAAATTAGAATTCAAATATCATACCAAACTGCAAAAATATGAAAATGTTGTTAATTGATATATGCATCACACTTCATATGTCAAATATAAATATGTTTTTCAAACTTTAGTTTGGAGAAACAAAGGCAAGAACCCTGTTTTGTTTATGATTACATGCTCAACTGAGTGCCTTATATGAGTGGATGAATGAAAAATTACTTTCAAAAAGAATAAATTATTGTCTACATTTCCAGAATGTTAAAATTGCAAGGACGCATTTTATGATAACCAACACTGGCATTCCTAGGCCTTTGCTACTCTTAATTTTTCACATGTCCTTTTTTTTAACAACCTGAGGCTTCTTTAAACACCCAGAATTGGGACTTCCACATGTCAGCTCCCAAGTGAACAGCTGCAATTGTTCCACACAGGTACTGTTTTTCTGGCCGAAACAACAGTTTGATCAGTGTCACCAACTTTGGCTATGGTGTCTTTGTCATTATGTAAATGCTTCATTCATGCTTTGCCCTTAAAAAGAGGTAAAGGAAGAGGGCAAGTTGAGACTAGTGATGAAAGAGTAGGTTTCCTTAATAAAATAGAGACAAAGGTGAAAATCATTAGGCTCCTCAAAGAGGTGATTCTTTAGCCTCAATTGAACCTTCATTCAACTTACCCTGGTTGACAGTGTTCAATTTGGGATCAAAAGAAGAAATGAAAACATTTATTAAAGTGTTACTAAAAGTTAAAGTCAAGGAGAGATTCTATATTTTAATTCTATACACATAGAAATGCTCCAATAACATGCAAATCTGTTGCCTTTTTGACTTTACTCCATGCTTTTAAGACATTGGGGGAGTTGAAGCTGCCAGTTTCTCAATGTATCTGCCTTAACCTAATACATACAGTATAAATACTAAGGGCTTTGAAGTCAGGAATAATTTGGTTGCAAATCCTGACTCTTTACTCATGTGTTAGGTTGGCCATCCTAGTGAGTGTCTTAGTAGCAGCTTTTCAAGGAGTTGTGGGGATCATAGGAATGTTTTAAAGTGGATCGCATGGTACTTAATTGTTGGTTACAACCAGTATTCTCTTTGTACTGCAAACTTACCTGTGTTTCAATGTGAATAGGGTGTTCCTTCTTCCTTTCTGCCTGTCTAAATGTTACCCATTTTGAAGGGATTCAGGATCATCCATCTCTGTTTTAAAACACATCCCAGATTACACACACACACACACATGCACACACATACCTTTTATATGTGTGTATATATTTATATATTGTATATATTTATTTAAAATGTTCTTGCTACTCCTATCACATTGTCTATATACTCTCAGAATCAAAATAAACTCTTTTATTTAATGGTTATCTTTGAAGGTTATATGTTTATGTATTTTATCTTACTGAAAAGACTATCATTCTTTGAAGGCAGTTACCTATGTCTTAGCCAATGACTTGTTTTAGTCGCACTGGCCAACTAAGTCCAGCATTAAACATGGCAGTCAAAGACTGAAGCAAGCTCTTTGGGGACCCAAGGACTTCCTGGTGGGGGGAAAGAAAAGGTGCTCTGTGCAGATTGTTACTCACCCAATAGTGATGATTTGGCCAGAAGGGCACACGGATAATTGCATGGATTCTTTATTGAGGAGTCCCCATAGCATGCTAACTATTGTCTTGGGTATAGTTTCTCCCCAGTGTAGACACTAAACTGGATAGCTCTGGAGAGAGAAAAGAAGGTCACGAGGCTGACTTGGCTAATTCATTAAGAAAAATTACAGTTAAAATAATAATTTTCAAAAACCCTGACTTTTCTGGCTTATTTATCTACCTAGGCAATGTTCATAGGAGGCCCCATGCAGGGGAGATGGACAAGGAGGCAGGGACGTGAGTTTAGATCTGATTCTGAAATGACTCAGCCCCAACCTCAGCCTTGGCTTTTGTGGCAATGCTGAGTGACTCATTTTTCTGGCACTGTCTTTGTTAACTCCTGGGATCAGAAGAAGTGTCCTGTTTACATAGCCTCACATATGGCTGCTCGCTTCAGTAATTTATTTATTTATTTATTTTTAAGGTGGTATCTGCTTCCATCCTGCGACTGTTGGGTGGTGTCATGGACCAGAGAAATGACTTGGCTATGCTCCCCCTCCCACTCAATGACTTGTTCCCCCTCTTGCCAATCAGCTGACCTTTCCCCACACTGTTTCCTGCAATCCCTCAAGGTAAAAGTAACTTTTTTTTTTCTTTTCAAAGAATGTGTTGAAGGTTTGGATTGTTTACATTACCTCCTGTAGCATGTTCTTAGTATGTAATTATTTCCTAAGAAACAGAGGTGGATATGAACACAATTTCCAATTCTTGCAGTCTGAACAGTATCATTATTTTTTTAGGAATGATTCCTGGCTTTAATTCAGATGTCATACAAACTTTGGACCTCTACTGAAGTAATATTCACTCTGGGAATGAGTACCAGGCTGGTAGCACTGGGGTCTCTAAGGACAGCCCCCTCAAACAATCTAGTCAGGGAGAATAATTAAGATCCCTCCCCCACTCCTCCCCTGACAACCTGCTCTCCCTGAAGCATTCTGAATTTGCAGTTCCTTGCTCCCCCCCCGCCCCCCTGACAGAATAAAAATGACAAGCAGGAAAGTGCTCCAAGGCCCACCCACCTATAGCGAACTGCCTCTGATCATTCTAGCTCATTCTCATCCGACACTGGTCTTTGGGGACTCTCTCCCTATTGCAAAGTCATTATTCGAGCCCCCTCTTGCAGCGTTTCCAAGGTAAAGAATAGCTTTCTCCCTGATGCTTTGGACAAGCTGTCCTGATTCAGCAGGAGAAATCTGAAAATCGTGATGTTTGTGTACTTCCTAATCCATTATTCAAATCCATAGACACTCGTAGCATTTAGAGAGGAGCTTCCTCCCCGCACCCTCTGGAGAGAATCACTCATTCAAGTGACTGATGTAAAAATCAATCCCTTCACTCTTTTTAAAAGATGTCATTTATTCCCCTTTCTGCCTTCCTTTGCATTCTGACGGTTGCCAATTGCAATGGGTTAAAGATAGAAATTAAATAACGTGATGTGTTTGAGGCTATGGGATACCCTGACATTCTAAAATCCACTCCCACCCCCCGCCCCCTGCCACCACCTCCAATGGCCCTTTAATTAAAATGCAAACTGTTATGCTCTATCAGAATAAGAGAGTGCAAGTGCTAATGACAGCCTGGCTTTAGCATTAAAATCTGAGGGATAAAGCTGCAAATGTGTGATCACACGGCAACTCTCAACAACCCCGGCATTGTAAAAGGAAAAATAGATTATTTATAAAAATCAGGCTTCTGCTTAATTAGTCTTACCTATGAATATACCTTGTGGAGCATAGTAATGGTCAAGTGTCATGTCACTGTAAGGGTATTCACATGCAGGCACCATCACACACACACACATACACACACACACAGACAGGCACACACATGCACACACACACACAGCTTTGGCATTTGCTAGGATGCTGGCTGGTGTACTTTCAAAGGGGTTAAGAAACAAAAAATGAAAGAAGGGAAAAAACACAGTTATACTCTTACCTAGTCATGGAAAATACCACCTGCTAATTCATGTGAAACCAGGGTGGGTTTCTTTTTTTTTTTTTGTATGAGATGGGGTCTTGCTATGTTGCCCAGGCTGGTCTCAAACTCCTGGTCTCAGGAGATCCTCCTAAAGGGCTGGAATTACAGGTATGAGCCATTGTGCCCAGCCTTGACTCTCATTTTTTAAACAAAAATGTAAAAATTGAAATGCAGCTTTTGATTCTAAAACATGTTTTTGACTCTGAAAGGGTTTCTTTAGTATAAATTTAGAGTGAATCATTTCTCTCTCTTTTTCCAGCCCAGCTCTCCCAATGGAGGGGCCCATGAGATCTTGGGTTAGAGCACGCATAGAAAAAGATCTCCTGTTTAACAACCTAAGGTTTTGTCATGACCCTGTTTCTCTTCACACTAGTCCTAGTGCCTTTTCCCTGACCACTCATTTTTCTAGAAAAGATTATACCTCCCTAAAGAAATGACCGAGGGTCACATGATTAGACCTTGTCAGGTCTCTCCTGCCTCTTACCTGATTCATATATTTACATTTTTATTAGGGTGACCAGCTCTTGCAGAGGAGAAGTACTTACTGCCTTCTCTGCTTTAATGATAATAATAATGATATTTGCTTTTTATTCGTTACTGCAACCGATTCCTGTTGAAATAATTAAATGTCTTGCTTTTACTTTACTGGCAAGCATTTCTCTTAGCTGACTGGGCAGAGTAGATGCCCTCCCTGGTTCTGGGCAACTCCCAGGAGGAAGGAAAAGATAATACGTCATATTTATTTCCTGACTACAGAGAATTTGGTAGTTTGCTCTTCATTTCACACACGGGCTTTGCTGACATGAAACGATTGTATTTTCTTGAGAGGAAAATGAAGACAGTGATAAAAATTGAATGCTGTAATTACACTCACTCCATAAAATGGCGCCCTTCCTAGTGACCTGGAGAAACCTGAAATGTAAAGGTTGCCTGGTGGAACTAAAAAGGGCACAGTGAGAACGTGTACAGTGAGGCTGTATGTATAGGTGTAAAAACAGACACACGGGCAGTCTTGTGTTTTACAACCCTCTGTGCACAATGGTCAGGTTTCTGTTGTTGTTTTTCAATATCAGCTGAATATCAATGTCAGCTTGCTTAGCGGAATAGGTCTTGCTTATGAGAATCTGTGAATGTATCATTTATTTCTGTGACTAATTTTTAAAAATCAGGCAGTTGAAATTTTTCCTTTTTTTTTTTTCTTCTTTTTTCAAGTGTTCCATCCTCTTGACTATTGTAAGGCCCAACCTGGACATACTGTACAATTTTCTCATTTTCTAGTTTAATATCTTATCATGCACTTTCTTTAGTATCTGATTATAAACTTAATTCTTATCTAGCTGAGGTAATTTATGCTGACCAAAATAATAAACCACACACACACAGACCCCCTCTGATTTTGTTATATACTAACTAACTGGATGAGAAAATAATAGCTGTGGACATTGTAAAATCATTTAGCTAAATTCTTGCATCTTTTTGTTGCTCTTTTCTTCCTAGACGTTTTGCAAAAGCCCCTCCCTTCCATTGCTCCTGGCTTCTAGGCTTACTGTGTTTCTTCAAAGTCGTATGTTTCATGTTGAAGTTTCTTTTATTTAAAAGAAAAGAAAACCAGAATAGAAAAGATAAGGGCTTAGGGAAAGTAGCTACAAATAGAAGTTGAAAAGAAAATTTAAACAATCATTTTAGAAATGGTTAAACATCTAAATCTGGCAATGGTGCAGAAAACAGCAGTCTCATTCCTTGCTAATGGAAATGAAAATTGTTACAGAATTTCTGAAGAAAAATGTGGTAATCCATTATCGTTGTACTGAACTTGCATACCTCTTGACTCAGCAATTTCTCTCTTTGAAATCAAAGAGGGAAGGAAGACTTTTGGTATACAAAAATATGGCCATAAGGATATTCTTACAGTTTACTTCTTACAATAATGAAAAAATGAAATTAAATTTAATGTACAGTCATAGGAAATTAATTATTTAAATTTATGATGTTCCATATCAGGCAACATCATGCAGCCTTGGAAAATTATTCCATGAAAAATATGTGATGGCATGGAAAAGATAAACACTGTATATCTTATTCATGAAAAACAGTTTACAACATAATATTACTGTTTTATCCAGTATTATAAATAAAAAGATTACCTTTGCATAAACGAAAAGATGGAATGATATAAATCAAAATAAAATGTTAGTGATGTCTATTTTACAATAATACATATATGAACAAAATTTAAATTTAAAAAATCATATCTTTATTTTTTAGTTGTTAAAGAACTCATATTACACCTATAATAAGAAAATGCAATTTTTGAAGTGAGGAAAAGAACTTTTTGGGTAGCAAAAAGTTCATAGGTTTAGGTTTTTAAGACATAAATGATTAGTATAACATGTTTGTCCTTTTTATCATAAGTATACATGTAATTAGTTCAATTTCAATAATTATACACTGTGCCATCTCCCTTAAAATTATATTAACATGTATTTAAAAATTCAATGTTAAAACAATAATAGAGAATATGGATATAAAGCATCACTTATTAACACTTGACGCTAATGAATTGAACCTTGCAGGTACTCCACAAGTATTACATATGCTTATGTATGTTTTTAAATTGGAAATATACTTCTGAATCCCCCATCCTCTGTACGAATCAACTGCACGGGTTTCTAATTTTCTAGATTTGTTTTCTTTTTACTAATCTTCTTGTGAGTATATTTTTAAAACATGGCTCCTGTTTTGAATCTCAGTGGCTTTGTGGTTAGCATCCTGAGCAATGAGAAAATCATATGTAAGACATGTAGTTTTGGAGCAAACTAAATTAGGAAGTTGAACCACATTTGATTCTTTGGATTTAGGATTTATGTGGGGATAGGGTAACAGATGAATCTGAAGAAGGATCCTAACTCAATTTGCTCCATTACTTTCATGATAGGGTCTAAATTCAAAAGGACCATGGCTCACTAGTACCTACATCATGGTCAGAGCTACATCATGGTCCTTTTGAGTTTAGATCTTATCATGAAAGTAATGGGTTTTAAGCCTTAGAAGTAATAAGATCCTATTTATATTCTAAGAATATCATTCTGGCTACAGAAAAGAGAATCCTTTGATGACTGAATTGAGGAAAAACCAAGAAGGCTATTGTCTTAGTCAATTAGGACTTGTATAACAAAATATTAATACTATAAACTGAGTGGCTTATAAACAATGGAAATTTAATTTCTCCCAATTCTGGAGGCTGGGAAGTCCATGGTGAAGGCAGTGGTAGATTCCACATCTAGCAAGGACCTACTTTTGGTTCATACATGGTGCCTTGTAGCTGTGCCCTCACATGATGGAAGGGATGCTCTAGCTCTCTGGGGTTGCTTTTATAAGGGCACTAATCCCAATAGTCAGTGCTCTACCTTCATGACCTAATCACCTCCAAAAGACCCCACCTCCTAATACCAACACCTTGGGAGTTAGGATTTCAACTTATAAATTTTGAAGAGACCCAACATTCAGACCATAGAAGCTATTAAATGGAATAAAGCTTAAAAATGATAGAACTCATTTAAGGCAATACAAATTGAGGTAAGGATACAGATATGAGAGAAATTAAAAAGTATTATTATATGCTTTTATATTCTACCTGATGTGAGGTGATGAGGGAGAAGAAGTTTAGATATAATTGCCAGCTTTTTGGCTTAGGTAAATAGCTTGGGTAGATGGGAAATCTTCTCATAGTCCAACTTGTTTATAAATACAATTTTAAAATGATTTAGGATTATATACCCTCTTGATTTTCTACTACAACTTTTGCTAATACTAAGCCCTATGTAAATTCCAATATTTACATTATGGAGAAAGTTAAAAAACATAGATTAACCAATTGTACAATATTTGTGCTCCAAATCTAGGATATTAGTGCTTCTCAAAAGCATTTGATTTAGCTCTCCTTAACTCTTCATTCACCTGACCACAGTAGCTACTCCAAGCTCCTCCTCCTTTCAAATTGCTAACCCCGAATTCCCCAAAATGGTTTCTATATAACACAAGTTTTACAGAACGCTTTGCAAAGAAAGAGTTCTATGGTAAAATAAGTTTGAGAAATACTTTATACACAATGAAATATAATGACATGCCTGGTAACTTTTAGAGAAATTCTTATCTTACAGATATTGGCTTATCTCTGTGTTTTCCAAAATAATTTAATTTCAGTGCTTGTATATGTATGTACATGTGTATATATGCATATGTATATAAATATGCATGTGCATGTTTAAGTGTGTGTATCAGTCAGGCTTCTTCAGAGATATAGAATCAATACTACACATACATCCTATTTATGATGATACATAGAGAGAGATGGATGGATGAATAGCTAGCAAGGTAGAGATAGAGAGATTTTAAGGACTTGGCTCACTCAATTGTGGGGGCTGGCAAGTCTGAAATCTGTAGGGCAGGCTGGCAGGCAGGAAACTCAGGCAGGGGTTGTTGTATGTTATAATCTTGAGATAGCATTCCTTCTTTTCTGGGAAGGTTAAGTTTTTGCTCTCAAAGCCTTCAACTGATTGCCTGGGGCCCACTGACATTATTGAAAATAATCTTTAAAGTCAGCTGATTGTAGATGTTAATGGAAAAATATCTGCATAGCAACATCTGGACAAACATTTAACCCTCACAGTGTATGTAAATGTACATACAACTTATATCTACCTTGTGGGAACTATTATTTTGTAAAGCACAATTAGAAAAAATACAATTCAAAAACCCAACTGCATCTTCATGGCAAAGGTCAGTTTCACCTGTTCAGGTCAAGAATTTGCAGCAGAAAATTTGTTAGTTTCCTTCTCAATCTCAAAACATTTCTCTATTATCATATTCTCATTTGTCTTTTATTTATCTCTTAAGACTCATTTTCCCATTCTTTCCTAACTCCTTGGAAATTCTATAGAATGTGAATAGTGTCCTGACATGAAATTTTTTAAACGGTCTGCTTGAAATATTTATCAAGTAGGTCATTTTATAGAAACAGTTTCTTATTTTTTAACTAGGTTAAAACTGCTGAGAATTATCTGATGATCTCAGATATTCTCCATCATTAACTGTCATTCCCCTAGAGGGAATGGGCCAGGATGTATGTTCAGTTATCTATCACTGATAACAAACCATCCAAAAATTTAGAAGCTTAAAATGACACTATTTTATTATATTCATGGACTCTGAGGGCCAGAATTCAGCTTAAGCACAGTGAGGACGGTCTATTTCTCATCCACAATGTATGAGACATGAATTATAAAGTCTAAGAGGTAGAGTGATTGACATGGCTATGAGCTGAAGTGTCTGAAGCTGGGGGATCCA
>CM052438.1:156609845-156622075 GCA_028533085.1 Varecia variegata | reverse complement strand
CCCTCCTCCCATCCATGGAAAAATTGTCTTCCGTGAAACTTAGGAATGGGGCAGTGGTGGTGTGGGCAACAGCAGGAGGTGAGCGGCAGTGGGCAAGCCAGTGAAACTTCATCTGTATTTACAGCTGCTCCCATCACTCCCGTCACTGCCCAAGCTCTGCCTCCCGCCCTCCCCTATCCATGGAAAAAATTGTCTTCCATGAAACTGGTCCCTGGTGCCAAAAATGTTGGGGACCACTAATTTAAAACATCCACATATATATTCATTGACAATAAGTTTGAGGCCAGACTATAGGTTAACTAAATAGGAAATCTGCTGAAGGAAGAAATTGTTAGGAGAACCTGAAGAGTGTAAGGATCCTGGACGCTTTTAGAAAAAGGATTAGAGGAATCCTTCAATATAAATTTATAACCTGTTCTTGTAAATGTCTTAGCTATTGAATTTTCAGGTATTATCAATGGGAAAATAATACAGTATTTCCAACCCATCCAAAAACCCTAAACAATTTCCCCAAATAGTACTAAAACTCTCTTCAACACTAGCATCGAATTATCAAATTATTTAACATTTCATGAACTCATGTATCCATGCAGTAAGTTACAATATTGCATAATAGCAGATATTAGTTAGGTTTTCTTTTTTCCCCTGCACTGCAAGGATGTTTAAGGAATTAAAAAATGTTTATGTAAATAATGATATAATATTAAAGATACTAAAGATATTATATAAATTGGAACTGGTTGGTAGTATCCTTAGGCCTGGCAGAAAAAAACACCTGGTACCCTGAAGAATAGAGTCTTGAAGGAAAAGATGGAGATGCTGATAGGAATGATACAAACATGTTAAACAAAAGCTTTCCTTGGGAAAGCAACAACTGAGTTATGACTGCGGAGGACTTGATATCCTCTTGTCTGAACTGGAGGGCAACTGAAATGTTTTTTCTACTGTGACCGTGTGAATCCATTAGAGCTGATTTTTCATTTCAGATAGTAAATATTCAGTAAAACTTTTGCAAATCTTTATAGTGATTTTTTTAAAAATATATCTGTATTAGATTAAAACCTGATTTCCCACACATATGTCTTAGAAAGGCAACTTAGCAGATAAGAGTTTTGGGGCACTATCTTATCCTAAGTTCTTAATTTATAAAATAAGAAAAGCAAGGATTTCCTCCTGAGGATCCCTGTAGTATATCTCAAGTATCTTGGCACACAGTATATACTCATCAACTATTCCCCATTTCATAAACTCTCTCTTTTCAGGCTTTAGTTTTCTTATTAGTAAAAAGGGGGAGAGCATGATCTCTAACACTTGTTCTAGTTCCAGAGTCCAGGGCAATAGCACAAAGAGCTAAGTCTTGATGAGGACAGATCAGTGGTTCTCCATGGAGTGATGTTGCTGCCCAAGGAGACATCTTTGATTGCCAGGGGCGAGAATGGTGGTGCTACTGACATCTAGTGGATAGAGGACTAGATACTGCTAAACAGTCCACAATGCACAGAACAATCCTCAACAAAGAATTGTCCAATGCCAACTGTCAATAGTGCTGAGGTTGAGAAACTCTTGGTTAGGAAGTTCTTCATAAGGAATCTAGATAATGTCTAAAGCAAATTTGATTTTACAAATCTGCGATTCATACGTATTGGCATAGTCTCCTATTCCAAAAAGATGAGTGAATCTTGATTTGGGTCTTAGTTCTGCTTGTTCTAGGCTTTCTCTTTTAACATCAAAGCTTCAGTACCTACTACCAAGAAGGCTGGTGGTGATATGCAAAGAGGCACTAATTGAGTCCTCTTTATGTTCTTATCAATTTGTGAATGAAGTAGATGGAAACCAACAAGGCAGAAAATGATTGTAAATGTAAATGCCAATGTGCTTAATGATCTGGGGAAAGAAGTTCAATTGCAGCTTGTCAGACAAAAATTATTCTGTTGGTTGACCTGTCCATAAACACAAAGAGGCTGGGAGGCTGAGGAAGGCTGGCAAAATACCAACACTAGCTGAGGAATGACTTAATTAAGTAAACGAATGTAAATTCTGAGTACATGAATCTTTAAAGTGATGAAAATTCCCTGCTCAAGTGCTGGTCTAAAAATCAACTATGGAGTTACTGTTACTTTGAAGAACTACTGGCCCTCTATGTGTCTTCTGGCACAATGTTAGAGAAAGAACACAGGTTTTAGAATGAAGGACCTGCATTCAAAATCCAGGTAAATATTAGGTTATTAAGTATGAAATGTCTGATTTCCTTACATACTAAGTTTGACAGTTGATATCTCTGGCATTTCACTTTGACATTTCTTTCTTTTTTTTTATTGTGAAGATACATCCTTAGTCTTGCAAACACATGTTGTGGCTTGTGATTATCACATTTTTTTACAGCAATTTTTGTGAAACCATGGATAAGTCAAAAATTCGTGTTGTTGTCAAATATAAGTTCCATCATGGAACCAATGCAGCACAGACAGCTTGAAATATCAACACGGTGTTTGGGAAGATGTGGCTAATGAATGCACAGTACGTCAATGGCTTGAGAAGTTCTGTTCTGATGATTTTCATCTTGAAAATGAGCCATGTCGGCAACCTGAGACCAAGTTGGATAATAATGAGCGGAAGCTGTAGTGGAAGAAAATCCATCTCAACCTATGCGTAAATTAACAGCAAGGTTTGACGTTACTACTCCAACAGTATTGGACCATTTGAAACAAATTGGCAAGGTTAAAGAAGCTGGATAGATGGGTTCCGCATGAATTAAACAAGCATCAGAAGAAAAATCGTCTCAAAGCTTGTCTTTCTTTGCTGTCACAACATAAAGGCAATTCACTTCTACACTATAGTGTTACGTGTGATGAAAAATGGATTCTTTTTGACAACTGCAAGCATTTGGCACAATGGTTGCATAAAGATGAAGTACCAAAACATAGTCCAAACTGAATATTCATCCAAAAAAGCTAATGGTGTCTGTTTGGAGGTCCAGTACTGGTATCATCCACTACAGTTTCATGAAACCTGGTCAATTGATTACAGTGGGTGTCTACTGCAACCAACTGGATGAAATGATGAGGATGCTTGTGATTAAGCAGCCAAGATTGGTCAATAGAGACAAGCCAATCCTCTTGCAAGACAATGCTCCGCTACATGTCAAACAACAACGCTGCTCAAACTACAGTGGCTGGACTTGGAAACTCTCTGTCATCCACCTTATTCACCAGACCTTGCACCAGCTGACTACCACTTCTAGGCTTTGGACCACTTCAATTCTCAACAAGCTGTGGAAAATGCCTTTCGCAATTTCATTGTCACTCACTCTCCAGGCTTCTTCACTGCTGGCATAAACAAGCTACCGTTAAGATGGCAAAACTGTGTCCATAGTTCAGGTGCATACTTTGATGAATTGTACTGCTTTTTGTTTGAGATACAATAAACTACACTTTTGATTCAAAATTGGACATTTCATATTTAATGACTTAATGTTTCATGGCACACAGTGTTATTGTAAATATTAAAGGATATATTAAATGTAGAATGCTTAGCACTTCTCATGTTCCTGGCCCATAAAAAAGTTAAGTAAATGATATTATCACACACATATCAGGTGCTTCATGAATGTTAATTCCATCCCTTTCTCTTAGAAACCTCATTCCCTCAGGTCCCAAATTATTTATTTAAGATCTTCAGATCTGGCTATAGCTTTTAAAATTTTGCTGGGGTGATACATTAAAATATTATTATTCAATAGTTTTTGCTTACTTCATTTATTGAGGAGTATGTGTACTTTGTTCACCTACTACGTATTTAAAAGATGACTGTTTTCTAAATTCAGTTCTGTGTAGGCTCAGAGACATCTTACAGCACTGTAACAGCATTGTGGAAAAAGCATAGGTTTTGAAGTTCCAGAGATGAAATTTCAAATCTAGCTCCACATTTAATTAACACTGACTCCAGATCTAATTCCATAAGTTCTCTGAGCTTTATATTCATAAATTGTGGATAACATTTACTTCATAGTGTAATTGTAAATACAATAGATTAAGTATTCAGTGTGCTATGTATAGTGTTCAGCATAAGAGAGATGCTAAATTAGCATGCTTTCTCTCATTAATTGTTGTGGGAAACAAAATAGGATAAAATATATATAAAGCTTCTAAAAACATCTGATGTCAAGTAAGAGTTTAAGAGATATCAATTCCTTTTCTCCCTTCAACTCTAGATATTATTTAGGGCACACTCTAGTTACTCTATATATTGCAAGTTATCAACAAGATGCAAATAAATCTGTGGCTGGGTTTATACTGTGACAATGCAGCCAACCCATAGACTTGGTGAATCCAGAGATAGGAAAAAAAAATGCAATGTCTTTAAAGGAGCCCATTAATTGACTAAACTTTCCACACTGTGATCAGATGTTTTAACATCCTATTGACCCAGCTGAACATGTTAAGTTTTGTTTAAAATTTTTTTTTTTAGTATTTTATTCAATATATAACACTAGAATCATTGTATTTTTTTTCTTTTTGAGGGTTTTAAAACCAAACATGAGAACTAAACAAAACAATAACTAATTAAATAAGAGAACCCACATATAAACTAGGGGGTATCCCACAAGAAGAAATGGCAGACAGATTTAAAATGCCTCACAAATGTGGAAGTGCGATTATGGGGGACAGATTTTAAATGTTCTATTTCCTGAGCATCTTAACAAGCCCATGTTATCCAGAGACAGAGAAAAGCATAGAATTTGTTTTAGACGATTGCAACCAAACTTTGAAATATTGAACTATTAGAAACTTTAGACAGCCAGTAAGCAGCCAGTTGCCATACTCTGGCTAACAGGAGAGGAGTAAAGCAGATAACGGAACATTTGCAATGTATTTTTAGGAGAGATAGGCATCAAATATGCCAGAGGAGACTTAAAATGCCCCATGTGTAAAATGGATCAATTTTGGTTTCTCTCTTTCTCTTTCTTCCCCTCTTTCTCTCCTAGATTGAGGCTGGGGAGAAGGTACACAATCTGTCCCAGAATCTGTCACTCTGCTTTCCCCTTTGTTCCATGTTTTTCTGTTTTCCTTTAACCTTGTGAGTTGTAAAACAGTTTTTACAATCTTGCTTAGTCCTGGAAGTAATTTACTAACGTGCCGCATTTGTGTTAAAGAACAGAGCCTCAGTGAGATACCTTTATTTCCTACCTTTCCCTTCTTAGGAAGAGACACTGGAAATGAGATGGAGTGAGGATAGCTGTGCTCGGAATCACCAAATGGAACAGAGTCCAACAGAGCTGGTTGGAAATCCTGGCTTTGTCACTTAATAGCTGCAGGACGTAAGCAACTTTCTTAACCCACCTAAGATTTGGTGCCGTTATTGGTCATCTGGTGGGAAGAGTACCTAGCTCCAAATTTTATTTTAATTAATTAAAAGAATGAATGCAAATAGTCTTCTCTCATAATTATAACATAGCAGTTGCTAAATAAGAAACTTTGTCTTTTTATATGATAAATGATTAACATATTTTCATTTTAATCTTTAAATAAATCCAATAATATTTATATCCCAATTATAGTGGAGCTGGTCCCTGAGCAGCTAAAAGAGAGAATGGTAAGGGTCATTTAAGTGAGTGAGAGTTAAAGAATTAACAACCAGGTGCATTTGTTTTCAGGTTATGCTATACATCCTAAGATTTTATTATCTGTCTACATTGGTCTAGTAACTAGTTATTTGCCCTAAGTGGAGACACAAATACTACTTTCTCTTTCAATTCCCATACCACACCCTCACTGAAAAACATTAGAGAGAAATTTCCAGGCAAATATTGCAGATTTTTAAAAATATGTCAACTGGTACAAGGCTACATTTTTGGAGGGAAATGCCTTTGTCAGGAAGAGTGCCTGGCTAGGTGAGTTAAGATGTGGAATTGAGGTTTGATCATAATTTTAAAAACAAAATTTAAATGGTGTACTGAAAGCACAAAGTATGCATAAAATGCAGAGAGAAGGTAAAAGAGGAAAAAGGATGAAAGTACAGTAGAATTCAGACAGGTAAATGAGTCTGTAAAGCACAAGGATTAATAAATTTTTGGTGGTAGGTTGATGGACTTTTATAAAAAATAATATTTAATTTTATGTTCTCTTTACTGCTTAACAAAAAGCTTCTCCGTTGTTCCAAAACCTCAGCAAAATAGTCTATGCATCATGTCCCTTTTGTCAGAGATGTATACAAATATCACAAAGGGGCCAATTTTCATATCTGAGTTGGCACTAACCAGGAAGAAGAAAGCATTATTTCATGGAAGTGACAGAATCCAGGAGAATTAGCATCTCAAAGCTAGAAAACATCCTGAGATATCTTGGAGAGGGCACTAAACTTCTCAGAGGAAGAGAAATAGGGTATCTAAGCCATTTTGATCAAAAACTTGAAAGACAGACCTTACCTGGCATCCAGAATACAGACACAATTCTGGGGAAAATGGTAATTCAAGGGCAGCATAGTACTCCACCCATATTTGGATGTAGATATTTACAGTGGAAACAGTCTTGTATGTTTTCAACATTAAAAACAACTAATCTAAGAGCAATGTTTTTCTTGTAAAAAAGTGATTAAATAGATTCAAATGGAGGTACCATGACATTGTCTAAACATGGGGAAGTTCTTTAAAACCCACTGAATCTAAAAATCTCTCAGTTTCAGAGTGGGGAATGCCATACCACATTTTCAAATGGGAATGATGATAGTGAATAACTTTAGGACCATACACAAGTTGATCTGTAGCACATAGTAAGAGTTTAGTAAATTTTCACTGAAGAAGGGATAATGATTGTTTTTAGTTTTATCTTAATAAATGAAGCCCAAATCTATCTTTGGGAAGAATCCATGCATATTTTAAAAATATCTTGATAGAATTTTAGAGTAGAAAAGGAGAGCTTAGGACAGAAGAATCTCATGACAAATATGATTAGAGGCTATAGTGATAGGGTTATAATCAGCAGTTCTATAAAGTCATTGGATATCCAAATTCTTTCCATTTTTCTCCATAGTAAACTCAGGATGTTGGCCAGATTTTTTAAGGTTGGATAGTTTAAGGTTGGATAAATGGTTGTTAATTTTTTTCTTTTTTATTTCAGCATATTATGGGGGTACAAATGTTTAGGTTATGTATATTGCCCTTGCCCCACCTGAGTCAGAGCTTCAAGCGTGTCCATTCCCCAGGCGGTGTGCGCACCACACCTATTCGGTGTGTACATACCCAACCCCTCCTCCCTTTTTCCACCTGCCTGACACCCGATGAATGTTATTACTGTATGTGCACTTAAGTGTTGATCAGTTAAAACTAATCTGATGGTGAGTACATGTCATGCTTGTTTTTCCATTCTTGGGACACTTCACTTAGTAGAATGGGTTCCAGCTCTATCCAGGATAATACAAGAGATGCTAGATCACCATTGTTTTTTTTGTGGCTGAGTAAAACTTCATGGTATACATATACCACATTTTATTAACCCATTCATGGGCACTTGGGTTGTTTCCATATATTTGCAATTGTGAATTGTGCTGTTGTAAACATTCTAGTGCAGATGTCACTTTTACAGAATGTCTTTTGTTCTTTTGGGTAGATGCCCAGTAATGGGATTGCTGGATCAAATGGTAGTTCTACTTGTATCTCTTTAAGGTACCTCCATATTCTTTCCACAGAGGTTGTACTAGTTGGCAGTCCCACCAGCAGTGTATGAGTGTTCCTATCTCTCCGCATCCACACCAACATTTATTGTTTTGGGACTTTTTGATAAAGGCTATTCTCACTGAAGATAAGTGATATCTCATTGTGGTTTCAATTTGCATTTCCTTGATGATAAGAGATGTTGACCATTTTTTCATGTTTGTAAGCCATTAGTCTATCTTCTTTTGATAAGTTTCTGTTCATATCCTTTGCCCACTTTTGGATAGGGTTGTTTGATTTTGTCTTGCTGATTTTCCTGAATTCTATATAGATTCTAGTTATGACCCCTTTATTGAATGTGTAATATGTGAGGATTTTCTCCTATTCTGTAAGTTGTCTGTTTGCTCTCATGATAGTTTCCATGGCTGTACAGAAGCTTTTTAGTTTGATCAGGTCCTCTTTATTTATTTTTATTGTTGCTGTGATTGCCTTTGGGGTCTTCTTTATAAATTCCTTGCCTGGGCTAATGTCTATGAGTTTTTAATTTTTGTCAACTATTAAAATAGCCTCTAACTTCTCTACACCCTGAAAAAAAAGATCTGTATCAGCTATGTTTTCTTTCAAGCAATATTTCATCTAAATTGAAACAGTCTAATTATGAATGTGTAATAATTGAGAAATTGATTTTGCTTATCAAAAGAGTTACTTTATCCTGATCTTAATGCATGAGTTTAAAAAGGTTTTCTGTGTCTATGAAACCTCCAAAATGTAACATCAAACCTGAAGATCAAAATCAAGGGGCAAAATGTGCTTACTACTTAGGGAATTACTAAGTTTTGTTGTAATCATCTCCAGGAATATTGTAATTTAGGGTCTTTTGGAGAAGAAAAATAACAAAACAAAAGCACAAAGCAAAAAGCAACGTGACAACGCATTGCTGTTCACAGTAATAAGGCCAAAGGAACACCATAGGAAACACCCCTGCAGCTTAATCAATGACCAGCCCTTGCACGTAAGTCAAAGAGACACTCAATTGCTCCAAATTAGGAATAACTGACGTCAAAAACTGGCTTGATTTCTTACTGGTTTCACACCCTGTTGCCTGCAGTGACAAAGTAATAACAAATTCTGTTCCTCCCAAGGCACAAACTTTATTTTGTGTTATTTTTGCTACTTGTGTTTCTCCCTAATTTATGCCAAAAGCAAACAAATATATCCAGAGAGGCTTTAACAGCAAGGTTAATCTCTGTTGTTATTAGCTAGAGATGACAATAGTGTAGTAATTAATCTGGCATCATTCAGTTCCTGTTCTCTACGCAACTTGGAGCATAGGATGTTATATATACTACTGTACCACAGAACAAAAATAGCTATTTCATATAAAATTGAATCAGGGCTTTAGACTTTTATGTATTATTTTCTTGATGTGTAGATTCCCTCGTGATAGCCCTCCTCATGTCTTTGGATATTATCAACTATAAAAATGAAATAATGATTTCTTTTTAAAAGTTGAACTTCTGGAGCAATCTTTTAGTGACACAAAATAATGGGAGTTGGAGGAGAAAACTTGTGTGAGATTCACTGATTTTGCAATAAGAAGGAAAGAATTATATATTTTCCCTCAAATATTTGTCCAAAATTGAATATGAAAATGTATGCCTTCACTTCCCCTGATTCTAAAATTTGAAGAAGTGGCATTTAAGGCACTAATTTGATATCCCCCTTCCCCCTAAGAAAATAGTTATATAGCCAAAGAAATTGTATGCTAAGGAAGAAAAGTAGAATGTTAATGTATTCATTTTAATAGTTACTCCCTTAATAGTTTCTCTCAAGTTGCTGAGCAGTATTGACCAGAATAGGGGAACACATTATGTACCTTGTTCTTCAGGGTAAGAATAAAGGCTTGCTTTAGGAGAGAAGCTGCTGACATGAATTAAATGGGAAGAGAGTATTCCCTATAAACCATCCAGAGTGATTCTTCTTTCTAGTTGCCCTCTGTGAAATTTAATTCAGTTAGCCCAGAAATCTTACAATGGGATTATTTATCATTGGAAGACTGATCCTATTTCATAGTTTTTGAAAGAAGTGTCTTGAGAAAAAGCATTTGAAGAAAGACAGGAGATAGCACAGAATCTACCTCGAGAGTCTGACATGTTCTGTTAAAGTTCTAGAATAAAACTTCTAGAATACCTATCAGTTAGAAAATGCTATGCCATTCTCCGTATTTTCTATATATCAATCACTGATGCTCTTGAGATACTGAGTAGTTCCTATTTGTCAAACCAATTTGTACTGTCAGTAACTGTGCCTTGGGTTTATACTTGTCGTGAGGGCTATCTCATTCATATTTACACATTCCCAAATGATTATCGTTGGGTATAAAATATAGCCAAATAAAATTTGTTGAGCAAATAAACGTTTGAATCAAGAGGGGAAAGTTTGGTAAATGTTAAATAGAACTTTCGTGTTGGGTGTAGCTGATGTATTCCTATTCTTGGAAGGCTGAGAAGACTTATATAACATATGTGGAAACTCAGTCAGAATGTTGCCTAACCAGCATGCTCCATTACCTTGCCAGATAACAAGAGTTAGACAGATTTCACAAACTGGTGACCCACATGCTACATTTGGCCTACAGACATGTTTTGTTTGGCCTAGAGAGGCTTTTTAAAATTTTCAAATTAGTTGCCAACATGTAAAAATTGGTAGTTTTCATATTTTAAAGATCCATATTTCCCAGTTCTCTTAGAAAAATCAGAATAACTGGCAGGTCTGGGCTACTTTTCTGCATAGCAATAGTTGCCTGGAGCAACAGGGCAACACACCCCTCAGACAGGTCATGAAATCCTGGGTTCCATAGCCTCATTCTGGCAAGCACTCACTATTTATCTAGGTTACCAGCTTGTTTCATGTAGGCATCTGAGTGTTCAAATCCCTCAGGTAGAAGCTGTGTGTGTGTGTGTGTGTGTGTGTGTGTGTGTGTGTATAATCTTTTACAAAAGTGGTAGTGGAGGAAGGAAGGCAAAATGGAAGATCAATTTTGATTTTGCAGTATCCATTCAAAAAATCCAATCCAACACTGACTCAAACTGTTATATTTATGAATTCACTTCAACATATATGTTTATTCCATTGTTCATTGCTTCTCACCTAGTAAAGCTCTGCTGTATATTTAGCTTGGGCTACGCAGAAATCCCCTAACTGGTGTTTCTATTAATATTCCTGTTTCTTTCCTTTACAAACTATTCTACAAGATAGGTCTTTCCACAGGCCCTCAGAGATCCCTATTGCTGACTAAATACATTTTATAGTGCGTGGCTTGCTATTCCAGTTCTTTCATGATCTGCCTTAACCTATGTTTGCAACCCTGTCACCTGTATGTCTTCCCATATACCAGTGGGGGAACTATCCATAGTCTGTATGGCATTTTGCTCACATTCTTTTATCTACCCAAAGGTAGATAAAAGGTCTTTTCTTGACCTTTACATTTGGCATGTATCAATACTCTCCTACTTCCTTGAAATCTTTCGTCTTCTTTCATCCTAAAATAATACTTTTTATAAAACCCTATAATTATTTATCTATAAATCTCTATTGAAGTTCACTATTTTATGTTTTGTATTATATGTAGATTATATTTAATGACATTAATGAGAATAACAATTTTTTCTCACTTATAAAAAATGATAGAAAACACCTAGGTAGCACTAAATCATGGGCTAAGCATCATTGTAAGTTTTTGCATATATTAACTCATTAAGTACTCATAATTTCCTTGTGAGATTGATGCTATAATAGTATCTTTATTTTATAGAGGAAAACCTTGAATCACAAAAAGGAAAACTGTCTTGTTCAAAATCAAGAGGTGGAAGTGAATTGACTTCAGATTCTCCACTCTTTACCACTAGAACATAATTCTCATTCACTTTATAAGCAACACTTAATGTGATTTTCCATACAGCTATTAATATAAGGGCTCCATAGTGGAAAGGCCATTAGTTGCCCAAATTCTCAGAATGTTAAATGATAGAGTTTGGATTTGAACACAAGTCTGGTATCATGAGTTTAATATAAGTTCTTTAAGATAACTTTGTCTATTGCCTCTTTTATTCAAGCCTATGATATTTTAAAATGAATGAATAAACAAATATATAAATACCTAAAAAAATATTAGGGTACCCCTTTCTCTTGGATAACTGAGTGAGCTAGAATGGAAATTTTGTCTAAGTGTTTTGGACTTTAAAAAGTTTTCTCCTCACATCTCACTCTTCCTTTCCTAATTTCCAGCAGTATCAGGTGAGCCTTCATGTCCATTGTCTTTCAATCTATGGCTTAGGTTTCATACTCATTTCTTTTTCAGAGGCTGAGAGGTTAAGATCATCTTCTGGTTCTCCAGTATCAGCTTAATTCTTCCCAGCTACTGGAGGAACAAAACCACATCACATAATTTTTGAGAAGAAATTATAGTTAATGGGTAAGGATGGGTGAGTATGACAGATCAAATTTTTATGGCAACAGTACAGCATAAGAAAATCTCTGAAGTCAAGAATAGCACCCTTGTTTTTATTTTAATTTTTTTTTT
>CM052438.1:156587464-156609345 GCA_028533085.1 Varecia variegata | reverse complement strand
GCATATTCTTGCTACTGCCTCTCAATCTCACCTACTCATTCTATTATTTTGTTTCTTAGTAGCAATTTACAACTCTCTAGAGTTACCTTATTCATGTATTTTCCTTTCTTCTATTTTCCTCTGACTTGAATGAAAGTTCCATGAGGTCAAGACCCTTAGATATGTTGCTCACTGCTTTAGGCCCAGCACTTAGAATAGTGCCTGGAACATGGTTGACTGTAGTCATTCACATGGAAGCATTAATGGGTTTTATGAGAAGGTGAGAGAGCAGCTCACTAAATGGTAGCTTCTGTAGGAAGGATGGGGAAAGTTTATACAAGTGCTCAGTGCCACAGTGAAAGCTATGCATGATGGAGATTTGGGTACCCAGACAGTGTGCAATACCATTGGACTCTTAAAAGCAGGTGTGTCTGCAAAGGAAAATGAGAGGAAAAAACACAAAGAATGACTAATGCCATTTCACCTTTCCAGCCTCCCTCTCACCTTAGTGCCCTCCCTATTCACTCTCAGTATTCTTACCCCATCACTTCCACAATGCTTCTGGTATCCAGAAACAGGAGAAAAATAACATTTAAAAAAAGGTATCCTCTTCCCTGTGTTAATGCCTCATTGACACTCAGAAATATTTAGTTTTAAAACCTTTTCAGTAGCTGTTCATTACCTACATGGTAAATCAAGACACCTACAACCCTTAATTAAATGAACCTAAGCTATGATTGCTGGCTCAACTGTTGTCACTAATTCCGATGCCCCTGTGCACTGCCCACCACCAAATGGTCCTGACAGCAGTTGGGGAATAGAATCAAATTTCTCCAACTCAAGAAGCAGGAAACAGATAAGAAAATAACAAAGAAGGACATTCCCCCCCCACACACACACACACCATGATTGGAAAGGGAACAGAATAAACAATCAGTGGAAACCTACTTCATGCTCACAGCATCCTGTTTTACAAATAAGGAAATTTTAGCTAGAATAAAAAATAAGACATCATAATTCTAGTTAAGTAACAGAGCTGGGTTCTCAACCTGAGTCTGCATGTCTCCAAAGCCCTTTCTCTCCCAGGTACAGGAGAATGCCACTCCTAGGGTGAAGCCCAACGAAAGAAAGAGGATTAGAAAAAAAATTGTGACTGTGTTAACATTGATATTTAGCAGACCTGTCTTCAGGCCCAGAGAAGGCATACACAGGAATATGGCAGCTAGATGTCAGAAAGCCTCACGTTATGCATTGTACTTATTTTTTCCTCAGAGAAGAGCAGAAAGAAGCACCCAACCTGGCACACCGAGAAGGAAACATGCTTGGTTGTTTCCCTGTTGCCAATGTGTCAGAAAGGGGAAGAGAAAAAGCCTGTGGCTCTAGACAGAGAAGCAGCTGTTTTTCTGCAGGACATTGGCTCTGTAGTTTAGCAAGGCAGGCAGGTAAACAGCGCAGAGTTGATCAAGAAAATCATCGCCTTCCAAGTTGCTAATGTAAGATCCTCAAAGGGTTAAGGATGGTAGATTTTTTTTTTGTTTCTGTGATTGCTATGTGCATCCAGAGAACAAGCAGATTGTTCCTGACAACTCGACGAGCACCCCTTCAGTGGGTGAAAGGTGAACTCAACCACAACGCACTTGCTGACGTACTGTTGATCCCCAGAGACTCAAGGCTGTTTTTGTGTGTGATCAATGTAATATTCTACTGCTAAATTTAGAAATCCTGCATCCTATGACAATGGCACCTCACCATGACTAATTAGCAATGAAAACTGTGGATGGTGGCAGGTTTAATTATTGAATCTCCAAGGTTTTGATTAAAATAAAACCTTTTGCCACAGGGTAAAGAATTTATATGTACACAGTTTAAGATTATAAAGTAATGAAGCTCATACCACAAATCACAGGAGGAAAAGAGTCTCAAGACACAGACTCTCTGTGTGTATATGAGATCAGTCATCTGTGTGTGTGTGTATGTGTATGTGTGTGTAAAACCCTGGAGACAGCTGTGTATATATCTTACAGTGGACATAAGTGTGAGTGTGTAACATGAGACATGTATATGCATATACATTTCTAAAAATTTATGGATAAAAGGGAAAATATGTATACATGATTGAGTATATGTCATGTGTGTGTTATTATATGTATGAACAACTCTGAAGATTCATGTGTGTATATCCAACACTAAAGAAATATGCATGTACGTGTGGACAGCATAGTAGTTGCATGTGTATATACAACACTAGAAATGTAGCTGTGTGTGTATAAAACTGTATTTTATTCAATATTTGAGATTTGTGTGTGTGTGTGTCTATTTTTAGAGTTAGACTATACTGATCCTGGAGATGTATTTGTATGTCTTTTGAGTAGACTACTGGAGATCTATCTATGTGTAATTGCCAGAGATGTATTCATTTACAGCATGCAAACATATGCAGAGCTGTGTATATATAAATATATATATACATGTAACTGAAGTTTCATCCATTTGTCAAATATTTCATATATATTATGTGTCCAACTTGAGACTTCAGTTATATGTATATGTGTGTGTGTGTGTGTATGTATATTACACTGCCATACTACCAGGCATTTATATGTGCATTTTCACAACATTCAAAAATTCTATGTGGATGTGTGCAAATGGTTTGTGTATATTTTATATATAATTTATATGTAATGTAAATTATATATAATGTATATATTCAGTAGACAGTAATATATACTATGTATACAATGAAAATAGATTATATAAGATATATTAAAATGTAGGTGTGGATATACCCCTTATTATACAGGAGTATATATAAAACATTTGAGATATATATGTAAGTTCTACATATATATATGTATATGTTATATATGTATATGTTAACATGTATATGTAAGTCCCATATACATGTTAACCCTATAAATAATATCTATATGAATTTATATTTATATTCAATATTGGAAGCATGTGATATATACAATACTGAAGATACATGTGACCATGTTTATAATATTAGAGATACATGTATAAATATTTGTCACACAGAAAGTGTGCACAACACTGCAGATATGTTCTCTTTGCCTGAAATATTTTTTTAGGCAAAGACAATAAATTTTCCTTTCAAGGAAAGTAGAGAACAGACTGCTCCAATAAGGAACAGTCAGAAATATGTTTTAATTGTGTAAAATATACATAACAAAATTTATCATTTTAAGTGTACAGTTTAGTAGTGTTAGGTACATTTATATTGTTGTACAATCATTACCATCATCTATCCCCAGAACTTTTTCATTTTGCAAAACTGAAACCCTTTACCAATTAAACAGTAACTCCTCATTCCTCCCTACTCTCAGCCCATGCCACAAATCCACTTTATGTCTTTATGATTTTTTAACTATTCTAAGTATCTCATATGAGTGGATTTATACAGTATTTTGTTTTTGTGACTGGCTTATTTCTCTTAGCATAATGTCTTCCAGGTTTACACATTTTGTAGTATGTGCCAGAATTTCCTTCCTTTTTAAGGCTGAATACTATTCCATTGTATGTATATACCACGTTTTGTTTATCCATTTATCTGTACATGTACACTTGGGTTGCTACAACCTTTTGGCTTTCAACTTTTGGCTATTGTGAATAATGGTGCTTCAAACATGGATATACAAACATCTATTAATGTCCCTACTTTCAAGTATTTTTGTTATATGCCTATAAGTTGAATTGCTGGGGCACATGGTAATTCTACTTTTAACTTTTTGAGGAACAGTCATATTGTTTTGCATAGAGGCTGCACCATTTTGTAAGTAATATTTGTATGTATATATGTGTTCACTATATAAGACACATCTGTAACTATACATTTATGTTTTCATTTTTATAATTGTAGATATAAATGTGATTATAAAACACTGGCTATATGAGTGTATATATAACACTGAAGCTAGATTTCTAAATACAGGTTAAGTATTTCTAATTCAAAATGCTTGGAACTAGAAGTATTTCTGTTTTGAATTTTTTTTGTCAGATTTTGGAGTATTTGCATGTACATAATGAGATACCTTGGGGATGAAACCTAAGTCTAAACATGAAATTTCTTTATGCTTCATATAACCTTATACACATGGCCTGAAGGTAATTCTGTACATTATTTTTCATAATTTTGTGCATGAAACAAAGTTTTAACTCTACTTTGACTGCAACTCATCACATACATAAGGTGTAGGTGTGGAAATTTCCACTTGTAGGGTCATGTCGGTACTGAGAAAGTTTTGGATTTTGGAGCATTTTGGATTTTCGATTTAGGATTTTTGGAGGGATGCTCAACCTGCATGTACCATGAGGGGTGTGTGTGTACAACAATAATGATTTATGTTCAGTGTTCTTCTCTCATCAATAATCAAATTTTATATTAATGACCTTTTGCTATATAAAAACTACCCCAAACATAGTAATTATAATAAGAAGAATAAATTATTTTGTTCATAAACCTGAAATTTTGCCAGTGCTTTGCAGGCACAGCTGGGTTGGAACTCACTCTCATGGCTGGTCAGTTTTGCTGACTGTCATCTGAAGACTCCAGCATGGCTGTGGGCCTCTCCAGCACTGGACTGGACTTTCTTACCACAAGTGAACCTGGTAGAGACTGTATTGACTTTTATGATCTAACTCTGGCAGTCACATGGTGTCATTCTGGCCACTCAGTTTCTATAGGAGGGAATGAAGACCTTATCTCTGGATGGGAGAAGCATCCAGGCCACAATGTAAAAAGAGTACATATTTTGTGGCCATATTTGAGAAAGGACAGTCTGTCACAGATACATGTTATTATTTCTAAAATGTTTGAACAACACATTTATTACTAGATTTCATTTGCAACAAATATTTATTGAATGCCTACTTGCACCAGTACTTGGAATTCAACAGTAAAACACACACACACACACACACACACACACACACACATAGAGGCACACATAGAAAGTCCTTAACCCTATGAGGCTTATATTCTAGTGAATAAAATCAGTGAAAAAATAAATACGTGTCATGTCAGATGATAATAAGAGTTAGGGGGAAAAAGGAAAAGCAATACAATGGGGAAAGGGAATAATAGGTTGTTGGAGAATTACTATTTTATATGGGATGATCTGGGAAATAATCTCCAATAAGGTGACTTTGAGCAGACATCCAAGGGAGGTGAGAGGATGCACCTTGAAGAAAAAGGCATCTAGAGGTGGTGATTCTAGGCAGAGACATAGACATAGACATAGATAAAGGCCTTCAATGTGAAGTGAAGTGAATTTGCCAAAACAGGGAGTCCAGTAAGCCTGGAGTATCAGAGAGACAGTGATAGGAAATGAAATCATAAGGTTGTGGGTGCCAGATCATGTTAAAATAATAAGATGATATAGTTCTTCCTGTTGCAAAAAAGAAAAAGAAAAATTCCAGAGGAAGCATACCATTGACAACATAATTCTTTTTAGCTGCGTTGACTTTGTTTCAATCACATCCTTTCCACAAATGTTGAATATCAAAGAACAAGCCTTCCTTAGTGGGCATCAGCTGCCATCTGAATTGGTAGGAAGTTGGCCAACCAATTGAAATTGCTTCTAGCCTTGGAGATGAAAATTCAGGTCTCCAAAGGCCATGAAACATCCCTTCTGTCTGCATCTGTTCTCCCTGCCTGCTTCATGCCACATCTGTGCGCATAAAACACGAACATATGCACTGACCTGAAAGGCAGAGGTAATAATGGGGTTCTCATTTAGATGTTCAGGTTTGTAAGCATGAAGGAGACTCACTGAAAATTTTGAAGGTTGGTTTGATGGTTCTTCTGTGAATTTCTTTACTCTCCCACTCCCTGATAAAACTGGGTAAATCCCTATCATCACTAACACAGGAATTAATAAATGGAGAACAGCTGCAACCAAACCAGCCAAATACTCAGCACACTGATTAAGTCACTGGAGGAGTTGCTTTAGTGGGCAGTTGTTTTCAAACTTTACTACAGATCATCAGCACCTAGGGAGCTTTGCCCCACCCCACCCCCGACCCCCAAAAGCTGTGGATTTTGGCGGCCCAGGCATAGATTTTTTTTTTCTTTTTTTTGGCTCCCTTGGTGATTCTAATATGCAATCATAGTTGAAAACCACCACAATTGCTGTCAAGCTTTGGCTTACTAAATGGGTACAGGGGGCTCAGATTTTATATTGCCTTAAACAACATCAACCAAAATAAATTAATATGCCTGAAGATTGAAACCTATTAAAGTTACCATTCCCAAATTGTTTCTTTAAAGAACCATTATTGGTATGTGCTAAGTTTACAAATATCACTGGTAATGTTTACAGCATTTCTTGGCCTATCCATTACCTCACCCTTTCCTCTCCAATTTTGCTGCTCAACTTTGAGACAGCAAGAAACATCATTCTTTTATTTTAAGAATACCTTCTAAATAAGCTTCCTCCCTTGCAAAGCCTCTAAGGCTGTATTTTCATGCTTTGGTATAAAGATACACGTATCTTGATAAATTTTAAAAAATTTGTGTCTTCTATCACTTTACTTTGCAATTTTCTTTCCCTACCTTTCCATTGGTATGGCAGTTAACTTGTCGATTCTAACAAATAAGAGGAAAATAGTGATTAATTTGGACAGTCACATGCTAAAATTACCTTGAATAGTTTGGGGACAAGGTATCCAGTATTAGAGAAGAAGAGCCATAATGAAAATATTTCCTCCATAGGATTTCATGTAATCATCTTTGGTTACTTCTGTTTTCTGACTCCCAAAAATAAGTCATGGAAACTTCCGGTGAAGAACCACCTGGACCATATTGAATTAGGATATCAGTTGGTATTCTTCCTCATGCATATGTCTAGGATAATGCCCCATTGGAACTTACACTGTACAAAACCAACGCTGACTGCCTTTCCATCTAACCCCAAATATGTTCCTTGTCAATGCTGTCACCTTAAGCACAGTTTCAGAATTAGAACTTGTTGGAGATATCATCTACGCAAGTGGTTTTCAAACATTTTCTTAAAGATGCTTTCTCAAACATAATATTTACCAACATAGTATCTCCACATCTAGTCAGTCATCAAAGCCTGTGATCTTACTTTAGAATGAACACTTGGACCCAGTAGTGCTCCATCTCTACTAACCCTGCCTCTCTCGCATCTGGAGAATTGCAGTATATTTATCTCCTTCCTCCAGGTTTCTCCCCTGAGGTCCCACGCCAGTAGTAGTTTTCTCTTTAAAATAAAGTAGCTCATGCCATATCACTCGTTCTCTTTAAAGCTCTGGTTGATTTCACACTTTCAATGGGATTATGGTTACTCAGGCTTGGTGCAAACTATTCTTCATATGCACATTGTACCTCATTCTCTATTAATTTACTGTCATTCTCTCATATCCCATAATGCTCTCACCAACCCTTATGACTTAGAATGCCACTACAATGTTGAAAACCCACAAAATCGTACCTTGTGCCCAGCACACTCTCTAAATTCTAGTGTCTTACATCTAATTGTTTGCTCAGGATCTTAACTGGGATCTCTAGTAGACAACAAGAATTTCGTATCGTATGCCCAAAGTTAAACATACCCTACCCAAAATTTGTATCTCCTTAAGTGTTCCCCAACTTAGAGCATGGTAATTCCATTTTGCCAGTTGCTTAGGCCCAAAACTTTAGTCTTCCTTGAGTACTTTTTTTAATAATCCAGCAGCAAAACTTGACAGTTCTACCTAAAAAAAAAAAAAAAATGTGCGGTTGGAATCCAAAGTCCAAAGATTTCTTGCCACCTCCACTTCTACTATCCTTGTATACCCTGGTGCAAGGCACTGAGATTTCTTGCCTAGTAAGGCCTCCTTGCCCCTATACTCTGTTCTCCACAGAACAGACAGATCATTTAGTCCTCTCTGTAAACATCTCTGCCTAAAACACTCCAGTCGCTTCCCCGTAAAAGAGATAGTCCTGCCAACAGCATCCAAGGCCCTCATTATCTGGTCCCCATTACCACTCTCTTCCCCCTCCTCTCCCTCTCCCACTCTGATCCCGCCCTACTGCCCCCTTTGCTATTTTTCCAATGCAACAAGTATGTTTAAGCCCAAGATTTTTTGACCGTTTCCTCTGCCTGGCTTGTTTTTCCCAAGATAGCCAAATAACTCATTCCCTCATTTCCTCCAGGCCTCTTATGTCACTTCGTCCATATGGTCTTCGGTGACGATACTGTTCACTACGTTCAACATTCCTGGCTATAAACCTTCCCTTTTTAAATTTTCTTCATAGAGATTTTTACCATCTGACATATTCTATGTATTTTTGTTTATAGCTTTTCACCACCAATTAGAATATAAGCTCCACAAGAGCAGGGACATTTATGTTGTAGTCACTGCAGTATGCAAAATAGTGTCTAGAATGATGCCTGAAACACAAGAGTTACTCAATAAATTTGGATAAAGTTGGATAAATGAATGAATAAATGTACCCTGAGCTCCAGCCAATAAGCTTTCACTATTTTCTGAACATACTAGGTACCTCTCTAATTCGTTATTTGCACACAAGTTGCTGCTTCTGCTTGGAGAGCCATTCCCGCCACCTCAAACTTCAAGACCTCTGGTGCTATCTACGCCGCGAAACCTCTAGCTCCCTCAGCAATTGTGGATTAGTTTAGTTGTTGTGTGCCAATAGCTTTTTGTCTATCAGCACTCTGGTATTCAAAGTATCTTTCAGAACATTGCAACATGGTCTCCTAATCATTCGTTTCTATGGCTATCTCTCTTACTACAATACCTGGTTTTTAGGGGTAGTAACTGTCTTATTTATCTTTGAATATGCAGCATAAAGCATAGAATGTCAATACGTATTTGCCAAATGCAAGAATCAATTATTCAACAGTTCATATCTATACATCAATCTGTGACTTTCCAGAAATGCTGACTGAGAGCAAAAGGCAAGAGCAGAAAGAAGTTAAAGAATGAATACAGATGAAATTGCTTCCCAAGAGGGGAAAGTGTTTGTTTTGTGAATTTTATTTACATGAAGTGATGAGAAATAGAGATTAAAGTGAAAACCAACTAGTGGAATTTGAAAAAGCAAGTCAGGGTCAGATTTGGGTCTTCTTTTTTCTTGCCAACATGATGTCGTCTGGTTGGAACAAGGAAGGAGAAATGGCTATTAGAAGATGTTTATGTAGCGCTACTAATGAGATCTGGGTCATAGGTGAAAGCAATTTTCCAAATGTAGCACAGTTTTCTCTTTTGTCTTGGAAATTGTGACAATAGTTCAGGGACTCCAACCACACTCAAAACTTTGCCCAGGCAGATGAAACTCAGATGTGATTGCTCTTGGAAAAAGCCCCTTTTAATTGACTACAGGTGTGATTGCAAAAGTGAGGGTTGGGGGTTTCCTTCCTGCTATTCACGAGACGAATAAAAAAAAATCGTCTGGGCCTGAAAACTCCAGAGCTACCTCAAATAGTGGCAAGCACCAATGCAACCACATTGGAGATGGCATCACACCCCAAATAGCCATATAATATACCCATTCAAGGTAGACTCTGAGGAATATTTCCTGTTGACACATCTATGTATTCTGAGACAAAATGTTCTTCTGGAAATTGCAATAACATATAACTCAAATCTATTCCAATACTTTAATAAATGTGGAAATTGGGGAGTTACATGTTAACGATATGCTCTGCTTTTATCAAGGGTTGATATATAACATACAAAGAATGCTATATTAAATCATTGTGAAAGTCTGTAAAAACTCACGTGATAAATTTCTTTCCTAACTTGGTTTCATGGGTAGCATATAGTTTTGTATCATACATTAGTTATTGACATACTGCTTTTCTTTTTACTTTGTAAGAGGCTTGGAGATAAATGTTATATTCAGTCATATTAACTATATTAGACAAGGTGGTTGATAATATTTCTTTTTTCATTCTCCTTGATGTTTTTAAGATAGTTTCATAGAAGTGTAATTTGTATACAATAATATTTAATAATTTTAGTGTATAATTCAATAAGTTTAGGCAAATATTTATAGCCATACAACCACCACCATAATCAACATATAGAATATTTTTATTATCCACAAAGAGTTCTCTCATTGCCCTACAGAAGTCAATCCCTACTGCTAGATCCAACTCCTAGCTACTACTAATTTGCTTTCTGTCCTTATAATTTGCCTTTTCTAAAATGATATGTAAATGGATCATACAACATATTATCCTTTGTATGTGGCTTTTTTCATTTAGCATGATCTTTCTGAAGATTCTTACATATGTTTTGTGTATCAGTTCATAAATGTTTAATGCTGAGTAGTATTCCATTGGTTGGGATGTAACAGTTTGTTTAGCCACTCACCAGTAGAGGGATATTAATATTGTTTTGGCTAACTAGGTTACAAGCTAACAAGTCCACTTATTAGTTCTAGAAGCACTTTTGTAGATCTCATAGTTTATTCTATGAAAGAGATCATCACCTCTGCAAACAGTTTTTTCTTTGTAATGGGTATTTACTTTGTTTTAATATCTTTGTCTAGTTTCTGTATCAGGGAAATCTTGGTTTCATGAACTAATTGGGAAAGTCTTCCATTAATATTTTCTTGAAGAATTTGTATAGAATTGGAATTATTTATTTCTTAAAGATTTGAGAGAAGTCACTAGTGAAACCATAAGCACTGGATTTTTCTTGGTGTAAATGTTTTTACCTACAAACTAATTTTTTAATATGTCTAGCTCTATTCTGATTATCTCGTTTGTCTTTAAGAAGATTTGATAGTTTTTAATCTTTCAAGAAATTTATCAAAATTTGTTCATTACAGTCCATAATACTTTTAACAACTAACTGTAGGATCTATAGTAAAGTTCTCTATTTCATTTCTGGTATTGGCAATATGTTTCTTCTGTTTGGTTGTTATTTTTTTATTAATCTTGCTAAAACTTTATTTATTTTATTCACCTTTTCAAAGAACCAGCTTTTGTTTTCATAGATTTTCTCTGTCGTGTCTCTGTTATTGAAAATACATCCAGTCTATCACTCCATTATGGCTGGAATTTAAGTCTTATAAATTATATTTTGATAATTCTAACTTTAGTAGCCTTACCGTACTAAGTATGCTTAAATTGTTTTTCAAAAGGTGATGGAGTTTATGTTTTCAATTAAAATAATACAGAAGAGATGCTAAAAACAAATCAGGAAAACTAAATGATCTTTTAAATGGAGTAGATCTACTGAGTGTTTAAGGAAGAGATACAGAATCATAAATAAATTTGAGTTACACTTCTGTGGCTATGAATTTTTCTCCCCTGCCTTTTATCTCTATTAACCTAACAAATGCTGTTGTGATTGTAAAACACTATTAAGGATAGGGTAGCAGGGATTATAGCTAAGACCTGATCACTGCCTTAGAGTTATTTATAGTCAAGCAAGGAAGATGAAATTTAAGGAAATATCTATAATGTAAGGAAGAATGAAATAAGTGTGACAACAATATACGAATAACCATGTTACAACATTTAATTTTAATGTTTGAAAGCAGTGTTTTCATGGCTAAGAATCAGTCTGAGAGTCAAGATAGAGCTAAATATTTCCATTAGAAGCTCTAACATTTTTTCTATAAAAGATGAAAAGGTGCTAAGATTCCAGAAATATTCCTAACTGCTGACTTGCAAAGAACAGACACTGGGCATAGGATGAAATAAAGAATTAGAATGAGGTGTGGAAAAGCAGTATAACTAACATGTTGTCTTAAGGTTACTCCATTTTGGATGAAGTATCTCAAATAAGTTCGGTATATCAAATAAATTACCTAGCAGAAAACTCTTTTATACAGAACATATTATGACAATATCTGCAGGTCCTGATTTGAAAAAGACTGTATAGTACCCAATTTGGTCCAGAAATTATTTTCTCGTTACTAAATTATATTTATAAAACATCATGAACATGAAAATTATTGACCATGACTTTATTGTTTTCAAATTTCAGGGAGCTGTGAGAATCAATGTTTCTTAGATGAAAGTGCTAATATTCCACCCTATTGGTGAGAGGGAAAAATCTAACAATTAGACTTTTTTAAAAAGTTTATATAGAAAATGTGACCTGACCTCTGGTATCATATTATTATATCATAAGTGGCAGTACTATGTGGCTCTTAGAAATTACTTAGAAATGGATTTACCATTTCAAGACAATTTTTGTGATGTTGAGACTCTAATCATAGCTCTAAAAAAGAGATAAATTGAAAAACTCTGCAATAATTAAAATATATTTTAAAATATTCTATTATTGGGGGAAAAAGTGATCATAATTGTTAAGTTTACAAAATAGAAAATAAATAAATATAAAGTATGATTGAAATTTCTTTGTAAAGAGAAATATAGTTAAAAATGTACTCCAAATATTATCAAGTACTTATCTCTTGGATGGTAAGATAGCTATGTATTTTAATTTTAGCTTCTCTTTCTAGATATTTAGAATTTTTGTAAAATTAAAGGTATTTATAAATAATTAGAATTTTTAAAATCTAAAATTAAAAGATTATTATTATTGAGCAAATGGGTTCATTGCAAAATGCACACAGAAACCAATACTATAACAGCTTTTGAGAAAAGAAAGGTTCTATTGCAAGGCCAACCAGCAAGGAGACAGGAGTTAGGGTCAAATCTGTCTCCCCAATTTGGGCTCTGGGGCAAGTTTTAAGGGCTCACAGGACAAAGGAAAGAATTTAGGAATGTGGCTTGGCTTGGTCTAATTGGAGGGCTTCAAATTTGACCATGTATAGTAAGGAATGTTGAGGTGAATTTTGTTCCTGGATCTTCCTAGCCAACAGACTATCCCTTTTGAAGGAATTCCAGTGGTCGGGTTCTGGTCATGTCCCAGTCTTCTTGGTTCCATGGAAAGAAATTTTTGCTTCTAGCTGTTGTTAGAAGTCAAAGCTTTATTTATTGTGCATGCCTGGGCTACTTGACTTGTGGTTTGGGCTTTGTTGTACCTACAAGGTAAATGAACATTTTGTTAACAGAGTAGGCACAGTTTGGGCTAATCCTACAGTTACATTATCAACGCATTTAAGTGTATCATCATGTTTTAGAAAAAGAACTTCAAACAATTAGTATTGTTAAATTTTGAGAAGATTTGAGAATCAAATTTTTTTTGATAGTTTATTATTCTGTGACAATGAACAATGATTTCTCTTCTGAGTTTAGAAATTCTGCCTTCAGACATTTTGTTCAGTTTCAAATTCTAATGCTAATTTCACATCTTGACCTTGACTGTAAGGTCCACCTAAATTCACTGAATTTAAATTCTCTTTTCAAACTATTCTGGGATATATGTAATATGCTAAGTGGATACTAATGGGAAAATGTTGATCATATAATCCTTTCCTCCTTCCTGAAAGAATTCTGATTTTGATCCAGTGGTGTTCCCATTTGACTTATGCATTTAACAGTTCTTTCTCCTGGAAGTAACCATAGGTTGAGAAAATGACTTGGCCCAGCAGGAGACAAACAGAATGAGAGTTTACTGAGAGATTTTAGGAAAACATTTTTTTTTTAATTTTCTTTATGTCAGCATATTATGGGGGTACCAATGTTTAGGTTATGTGTATTTCCCTTGCCCCATCTGAGTCAGAGCTTCAAGCATGTGTATCTCCCAGGTGGTGCATACCATGCTCATTAGGTGTGTATATACCCCTCTCCTTCTCCCTCCCCATCTGTCCAACACCTGATGAATGTTATTATTATGTAGACACTTAAGTATTAATCAGTTAAAACCAATTTGATGGTGAGTACATGTCGTGCTTATTTTTTCATTCTTGGAATACTTCACTTAGTAGAATGGGTTCCAGCTCTATCCAGGAAAATATAAGAGATGCTAGATCACCATTGTTTTTTGTGGCTGAGTCGAACTCCATGGTATACATGTAACACATTTTATTAATCCACTCATGTATTGATAGGCACTTGAGTGGTTTCCACATCTTTGCAATTGTGAATTGTGCTGCTATAAACATTCAAGTGCACATGTCTTTTTTATACAATGTCTTTTGTTCTTTTGGGTAGATGCCCAGTAATGGGATTGCTGGATCAAATGGTAGTTCTACTTGTTTCTCTTTGAGGTATCTCCATATTGCTTTCCACAGAGGTTATACTAATTGGCAGTCCCATCAACAGTGTATTAGTGTTCCTAACTCTCCGCATCCATGCCAACATTTATTCTTTTGGGACTTTTTGATAAAGGCCATTCTCACTGGGGATAAGTGATATCTCATGGTGGTTTTGATTTTCATTTCCCTGATGATTAGAGATGTTGAGCATTTTTTCATATGTTTGTTAGCCATTAGTCCATCTTCTTTTGAAAAGTTTGTGTTCCTGTCCTTTGCCCACTTTTTGATAGAGTTGTTTGACTTTTTTCTTGCTGATTTTCCTGATTTCTATATAGATGCTAGCTATCAGCTCTTTATCAGATGTGTAACATGCAAATATTTTCTCCCATTCTGTCGGTTGTCTGTTTGCTGTCATGATAGTTTCCTTGGCTGTGCAGAAGCTTTTCAATTTGATCAGGTCCCATTTATTAATTATTGTTGTAGCTATGATTGCCTTTGGGGTCTTATTCATAAATTCTTTGCCTAGGCCAATGTCTATAAGAGATTTTCCAATATTTTCTTCTAGAATTCTTATAGTTTTGCCCCTTAGGTTTAAATCTGTTATCCACTGTGAGTTGATTTTTGTGAGAAGTGAAAGGTACAGATCCTGTTTCAGTCTTATACATGTGGCTATCCAGTTTTCCCAGCACCGTCTATTGAATAAGGATTCTTTTTCCCAGTGTATGTTTTTGTCTACTTTGTCAAAGATGAGATGGCCATATGAGGATGGTTTTATATCTGGGTTCTCAGTTCTGTTCCATTGGTCTATGTCTCTGTTCTTGTGGCAATATCATGCTGTTTTAGTTCCTATAGCCTTGTAGTATAGCTTGAAGTCTGGTATATTGATGCTTCCCAATTTGTTCTTTTTGCTTAAGATTGTTTTTGCTATACGGGGTCCTCTCTGGTTCCATACGAAGCATAGAATTATTTTTTCTAGATCTGTGAAAAATGATGTTGATACTTTAATAGGGATTGCATTGAATCCATAAATCACTTTGGGTAGTACAGACATGTTAACAATGTTGATTCTGCTGACTCGATATAATATTCTAGGGTTAAAGTATTTTTTCCTTCAGCACTTTAAATATGTCATGACACTTTCTCTTGGCCTTTGAGGTTTCCACTGAGAAATCTGCTGCCAAATATACTGGAGCACCTTTATATGTTACATTTTTTCTTTTTTCTTGCTTCTCTTAGGACCTTTTCTTTATCTGTGAACTTTGGGGGCTTGATTATTAAATGCCTTGAGGTAGCCCTGTTTGGGTTAAATCTGCTTGGTGTTCTATGACCTTCTTGTACATGCATATTGATATCTTTCTGTAGCTTTGGAAAGTTCTCTTTTATTATTTCTTTGAATAAACTTGCTACCCCTATGTCTCTCTACCTCTTCTTTAAGGCCAATAATTCTCAGATTTGCTCTTTTGATGCTGTTTTCTGTATCTTGTAGGCATGCTTCAGTCTTATTTATTCTTTTTTCTCTTCTGTGTATTTTCAAATAGCTTGTTTTCAAGCTCAGTAATTCTTTCTTCTGCTTGGTCAATTCTGCTGTTGAGAGAGACTCTGATGCCTTTCTCATTTTGCCAATTGAATTCTTAAGCTCTAGAATTTCTGCCTGAGTTTTGTTTCAATTTCTTTGTTAAATTTTTCTGATAGGCTTCTGATTTTTTTCTCTGTGTTGCCTTAGAATTCATTGAGCTTCTTCAGGACAGCTATTTTGAATTCTTTGTCTAAGAGTCACCTATCTCCATCAGTTTGATATTGGTCCCTGGTACCTTGTTGAGTTCACTTGGTGAGGTCATGTCTTCCTGAATGTTCTTGATACTTGTATATGTTCATCAATGTCTGGATATTGAAGAGTTAGATTTTTATCTTAATCTTTAAAGTCTAGGATTATTTGAACCTGTCATTCTTGAGAAGGATTTCCAGATACTCAAATGGAATTGAGTGTTTTGGTCTAAGTGTATGGTCACTGTAGCTATATCACCACTGAGGGTGTCCCAAGCCTAGTAATGCTGTGACTCTTGCAGACATCCTGGTGGTACTGCCCTGGTGAGCTTGCATAAGATAAAAGGATTCCCTGGATTGTCAGGCAAAGTCTCTCACTCTCCTCCCTCACTTTCTGTGCTAGGCTGTGGGAGTTTCTAGGAGTGATGTGGGTACTCCTTCATGGCCATCCGCACCAGGTCACACCTGAAGCCAGCCCATTCTCACCCAAAGCCAGTAGTGACTATTGCCTGGCTACCTGTGTTGTTTATTCAAAGCCCAAGGACTCTTTAGTCAGTAAGTGGTGAATCCTGCCAGGACTGCGTCCTTCCTTTCAAGGCAGCATGTTTCTTTTTGGCCAAGGGTTGGGCCAGATATGCCATCCAGGAACTCAAGGGCCTTAGGAGCCTACTTGGTACTTTATTTTACTGTGGCTAAGCTGGTACCCGAGTTGCAAAACAAAGTCCTCCGAGTTCTTCCTTTTCCTATCCTCAAATGGGAGAAGATGCTCCCTGAGCCACCCTGCCTAGTTGGGGGAGGGGTGACACAGGCAGTGGTTTGGCCACAGCTGCTGGTGTCTCACTAGGCCTGAACCCGTACAGCCACAGGAATTGCCCGAGGGCTGCAGCTCTGTGGCCCAACTACATTACAAATTTAGTCCAGTCCTCTTTTTCTACCAGGTGGTGGGGCTTGTTCTGCCAGGAACTTGGGCTTCAGGACAGAGGACTTTCCTCTGGCCAGTTTGGTCAAAATGCTCCCTCCATGGTCACCAGCAGAACTCTGCTCTGTGCTGTGTTCCCAAGCACCAAGGACCCCCTGAGTCTCCATTCAAAGCCTCATAATTAATCACTTCACTCTCCCTCTCCAAGGTACATGGATTCTATCTCCACTGGAGGGTGTATTGGCATGGCACTGCTGGGGGATAGAGGAGGGATGGTGCAGGCAATGCAAAACTGTCTTTTCTACCCTCTTGAGCCCACTTTTCCTTGCTATAATGTTAAAACCAGGTAGTACGATTGCTCACCTAATTTTTGTTTCTTATAAAGTTGCTTGCTTGCATAGATAGTGGTTGAAGTAGGTTTTCATGCAGAGGGACACTTGCTGAAAGTTTCTATTCAGCCATCTTGTGAGTTTCTTTAAGATAACACAGCTGGATCTTGTTTTTTTTTTTATTTACTCTGACAATTTGTCTTTTAATTACTGTACTTAGATCACTGACATTTATTGATTATTACTATAGTTGGATTATTTGTTGTTGCTTTGTTTCTGTTGCCTTTGCTCTTCATTCCCATTTTTAGCTTCCACTCTTCTTCAGTCTTTTGTGGTTTTAATTGAGTATTTCACATGATTCCCTTTTCTTTATTAGCATATCAATTAAACTTTTTTTTTTTTTTACTTTTTTGAATCGTTGTCTTAGTTTGCAATACACATTTACAAATAATCCAGGTCCATTTTCAAATAACACAGTACTACTTCACTGGTAATCTAGGTACCTTATAACAAAATAATCCTAATTCCTCCCCCATCCCTGTATCATTGCTGTCATTCATATTACTTATATATAAGCATATATAGTTGAATACATCATTGCTATATGTTAGATCATTGAAGAATAAGAAGTATAAATGTTTATTGTACCTTCACTTATTCTTTCTCTGATCATCTTTCTTTCTTTATGCAGATCCAAGTTTTGACCTATATCATTTTTTTTTTCCTCCTTAAAGAACTTCTCTTAATATTTCCTGCAAGTCAGGTTTACTGGCAATAAATCAATTTATTGTTTTTCTATAACAAAGTCTTTATTTCTCCTTCACTTTTAAACAATAATTTTGCAGGCTACCACAGTCTAGGTTGATGGCAGTGTTTTTTTCCCTCAACTTTTAAAATGTTTTCATGCATTCTCTTCTTGCTTGCCTGGTTTCTGAGAAGTCAGATGTAATTTTGAGGAGAAGTCAGATGTAATTTTTACCTTTGCTTCTCAATAGATAAGGTGGTTTTTTTCCCTGATTCTCTTCAGGATTTTTTTTTTTTTATTGCAGATTTTCTATAGCTTGAAAATCATATGGCTACATCTAGTCTTTTTGGAATTTATCCTGCTTTGTGTTGTCTGAGCTATCATCTTAAGCTGTAGTTTGATGTCTTAATTTGAAGAAAATTTTTAGTAATTGTTTCAAATGTTTATTCTATTCCATTTAGGATTCCCATCAGATGTGTTACACCTTTTGTAGTTGCTTCTCAGTTCTTGGATATTCTTCAACTCAGAGTTTTTTTCCTCAGCTGTGTTCGGTCTACTAATAAGCACATCAGAGAAATTCATTTCTGCTTACAGTGATTTTGATCTTTAACATTTCCTTTTGGCTCCTTCTTAGAATTCCCATCTTTCTGCTTACATTGTCTATCTTTTCTTATATGCCCTCTATTTACTAGAATCTTTAGCATATTAATCATAATTCTAAAAACAAGTTCTGATAATTCTAATATCTCTTTCAGTCTAATTTTGATACTTTGCCTTTTCAAACTGTGATTTTTGCCTTTTAATATGTCTCATGGTATCTGATCATGATATATTGGGTAAAATGAATGGCAGTCATGCAGTGGTGGTGTCTGGGGGAAAGAAAAACATTTTATCATCCAATGCTTAGGTCTCAGTGTTTTAGTCAGCCTCTGCCTCTAGATTGTAAACTTCAAACATGCTTCTCATCCCCTCCCTTATGTGGGATATGATGGCTGGAGACAGACATCTGGAATTAGGTATTTGACTTCCTCCCAGTTAGGCTCTGATAAAACTTCAGGAGTTTAGGTTCTGGTTAAATGGTGTCTTCCAAGTGCAGACCCTCTTAAGAAGGAAAGAATGTGCTGGTATATTTCAGAATGATTCCTTTTTCTTTTCCCTTGGCAAAAGCATGGATGGATTTTCCTCTGATATGTACTCTGAGAACCTGGTCAGGCTCCTGGAGGTAAAACTCAAAAACGCCAAGGGGACCCAGTAATAAGGGGGTATTCTTTTTAACTTTTAGACTTATTACACTGAACCTCCAGCAATTCATCAATTACGGTTTCATTGTTCGTACCTTGACAAAGGTTCCCACAGAAATTATTGTTTGTGAGTTTTTGCTCAGGTAAGTGGTGATTCTCTGTATGACTCTTCCAATTTTGAGGATAGTGGTTTGCACTATGACCTTACTTTTGTTACAGATCTGAAATGAGTTGTTGATTTTTCAGTTTGTTCATCTTTCTACTTGTTGTTAGGATGGAGTGGTAATTTTCAAACTGCTTATGTGCCAGACTAGAAACTTGAGTAGATTTTTAGAAATTGAAAATGGCTCTATTTTCTTACTAGTCTGGAAACCCAAGATTATTGAAAATTCTTAGTGTATCAACCCACTCATTTGATATTGAATAGAGTGTGGTTTGCTTGCGGGCCAGGAAAAATGTAACACATTCTGTAATATATCATAGGGGAAAATTACTTCCAAGGGAAAGATCTGTCTTTTATGCATAAGGAAGGTCTGGCTAGCATTTGGGCTGTATGTAAAACGTGTTCATATATCTTTAGCTAGGACAAAGTCTACACAAAATGTTAATAGCAAACTGCAAAGTCATGGAAACTTTAGGCTTGCACATAAATATGCAAAATATTCCTGAAAATCAGTATTTAGGTGGGTTCAGATTCTTGAAAACAAGACAGAAAAATGTAAATATCTTTATACCTTGCAGATGTAGGTAGGTCTTGGGAATTTGATTTTTGTTGTTAAAGGGTAGTGATGGGAGAAGGGTTTTCTCTATTGATCACTTCTGTTTACTTACACTGCTCAACAAACTATTTTCCTCTGTGAGGCTTTAGAACTCCTTTGGAGTTTCTGATTTTCCCTAGAAAAATAAACGCAAGAGATGGTGTTAAGTAATTTACCTTAAGTTCAGAAAGAATTATAAGAATGGTGTTGTGTAAACACAAAAAATATGGAAATCAAATGTTGGATTTTCTAATTTTGGAAGACTGTAGCAACTGTGGATTTTATGTTTCTGAAGTAAAAGCATAACCAGGTGATGAGATTCATATGGGTTTTTTTTCATAAGCAAAGACAGAAGAAAAGGGAACACACATAGTTGATGGCCAGTGCTGGGATCAGAGATGTTAAATTTAATGTTACTCACTTAAACTAATACAATCATGTGGAGTAGGTACTATTGTCACTGATAACATGGATATTCCTAAAAATAGAAATAACATATAACTTCCCCAGGGCACATAACTAGCAACTGGATAAGATGGAATTCATTTGAGTTTACTTTACCTCACAAACACCCCTCTGCATTAAAGAACAATGCAGCTCAATCTCCTTGAGGAAAACATTGACAAATGCCAATTTGGTTTATCCAAAGCTTCACTGGGAAACATGATGCTTTATGTTGCTTTTTGTGCTATTATAAAATACCACAGTCTGGATAATTTATAATGAACAGAAATTTTCTGCCTCACAGTTCTGGAGGCTGTGAAATCCAATATCAGGGTGCTGCATCAGGTGAGGGACATCTTGATGCATCATTCCATGGTATAAGGCAAAAGGGTCAAGAAGGAGCAGACCTCACCCTTTTATAATGGCACCAATCCCTCCCATGAGCAGGATTCCTCATGGCCTAATCACCTCTTAAAAGTCTCACCTCTTAATACTGTTGCAAGAGCAATTAAATTTCAACATGAGTTTTAAAGGGGGCCAACATTCAAACAATAGCATTCCACCCCTGTTCTCCCAAAAATTGTTTTTCTCACATACAAAATAAGTCATTCCATCACAACAGCCCCAAAAGCCTTAACTCCGTTCAGCATCAACTCAGTGTGCTATTAGAATAGAATATCACAGACTGAGTAATTGATAATGAAGAAAAAATTATTGGTTCAACTGGGAAGTTCAATATTAAGGTGGCACCATTTGGCAAGGCCCTTGTTCCTGCATCATCCCAAAGTGGAAAGCAGAAGGGCCAAGGAAAGACAAGAGGGGACCAAATTTGCCCTTTTATAGTGGCACCAAGCCCACCCATGAAGACTCTATCCATATGGTCTAATAACCTCTTAATGGTCCCACCTTTTAATATTGTTCCAGTGGCAATTAAATTTCAACAAAAGTATGGGAGAGGACAAACTATAGCCCATGGTGCAAACATATATATCTAACACATACATATCACTAAAAGTTGTTCAAATTGGCAATTTTTTATGACTGGGACAAAGGTATATTTTCAGAAAATCCCAATGGCCCTTTTTTTATCATCTTGGCTAAGAGAGCTGGTAACTAGAAAATGAGGCCAACTTTAGAGAGCAATGGTTGAGAAAGAAAGACAATAGCCCTGAGTGGCTCTGAGGCAATCCAACTATGTGCTTTAGAAAGAAAGGGCCCCTAGGGCATGACTCTGTCTGCTATGTTTGTTAGAAGGCTTTTGGCTGTGAGTGATAGAAAATTCAAATAAAACTCATTCAAAAATTAGGAACGTTTTGATTAATTTAACAGAAATTTGAGAAGTAGACCTGTGTTAAAATCCACTTATTCCAGTGGCTCTGTCACTATTTCTTGTAAATTCCTTGACTCTTCTCTCCTCAGTGTGCTGAGTTCATCCTCAGATGGGGCAAGGGAGTGATACCTTTACAATTCACATCTACTCTTCCCAAAAGGCAGAAGCAGAAAGGTTCTCTCTCCCTGTGTCTTTCTTGAGAATATTTCCCTATGTTCAATAGAAATGGCGATAAAGGGCAACCTTGTCTGGTTCCAGT
>CM052438.1:156500946-156586964 GCA_028533085.1 Varecia variegata | reverse complement strand
AAGGTGTTATAAAGGTAGATTACTTATTTATAAATTATTTATAAGTGTTATTTCACCTACTTCCAAAATTTATTTTGCAGTAATACACATATAATGTTTCCTTAATAAAATAGAAATATGTCATCCAAATTATATTGAAAGAAGGAGAATAATTTGTACTAATATCCTGGCAAATGTTCACTATTGTTTTTAATCTGATCTGATCTGATTTTATTCTTATCTTTCTGACACATCTAAGATAAAGAGTAAAAAATGATAATATCATTCCCATGACCTGACTAAAGAAAACATACAACTTTTTCAGTATAAGTAAGCTTTTATATGATGTTTCACTCTTAAAAGATTTTACTATGCGTGGCTCCCTATATAAGAGCTAAAACACGAAAAATTCTCAAAGCACTTATAATCTAGTGGCTGAATGATATGGTAGCTAAGGGTATAGGCTCTACTCTAACCACTGTATCAGGCTCAAATTCCTACTCTACAGCTTGTCACTGAGTGACCTGCAGTGAATTTTAGCTTTCTTCTCTGTAAAATGGATTAGCAATAATAATAGCTAATATTTGTAGAGTGCTTATAATGTGGTAGGTTCTCTTCTAAATGTTTTCTATGTATTAATTCTTTTAATCCTCACAACAGTCTATGTGGTTAGAATTATTATTAAACCTCATTTTACAATAAGAAAACTGAGGCGTAGACTGATTAATTAACCAACACATATCACAGTTAGCAAGAGATGAAACCAGGATTTCAGTAACTACTTCGTGGAGTTATTGTAAAATTTAAATGTGGTAAGTGTTTAGGAACAATGTTAAAAAGATGGTAAACATTCAATAAATGTTAACTGTCATTTTCATTATTATTATTAAAGAGACAAAAGAATAAATTGACTTAAACTGTAATACAATTCAATAATACAATTGCTTTACATGTTCTGGTTTCAAATTACTGATGCTAGTCGAGACAGAGATGACACTGCTCAGAATAGTATATGAGAAACTGATAGTACTTGAGCTAGCCCTCATTAATTGGATTATATTTTGAAAGGAAAGGCAAGGTGGTCATCGTAGGGAAGAAAAACAGAATGACCAAGACGCAAGGGTAGAAAACCATAGCAGGTTCTCCAATGAAAGAATGGCATAAAACATAAGGATAAGAATATATTTTAGGGAAACAGATAACCTAAAATGCCAAGTTAAAAGATTTAGGTGATTTTGAGGCAATAGGAAGCTATTGAAGTTTGAACTGGAGTTGACAAAACAGGGCTAATCTAAGAAGATTAATTTAAATCAGCATATAATGACTAGGGGTAGGGATTTGATACCTGGGTATGTGGGTAGGAGGAGGATAATAAAGCCAGTCTGTATTATGACATAAGGATATGAGTTTCCCAAGGTTTAGTCTGTCACCCTATGATGTAATTTTGTCAGGCTTTTTTCTTTGTTTGTTTCCTTTGGTTTGTTCCGTTTTTACTTTTTTATTCATAGTATGCATTTACTTTCTCATTTGTATTAATTAAGGTCCCACAGGACATAGATGGCATGCTAAAATTCAGAAGAATTTAATAAAAGGACTATTTATTAAGGTATGGGCAGGGTTAAGAAAAATGTACAAGGAATTGTGTAGTAGTCCAGGCTTAGCTATACCAAAAAAGTGCATATTTAGGCCTAAATTGTGAAGGAGAACAAATAGTTACCAGAACCTGGTTCAAGTAGTCATGGCTGAGGAGAGCATTGCCTACAGAAGCAATGGTTCTCAGCAGAGGAACACTTTTAACCCAAGGCCACATGGAGGAGAGAAAGCTAAGGGAACAAATAGCCCAACCTCACTCTCTTCCCCTTACCAATCAATCTCTTGCCAGTGTCTTGTATTGGATAAGCTCAGCCAGTAGCCAGATGGCAGAGAGTCTGTGGATTGTAGTCCATAAAGATGAGCCTCTTGAAACACAGAGCAGGATCATAAAAGGTGAGCAATAGGTCCGGAGGGGAAAACAGAAAACATCTAGTACAACAATGAAACTTCAAATTCAAATTGATGTCCAACTTTGGGGATGGCAAAGGCCACCGAGATCATAGCAGTTTTAAAGCTGAAATAGACTCTATACATGATCTAGTTTTCCTTTTCATGCTCTTATTCCTATCTAAGAAATAAGGAAATCAAAGCCCAGGTCCTTGTGGAGGTTACATAGTCTATCAGTCAGAGTGCAATGCAAGAAAAAGAAGGAACTCTCATTATTTACAGCAGAAAAAGATTTTGCACAGAGAATTGGGTGTTTACAAAATTGTTGGAAATGCTGGAAGAGAGAGAGTAATTGAATTCAAATATATATGATCATGGATGGCTGGTGTCCAGAACCACCACTACCACTAGCGCTCAACACCCAGGAAACAAACTATGACCCCCAGATGCTAGAATTGTCTCTCAAGACTCAAGACTCTTTGATTTTGCTTACAGAGTTGTGGCGGAAGAAAAATAGCTTCTATCGTACTACCATCTTCCAAATTTCAGGCAAACGTATCCAACTGGTAGAATGCAATCTCCATCCAGAACCCTAATTACAAGAGAAACTAATAAACGTGGCTTTTATTTTTCCAGACTTGGAAATCCGACGAGAAGCCACTTAGAAGGAGATGGATGCCGAGTGCCAGGCTACTACATTCAGCGATCACAGCTTGTATTGGGTAGAGATGAACTACCTATTACATCTCCACAAATGGAATTCCCAGATTTCAGGGAAAACTAAATTAAACTAACACAATCAATAACTAAATGATAATTCAAAGGGTATCCCCTTCAAGAGTATTTTAATTTATTGATAAAATGTTGACTTCTATAAAATTCTGGGATGTAAGTGTTGCATATCACACAACATAGAACTCTATTGTCTGTGCCAGAAAACTAAACGCAAAGACAAATGACTCCCGAAGTGCTAGTGTGTAGATGGATCACATCTCAGATTAGGCAACTCAAGCTGAAATTTTAACACAATGCTAAGCACTTAACTTATGTTATCTAATTCAGTTGTTATAAAATCCCAATAAAGTTTGCATTATTTATTCTTATTTTACTTATTAGGAACATGAAGCTCAGGGAAATGAAGTAATTTACCTAAACATACACAGCTGATAAGAGACAGGGTTAAGAATTAAGCCTAGTTTTGTCTGATGCCATACATAACATTGTAATATTTTTTCTTGTTCTCAAGTTTCATTTTCCTATCAACAAACTGCTGGCTCAACAGGCACTGAGAAATCAGAGTACCTGTAATAAGTGTTATATCAAAGGTATTCTGAGTATTTCACTGGTGGTGATACCAGTAAAGCAGCGCTTCTCTTTTCAACCATATTTCCTATGTAGATTCTATCCCAGTATTTCCCATCCCCCAAGCCTCTTCCATTTTTAATGAGATGGGATCCCCCCTTTTTTACTTGTTCTTTTCCATAAGTTAATAATTTGATATTGGTTTTTATATTTGAATGAGAAATTTGTGAAACCACCCACATGCTTCACTTTTAATTCTATTGTGAGGGACTGTGGAATTGGAAAGTAAAAGAAATGATGTTGACAAATGCATGCATAAGGCTGTCCCCTTCTGGGCAGAGTAGCAGGTTGGTGGGGGTGTTGGTAAAACAGGTAAAATTAAATTCAATAGAATTTTTTTCACATTATAGAATTCAATCTCCAATGCCATGCCAAGTAAGCCACCCACATTATTTAATATTTTCCATCTGTTCAACTGTACAACTTTGAAAACAGTGACAACTGATACATTAAAAAAATGTTTATATATTAATATGACTTACGAGTTACAAATAATCTTGCAGTCAAGAGGAATTTTAAGGTAATATTAGCAATGCTCTTAAGTGCATTAGTTTCATTACTGTTAGTACTAAGGACAATTGCTTTCTCCATCCTCTAAACACTATATTTCTCTTTTATATCCTTTCTGTACAGTCTCAATATTTTGTTTTCATTTTATGGTTTTATTGTTTATGTGTCTTTTATTGTATATCCTTTGAAATTGTTTTGAAAGAATGTTAAAAATTACGAACGATTTGTAATAAATTTTAAATGTAGATGATCTGTAAACAAAATTTGGAATAACAAGTAGCTGTGCCTAGAGAAATATTAACTCTATCAGTTGTAAATAAAAGTGCTCATTATATACTGTCTTTCAAATTGGAAACAATGTTGATAGAATATTATGTACTTACAGCAGCTGAAAATATCATTTTTAGTATATTTAGTTTTTAAAATAAGCTTTTAAATTTAGGACAGTTTTAGATTTACAGAAAAATTGCAAAGATACTACAAAGAGTTTTTGTATATCAACCTGCACCCAATTTCCTCTATTGTTAACATTGTACATTAGCCTGTTATATCTGTTTCAATTAGTTAATTTTGATTTCCTTAGTTTGACCTAAGATTCTTTTTCTGTTCCAGGATCCCATCCATAAAACCATATTACCATTTTGAGCTGTCATTTTTTTTAAAGGCTCTTCTTGTCTGTGACAGTTAGTACATTTAATTTTTAACCATAGGGAAATGATCAGTTTCTTTTGAAACCACATGGGAATCAAATAGCAAAGTATCTTGAAGAGTTATATAGAAAAATACAACCTAGCTCTGTTGCCTCTAATTTTTCCAGTGGTTTCTTTTGCTGATTGAATCCAGATAAAGCTGGCCTCTACCTGTGTGACTTCCTTTGATTAACTGTTGGGGCTTTAGGGCATTGGTTTTCAACCATACCTGTGCATCAGTATTACCTGGGTAGCTTTGAAAAACAGTGATGCCCAGGTTCCACTCAAGGCCAATTAAGTCAGACTCTTCGAAAGAGCAACCTAGGTAGGGTATCACTGTGGTTTACAGCTCACCAGGTGATGCCAATAAGAAGCCAAGGTTGAGAATTACTGCTTGAGCCTTCCCTCCCAAGTTATAAGAGTTCTCTGAGAATGAATCTGAGTCCAGTTGGCACCTACTGGTTTGATCTCTTACAGCACTAGATCTAAGCCATGGCAGAACCAGAAATCAAATCATCTGGTGTCTTTTAAGGAAGACAATGTGTGTAATACAAAGTCATTGATCTAAGGGTTGGGAGATGTGTTTTTTTTTCCTTCTGAGTGAATTGGACCATGTGTTCCGTAACCTCTGATGGTTACAATTATCTGTTACAATGTTGGTCTAGATGATGTCTAAGAATAATACATGTTCATAATAGGTATGAATATTCTAATTTCATCATATTACTGCTATTAATATTCCTAAAGGCGACAACAGCGGTGGCTTCTAACACTCAAATAAAATATGTAGAAAAGGAAGGAGAATACTGTAGATACTCCTAATGTATCATTTCTCTCAGGTCAAAGAAAGGTTCCATTTATGAAAACTGCAGTGGCAATTACAAGATCTGTATTCCTAGGTGAATTTGAATTTCTAGGAATGAAAGTCTCCATGTAATTTAATCCCAAAGAGTTTAGTTTTCAATCACTTCTTATTAGCGCACCCTCTTTGTTGATGGAGCCTGAGAGTTAGTTATAAACATTCCAATTTCTGATACTTGCTATTTAGCATGTGTGTGTTTTAAATATAAATGTGGTAGAAAGAAGGATTATTTATGTTCTCAATAGTTCGTTGTGAGAAGGGGAGTTTTCAAACATTTACGCTACATATCACAGATTTTTAAAATATTAGATAGCTGTTTTGAAATATTGGTCATTTAAATCCATTGACCAATTCAGTTCAATATAATATACATTTATTGAATACCAGTTATATGTTGCCCAAGGATAATAAAATAATAAAACTAGGGAAGATCTAGATGTCTATGGTGTCATGAACACAAATAAGCCATGACAAAAATAAGAGCATTGTCTAAAATCAGGGTGTATATTTTTATGTTATAAAATCATGCTATCCACACAGCTGAATGAACTTGTTTCCTTAACTTGTTAGGCTTTGCATCAAAAGAATACAAACACAACATCACAGACTATGTGTGTGTGTGTGTGTACTCATGCATATTCAACTACATTTATTTATTAAGCCACTGGAATAAGCACTCCTTATGATTTCCTTTAATAAAAACCATAATCTTATGAGATAATTATGGCTTTGCCTTTTGCAGATGAAGGAACTAAACCAAGAGAAGTGAGATAAATTTATCTGAGTTGTCAGAAGTATTTTGTAGTAGACTCAAGTATTACATTAATATGCATTTGATTCCAAAGCCCAGTCACTATATATATATTATTTTGGTAATTTTTGAAAGGGTAAAAAATTTTAATTATTTTGCCTTTTAATTTGCTAACTAACACGTTAAATACTCTAAACTTAGGAATAGGAGATAGCTAAAGCTCATGGAATAGAGATGTTCCCCTTGAAGAGAGGAAATGGGTATAATACTAGGGAAATATGGCTATGACTTGAATGTGTATTGTTTAAATAATTTACATGAAAAAGAAATATAAATTAATAATAAATTGAGTGGCGAGTATGAATTTTTCTATATTTTCTTTATATATTTGTTCACATTAAAAATATAAGAAAGCCATTGTAAAATTTATAATTTGTAAAAATAGCTCAATTTTGAAAAATATATTCAAATTATGATTGTTAGTAATCAACCTTGTTCCAAGTCTCACAATCTCAATTGAGGAAACCAAGGAAGGCCCAGAGAGTTTAACTGACTTGTGGAAAGAAGTTTTATACAGTACCTTAACTCAGGAATGAAATGCAATCAGATTTCTACAAATAGAATCACAAATGAGAGGTGCCAGTAACTATGACCTGACTCATGGTTACTAACTGCTTTTGTTTGAAAACTCAAGATGTTCTTTGTTTTGTTTCATTGTTTGTTTTGACTTTTCCTTTAAATGCATTAAAAGGAGGCTTTGGATCCCTTTATCAAATAGGAAAACCTACCTCAAATTTGAAACACACTCACCCCTCCAGAAATTGAACCTAATGCCTTGAAGTGTAAACCAGTTTGTCTGTTGCTAATGGCTTAGGCCAAAGTTTCAAAGATAGTTCCTGGTATTCACTTATGAGTCAATGGGGCTTTTGGTATGGAAGGATAAATTTGGTATGGTGGAGATGTTAATGAAGTGAGATGGGAGCTGGGGATTGATTGGAAGTGATAAGAGACTTCAGTGTGGGGGGAGAGCACCCCTGAGAGTAGGCCTGTTGATGAAATTCTATTATATTAGGTGAATGGGATAGAAAAATAATTGTTTAAATTCCAGAGACATGTTGAACCAGAACCCTCAATAGCAACATAGTTTTATGAGTTGAAACATTATACCATTGTACTCAGCACCTGTTCTAGTTCAGTTTTTTTTTTTTTTTTTTGGAGACAATATCTCACTTTGTTGCCCTGGGTGGAGTGCAGTGGTGTCATCATAGCTCACTGCAATCTCAGTCCTGGGCTCCAGCCATCCTCCTGTCTCACCCTCCCAAGTAGTTGGGACTATTGGCATGTGCCAGCACACCAGCTAATTTCTATTTTTTTTGAAGAGACAGGGTCTTGCTCTTGCTCAGGGTGGAAGTTCAGTCTTTACATAAATAACAACTTCACACTTACTATGCCAAGTTTCCACTATAGTTGACCATTCAGAAAAAATGACATCTAATTACACCATGAGTATTTATGAGTATTTATTTTTCCTCTCTATTATCATCTTTGAAGCTTTCTTTAATATAGCAGTGTAACCAGAGGGAACCCTCTGGTACCTCTTAAAGTTGTGGCAACAAGTTTCAGCTTTTCTACTTTGTATTATTTATGGGTTGGATTGAGTGAATTACAGGAGTCCATGCTGAAATAATGAAAAATGAGTCCTTCTATGGTATATAAGAAGGAAAGCCATTAATTTTTTTGACAATGTGAAGTTAAGCCCTCATTGAGTTGTCTTTTTCATAGTCTCTCTTGAAAATGGGGTCTTTGATAGTAGTGAATAGACATATTAATTGAGTTTTCTCACAAATATAGAAAGTAGGAGCTTTAAAATTTTAGTTCCCTGAAGGAAAGCTTTTAAGTTAAATTTAAAATAATGATATAAAGAAATGAATTTAAGAGTAATTAAATGTGCCCAGTATGTAGACTTTGAATTACCACTGTCCAGGTTAAAAGCACAGGAGACACTTCAAAACCATAGGGTGAGATGCCTATGCTCCATTTTATCCTCAACTGCTTGCTTTTTGGCACCCTGCTACTTAACTTTCTCTCTAGGGATCTCTCCTCCCTCCATACCAGTAAGGCAATTCCCAGCCTTTCTCTCAACTAGACACAAACATGCTTATGATATTTTATAAGATTTTATTTTGTTTTAACTGCTCATGTACTGATAAACAGTCAGTATTTGTACTAGGCTCATAGCTGGTGCACTACCTACTAATTTCTTACCACCTTCCTCTTTGTTTTTCTGGCCTTAGAAGGTAGAAAGTTCAATACTTAATTTTGCAGTATCCCTTATGTCAAGGTACATGTGATAGTGTAGGTAAGAGTAATTCTGACAAGAGGACTTCTAGGCAAGCTATCACTTCTCTAATAAAAAGTGGCAGAGATAGAGCCACTATGGCTTTATTCCTTTACTTCCAGCCTGGAATATATATGCAATGCTTGAAGGAGTAAATCCATCTTATAAAAATCATGTACTGTATTAAAGATGGGCCTTTTATGATATAAGTAAAAATACGTGACATCTAGGAATGCTTATTTTCAAACTTGTTATTATGTGAGAAAATATACCTCTATTTAATCACTATGTAATGTTTTTTATTACTTGTACTTTAACATATTCCTGACTGATATAGTGACTAACTCTAGTACTACAAAATGTTAGAAGTGATAAGGCACCTAAGGTGGCTGTAGTGGCCTTTCAAGACAAAATGAAGCCCTTGTAAGTATGCTTCCATCCTTCCTCCCCACATCCCATTGGAATCACAATTAAAATATTCAAAAGAGAATAAATACATAAAGGTTAAAAAAATAGGAGGGAGGGGTAAGATAACATAAGAGAGGGCAATTCAAACAATTTCTGCAAGAGTGACGATAATTTGTATCTCATTGAAAAATAAATCAGAATGGAGGAAGCTGTAGGTCAACACCACATAGGTAATAAGTATTATAGAAGCGGAAGTCATTCTTTTTCCCAGATCTCCATAAAGTTTCCAAGTTTGGAGGAGGCAGTTACAGATATCAAGAATTGACTCTAAAATCATATTCAGCATAATGAATGAAGAACTATACATAGAATAGTTGAGTCAGATTTCCAACTAAAGCCACTCTGTGAATATAGGAAAAACTGGCAGGGAAACAATGGGCTCTACAAATATCTGAGATTTGTTATATAATAAAGCATAGCAAATGATCCAGAATGGAGACCAAAGATCAGCATTTTCTAAAAACTCTCTAGATTGTACAGCTCAGGATTAAGAACCACTTGTCCAGAGAGAAAGAGATATACGAGTATAATTATATTATCATATAGTATGATATATTATTGATGTCAGCTAATATCAGGTACTATAGGACCCTCTTAAGCAAGCTGTGAGTATAGGAAAGGATTCTCTAAAGACATGAAATCTGAGCAGTCTCCGATTATATCACTCTCTCCTATTCTTCATGACTTTATGTTATCCTCCTCTAAACTGAAGAGGGTTTGAGGGTCGAAAGAAAGATGATTCTGACAAAATAGCATATTGTAAGTCACACAAAGCAAAAGAGAGTGTGGCACTGATGGATAACTACCAGGCTTTGGGTATGGCTAGGGCATAAGGTATATAAATGAAATGACAAGAAAAATTACCAGAGAAGTAAATGGGGGCTAGATTGTAAGGGACATCTGGGGAATTACGGAAGAGTTTTATTCATGGGCGTGACATGATTGGGTTTGAATTTTAGGGAGACTGCTATAAGTACAGAATGAAAGTCAATGAGATCTGAGGCAACAAAAAGTGATAAAATGGCCTGAAGTAGAACAATTAGAGTGGAAGAAGGTGATGAATTCCAAACAATTTAAGAAAAATATTAACTAGTTTAGATAACACAGTGAAATGAGAATGGAGTAAAAAGATCACAAGGAGTGGGGAGGCCTATCAGAGAAGATGAGAAGAAAAATATTTCAGTGGAATAGATTTTGAGTTCAGTTTTGAAAACATTGAGTGTGAGATGACTATAGAAAATTCTTAGGAACTGCTGATCTTTTTCCTCTTTCTCCTACAAAAAAGATAAAGAATTGTCTTCTACAGTTTCTACTTGTTATTGAGAATGGATATTGTCTTCTGTCAATCATAATTCAAAGAAATTAATAAAAATCTCAGGAAATCTCCTCCTTGCTCTTCCTTTAGTCTTAGGTCATTTTTGACACATGACTCTTACCTGATGACCATACAGTAGCGAGATTCACTTTCATAAATCACACAGTCAACTTCTTATCTTATCTAAGCTAACCTCAAATATAGGTCAGCAAAGATATATTTTCAGGGGTAAAGGAGTTTACTTTTTAGTCCAAAAACATATTCCTCACTAGTTCAACTATTCCTTTATTGTCATACTCCCTTTTTTTTTTTCGGTTAGGAATTTGAAGCCACATTTAAAATATAAATGCCTCCTGAGATAATATAACTCATTAAGCCACCATTAACCATTAATGCTTTGAGCACAAGACAATTTGCCAGTTTAGTCAGAGATAGGTTCTGAGGCTGTGGGACTAGGGGAGTAAGTAAAGTTCCAGTTAGTCTGGACAGAGGAAAAGTTGTTTATCTGTTAGGAATGCATCTTAGCCAGAGGTAATGGAATGGCCTACTAATGATGGCTTAAACAACTGGGGGTTTATTGATTTCACATAATAAGAAATCTGGAAGTAGGCGGCTGCTGGCATTGATTCAGCTGTTCAACAATTTCATCAAGGCTCATTTCTACATTTTCTTTGCCATTCTTTGTGGGTTGGCTTCTCATCCTTAAATCATGGCTCCAAGGTCATAAGCTGGTTGCCCCAGCTCCAGCAAGCATGACAGTCAAGGGCAGGAATTGAGGGAAAAGGAGAAACCTGGGCTAGGAAGCTAGAAAAGGATACAACTATACTTTTTTGAAAGAAGAAGATATTTCTCAGAATAACCTTTAAAAATGGCCTCTTGCATTTTAATTGTCCAGAAGTTGAGGCTGTGCCTTACTTTACAAATATCAATGATTTTGGCCTATTACCTGAATAAAATATAGGTCTATTAACAGGTAAATAGGGGTAAGTGGAATTCCTGTTGGGCAAAAATACTCATTTGAGTGTCTGTGTTCTGGAGACAGTATAAGGAAAAAAAAAGTCCTCTTCATAGTTTTTTTATTCATTTTGTTTTTGTCAAGGAAAGAAATGTATGTAGGTAGTGGGTCCAGGGAATGTAGTGTTTTTTACACCTCATGGGGGTAGGATTTGAGGGTGGAGAAGGTCAGCTTTTTAGTTTTCCTATTAGGATTGGTTTCCTAAAATGCATATTCTAGATATATTCTAAATAGTGTATTCTAGATATATACCATAGTCATGTATACTGTTCCGTTCTCTTTGAAGCAATGGAAGATTAATTGGCTGATCAAAATATGATGCTTAAGGCGTAGACGGTAGATTTGGAAAAGTAAGAGACTTTGCTTTAAAGTGGGTAGAAACTAATGGGGGCTGAAGAATTCAAATGGGAAGTATACCTAGAAGCTTACCAACATAGTCCAGCTCTTACTGAGAGATGCAACAAAGTAATCTTTCAATCTGGCAATAAAATGTGGTAGAGGACAAAAAGTACCAGTATTGTTTAAACAGTGGCCTTTTCCCCTATAATCAGTGTGAGAAACCAGGAATGTCACTAAAGAGTAGAATGAACTAATTTATGGCAGCCAACAGCTGTAGTCTAAACCATAAAGCTTATGTCAGTTGATCTCATACCAGACACTGCTACTTGGGCTGCACAGTTGCATTATTTAATTTTTTTTTCTGACTCACTGATCAGCTATGGCCATGCTTAGAGGAAAACATGTAGCCTTATATGCATACATTAATAAAGAAAACTTGAAGAATTTAGAAAAATAAATGCAAATTAAACCCAAAAAATTAGAGAAAGGAAGTAACATGGATAAAATCATAAATTGTTGAAACAGAAAATTAATTCACAATACAGAAAACACAAGAGTCCATAGTTGGTTCTTTGAAAATATGTTAAAATTGGCAAATCACTATCTGGACAGGGAAACTGTTTCTGTATTGAAGGCAGAATATGAAAGATTCACAAAATTCAAAATAGTTTTTTAACATCAGGGGCATGGGAATCTTAGCAATTCTCCATAATATCTCATTTATAGCACAGGAAACAAAATACAGCCATGCTACCAAATAGTTGAGTTTTGTTTCTGGCATCTCAGTTTCCCTTCTCTTTCTGATCTGTTTGTTTTCATTGCCAAATCATTTGGGGGCATAATAGAGTCTTAGCCTAATGTGCCTTTTGGATGTCTGCTCTTCACCCTGCATGGTCAGAGTATTGCACTGGACTCAGATGAACATGTTACTTCATTGGAAAACAATGGCGTCTGGGCAGCATGTATACCTACTTTATTCAGATTCAGTTCTCCTCATGACTGTGGCATTTGAGTTAATATTTTAACACAAACAAAGGGAAGTGTTTAGGCTCCTAAATGAAGTTGGAGTGATAATGTCATTATCAAAAGGGTAGAGGTTTAGAGAATAGAAAAATAAAATAATCACAATGCAGGTATTTGTATTAGCCTCATGTACATAGATATTAGAGGACGGAAACTGAAATGCACTTTGCTCTTAAGGAGCAAGGCCAGTTAATGTATTCATTATTGCCTTGAAAAATACCCCTGACTCATAGAGCTTTATTAAATTACTGACGCAGTTGAAGATTAACAGTTCTTTTGAAAAATTCCTTGTGAGTGCAGTTTGCACATGGCTACATTTTCAGAGGCAGCCATTCTTGCCCTTTAGGGGCAGCTAGCTGTCTTCAGATTTCTAACTTGCTTGGGCCTGTTAGGAGTAAGAAGGTGGCATGAAAAAGTCCGAGCTAAACTCCCATTTATAAAGGGAGATTGTCAACAGCATGACCTGAGGTAGAACAAGGATAGACTGTAAAAAAGTTGAGGCAGGATCTTGCCTTAATCATCTCTGTAACACGTTGTAGAAATCACATGATTTGTTTTTCTTTTAACTGAATTGAATTGAATTAAATTGGATTGAACTGGATGAGGTTCTGGATCATGAAAGACAGTCTAAAACAAAAGTCAGACCTTTGAAAATACACCAAGTGTGAAATGAGCCAGGGGAAAAAGTGATAGATACAAGGGTAGTGACACAAACTGGTCCATGACCAAACTGCAAAAGCATAAAAAACAATGGGGGAAGAATGGATAGGATGAAAGAGGGAGACAGACAGTACGCAAAGATCACATAAGCTGAAATAAATAAAATACCCACTACCCTGTTTTCTAGCCACAGTGGTCCTGTACGTAGTTAGAGTTCAATTAGTATTAGCTGCTTGCTTTTCCTGTTCTTATTTTTTCAACCTTAGTAAAATCATTAGTTAAAACAAATAATAATTGATCTATACTATCAGTCAGACTGTGCTTATGGTTAACACGTTATATCTCAATTAAATTTCACAAAAAGGTTGTACTTACTTTTAGTATCTCCATTTGAAAAATGAAAAAAGTCAGTCTTAGATTGGAGACACTTTTTCAAAGGGGTATATGTAGTTGGCATGTTTTGAGGGAAGGAAAGAATAGATAATCAACAAAGATATGAATGCACAAATTCATCCCCCATTCAGCTTGATAGCCATTGCCCACCTACCTATTTGGCTTTTAGAAGAAATAAAAGTGAAAAACTATGGAAAAAAATCTGAAGCGGTTTTCTTAAGTCCTAGGTTCTTATTAGGACATCACCATCCTGCTCTCTCTTTTGCTCTTGTTTTCTCTCAGTATTCTTTGCATACTTAGTCTGCTGTTAATTTCATAATGATAAATATCCGTTTTTTTCTGCTTTTAAAAGTATATAAAATAGATGGATTTTCTTTTCTACTTAAGTAAGAAATAGCTACTCTACAACCAGTGCTTATGTGATTCAAAGGAAATTTATGTATTTAATTTATTTTAATTTTTATGTATTTATTTATGTTATACATATTAATATATTGCATCCTTTGTTCAGCTCCCATCAGTTATTTATCTAGATCCTTCCATTAGCTAACTATACTCATGAGCACAAAAATCTTTAGTAGCATTAATTTAGTACTTCAAGAAATATGCCAACATAACAAGTACATCTTATATATCTTTATACAAAAGCTGCTTAGAATATACCCTGGAGTCATACTACCTCAATTTGAATATTAATTATCTAATATACCTCTATGAATTTGGGCAAATTTCTTACCATTTCCATGCCTCAGTTTCCTCACCTATAAAATGAAGTTAGAAATAATATTGACCTCAGGGTTGTATGTGGGATGATTGAATAAATTATTATAAATAAATTGCTTAGAAAAGTACATAGGAACTGTGTTATATAAATGTTAACTGTTTTTATGATTTTCCCAAGCCTATTGCCCTACCAGAGTAATGTTGTACCAACTATTCTCTGAGACCCTTGGAAAACACACCTTTGGGGAAGAAGATGGGGAGTGGAAGAGAAGAAACGACGTGAAACCAGTAAGTTACTCCCATCTCATTGACAGACTTGATGTCTGATCTCTCTCTCAGCTGAGAAAGCCTTGGCACTGGAATTAGATTTCCCAGGGAATCAAATGTCCAATTCTCTCTTTGAAAGTAAAGTCCCAAAGTGCAGGGGGGAAGCTTAAGAAACTAAAGTCACATAGGTTCGTCCCCCTTGGCAGTAATGCAAGACAACAGCAGTCTATGGGGAGAATAGAAATTCATTCAGACCCATGACTTTACATTCCATTGTGTTTTTCCTCTTGGGGAGAAAGTTTGGAATGCATAGCAACTCCGTGATCCAAAGCAGCTTGCTTTGCTCCATAATGTGATACAAAATGGTAATAGTCAGGAGTCTTGAGAAATGAGTCAGAAGAAGATATTGCTCTTTTGGTTTTGAGTTGTGGAAGCTGGGCTGGCATCCACTGCCTGCAAAGCTGTTTCAGTCCCAGATAGAGGTCAGATAAATGAAGTTGGGGGAGGACACAGAACACGGCATGGCATTGGTACTAATCTGATCAATTAGTTTGGTAAAGGGTGCCATCTGACTACAGAGCTGTCCGGCAGGAAATGTGTAAAAGCCCCACAGTGAAAACAATTTCTGTTAATCACCTGCTTTCATCATGCAGATACCTTGAGGCAGCCGTGCTGGCATCGGAAAGGCCTGTCACTGGCTAAACTGCAGCCTAACATCTTTCCTGGGAGAAATCTGGGCTTCATATTTACCTACAGTATGAAATACCATTAACTGCTCTGTTCCCTTATTAATCCAGTGTAGGACTGAGAACCATGGTTTTCCTAATATTTCTTCTGTTGTCAGTCTTTGGCTACTCAACATGTGTATCTGTCAGTCTCTTGACATAAAAATGACCATGTTTGAAAATACAGAAAAAGAATGATGTGACCTTGAATGTGGGCCACATTCCTATTCATTACTTGCTTGAAATGAAAAAAAAAATAAATAAATGCAAACAAGAATTACTCTTCATAAACTTGGTTTAATTCTTGTGAGCAAGTTTGTGAGTCATTTTATGAATGGCTCCCGCTTCAAATTAGGGCTCCTGTTTCCGCTTCCAATGAGCCTCTAGTATTACATCTAATATTGTTTCCTCTCAGCAATTGAAATGTACATCCCTGCTGGGTTGGTAAGAATAGAATTTCTTTCCGGAATTCTTTCTTCTTTCTGAATTGCTTCATTTTACTTCCCCCAAAACTAAAATAAAGTAATTTGTACTTAAGACCAGACAAAATTAACCTCGTGGCTCGTTCTCCTTTCAGTTTGCAACCTGACTGCTTGGCAAAGAAGGCTGCTTTCTCTCCTGGCCCTACTCCCTCACTCTCCTCACCTCTCCTCACCTCCTTTGGGTAGGAAGAAAATGGCTACCATGGGTGGCAAATGAGCTCAAACAGCTTTAGAGTTCACCACTGTGAAGGTGGATGTGAAGGAAGGGTGTAGTATCAGGGCTATGCTGCCTGTGCCACAGGTGCCACCCTATTACTTTGTCCCTGGGCGAGTGTGCAATGTCCTCAGGTCTATCTACAAAGACCAGCAACTATGTAAGGTAGGCTCATGCACGCTGGGAAGAACTATCTCATCTTGTTTCTGTGTTCTCAAGTATACAAAGCCATGTGTCAAAGGTTCTCTTCACTTTCTTTGTTTCAAAGGGAAAGGTTCCATCATGATGATCATGCTTCAAATCTTCCCTCCTATGTACATGGCAGACATTACTAAAAAGCTGATGTTCTTTCTGCTGAGGCTGGATAGAGATACAGAATCCTTCTCAACATAGTGTCTGGGAAAGCTAGTGCTGATTGATCAACACAATAAATAACAATAACCAAAACAACATCAAAAACACTGTATTGACTCTGCTCTCCACTTGATACACTCAAATCTTCCAACATTGTTATTTGTGTAGTGGATACAAGGCAGAGACTACAGCAATGCAACAGGATGAAGAACCATGCCATGCATGAGGGAACTTTTGTTTATATTTCTATTGAGCTATTTGGTGGGGATTGGGGGAAGAGAGAAGAACACACCTAAGTCCCATAAAATAATAATCAGTAATTATTGTTATGTATTAAATTTTAAAATTCATTAGTGTCATGCCAACACAAATATATATATCGTCATTAATTCTACCATTATCACAGTATCACATGTACTAGACAGGGAGAGGAAAACATGCAGCAACAAGAGACTATAATCAGGAAAGCAAAACCTTGCTAGAAATGTCCAGCATCCTTCCACTGTTATATTTTTGGCCAAAATTGTGTCACATGACCACTCCTAACTGCCAGAGAAGCTAGTTAGGATATATCGTTTTTTTAAAAGCTAACACATAGGTACCCCTAACAAAACCAGAGTTTCTGTTAGTATGAAAGGACGAATAGATTTTAGACGAGTAACCATGTCTGACGCAGTCCCCTTTAGTACACACTCTCATAATATTAACTAGCTTTTTTCTTAGAAATTATCATAGACAAAATTATGGATTTTGCCTATATGAATACTATCTTCACCACCAGATTGGAAGCTCTGAGAGGACTGAGTATATGCTTTTTGCTGACCATTTTATCTCCATGAGTCAGCTCAGTGTCTGTAACATGAAGGGTACTTTATATATTTGTTAAAAATAAATAAAATCCCACCACATTTTCCTAATTCAGGAAAACAATAGATCCTACCTGGTTTACTACGTTTCTGCCTAACATCTCAGTCTCTTTGCTTTCACTCTACTGACTGAGTGATCCCTCCAAATGATTTGTAACCAAGGTAAACCACTCAGCATTCACTATTGTCTTAAGGATAATGCTGAGATACCTGAGCATGATTTGCAAAGACCTTAATGACCTGCTGCCCACATGTCTTTCTTGCTTCATTGTTTAACAGTCCCTGCTTCTCACTCAATTTCTACAGTAACTATTTTTCAGTACTTCAAAAGAACTGTCTTTTTTTTTTTTTACTTGAGATGTAATTTACATAAAGTGAAATTCGCCTTTCTCTCTGTACAAATTTATGAGAATTGAAAGATGAATAGAGTGGATGATTGCCACCATATCAATATACATAACATGTCCATCACTTCCCTAAATTCCCTCATGACCCTTTGTAGTCAACCTCTCCCCCTACCTGCAGTCTCTGGAAACCAATGATCAATTCCCTGTGCCTATAGTGTCCTTTATTCCAGAAAGACATATAAATAGAATGAAACAGCATGGAGCCTTTTGAGTCAGGATATGTGTACTTTCCATAATGCTTTTGAGATTCATCTATGTTGGTGCTTGTATCAGTAAGATGTTCTTGTTTATTTCTGAGTAGTATGCCATTGTATGGATGTACCACAATTTTTCCATTCATAATTAAAGAACATTTCCACTGTTTCCAGTTTGGGGCAATTATGAATAAAGCTGCTATAAATATCCACATACAGCTTTTTCTGTGAACATAAATTATTATTTAGCCTTAAAGTGAGATTGGAATTACTAGATTATATGGTAAGTGCATGTTTAACTTTATAAAAAACTGCCAAACTATTTTCCAACGTAGCTATACCATTTTGCTTGCTCATAATATTCACTCTCTCTCCATACACACACACACACACACACACACACACACACATACACACACACACACACAAGATCTTTATTTCATAGTATTACAGGGGTACATACATTTTTGATTATGTTGATTCCTTTGTAATGCTTGAGTCAGGGTTAAAAGTATGCCCATCACCCAGATAATGTTCATTTTACCTTAGGTAGGCTTTTGCCCATCCCCTCTTTCCCACTCCTTACTGCTTGATTTCCACTGAGTTTTACTTTCTTCTGGGCATATGTGTGCTCATTAGTTAGTTCCAATTTAATAGTGAGTACATGTGGTATTTGTTTTTCCATTCTTTAGATACTTCACCTAGGATAATTGTGTCCAGTTCCGTCCAAATTGTTGCAAAATGCATTAAGCCATTCTTCTTCATGGCTGAGTAGTATTCCATGGTATATATACACCACATTCTGTTAATCAACACATGACTTGATGGGCATTTGGGTTGATTCCATATCTTTGCAATTCAAGTGCAGGTATCTTTTTGATAAAATGGTTTATTTTCCTTTGGGTAGATATATAATAGAGGGTTTGCTGGATTGAATGGTAAGTCTACATTTATTTCTTTGAGGAATCTCCATACTGTTTTCCATAGAGGTTGTACTAATTTTTAGTCTCACCAGCAGTGTATAAGCATTCCTTTCTCTCTACATCCATGCCAGCATCTCTTGTTTTTGAACTTTTTAATAAAAGCCATTCTGACTGGGGAAAGGTGATATCTCATTGTAGTTTTAATTTTCATTTCCCTGATGATTAGTGATATTGAACATTTTTCATATGTTTATTGGCCATTTGTCTATCTTCTTTTGAGAAGCTTCTGTTCATGTCTTTTACCCACTTTTTAATGGGGTTGTTTGATTTTTTTTTCTTGCTGATTTGCTTGAGTTCTTTGTAGATTCTGGTTATTAGTTTATCGAATGTATAGCTTGCAAATATTTTCTCCCATTTTGTAGGTTGTCTATTTGCTCTGATGATTATTTCCTTGGCTGTGCAGAAGCTTTTTAATTTAATCAAGGCCCATTTATTTATTTATTTATTTATTTTTGTGATTGCTGTGATTGCCATTGGGGTTTTCTTCATAAATTTTTGCCTAGGCCGATATCTAGAACAGTTCTTCCGTTTTCTTCTAGAATTCCTATTCAATAAATGGTGCTGGGAAAATTGGATAGTCACATGCAGAAGAATGAAACAGGATCCATATATCTCACCACTCATAGTCTCTTTTAATGCTGGCCTTTTACTTGTCTTGCTATTGCTCCACTCTACTCACACTTAATTATACTTTTATACTTTAGATTTCAGTTTAGGGAGTGCATCTTTAGGAAAGTCATTCCTAATCCCAGATATGGATTGATGCATCTCCTGTGTTCTACCATACTGTTGTATATCTCATCAATTAATACTGAATAATGTAACAGAATGCAAAAACCAAGACTATTTCAGTCTCCATTTGAGCCATGCTTGCAAGATAACAGGTGCCACCTACTCCAATATTCCAAAGGTATGTGCTATATACTGTCTTAATAGAATTTACAAAGGAAGTATCCGATATATATGATTTCAACTTAGCTTAGCACCCTTTCAAGGGTGGTTAAGAGAACTGAGATTAAAAGTCCAGAAGAAAAAGTTTCTCTGGAAAAACAATTTGCAATGAAGCTACATCTTCATTCTTCATGTGGCATGAAGAGATTGCTTCCATTTTCCTTCAAGACCAGTGAGAGAAGATTCCAGAAGACCACTTGGACAGCTTGGTCTTTGTTCACTAAGGTCTGTAAGGACATAGCATCTGGTGCCACATCTTTTTCTAGAAAGGCCTAAAATTGTGATATTAGGACTAGATAACTACTGTGATGGTGGGAAAAAGGAGAGGTAACTCCATTGGGAAAATCATGGATATGTAATTTTCAGGGCAAAGAATGTATATTTCTCGTGGACCAAATGTGGATCATATAATAAATAGCCTTCTGGGACCCTTAAAAAAATGATACACCTGTATTGCCTGGAAGGATAATGGGATCTCCATCAGAGAGTCTGTGTCAGGTAGACTTTTAATAACTATATGCCCTTCTAGGGTAGGAGACGTTGCCCACAGTGAAAGAAGGAAAGGTTCAAGATACCCAATGATGATGGTTTCCCCAGAACCCACAAATACACTCCACAAAAGATCAAATGCAAATCCTGGCTGTTTAAGTAGTGTAGGACCTTCCTTCCATTTGCCTCTTTTTCCCTCGGATAAATATTGTCAAATTAGAAGAGCTAGTAGTACCTAGTGAGTGGAAGGGAAAGGGTAGGAACACTAGGGAGAAATTAGAGAAGAAAAAATAATTAATAATTTATTTGTCCCCTATATTTGGCATTCAGCTGTGGTCAATTATTTACCATTATAAGTGATGACACAAACATTGTGATATATAGATATTTGTATGATTTCCTATAATTTTCTTAGACAACATTTCTAGATGTAGATCCATTGTAACTCAAGGTCTTAACAGTTTTGAGGCTCTTTAAATATGATATTCAATTTATAGCTCAGACAGATTCACAGTTTACATTCTCACTAGTAATTTATAAGGGTATCCACCTCACATTACCCTCACCAACAAAATCAGTTTAAGAAAAATCTGTTACATTGTTAAATGCAAAGAGAAATAGTATTGTTTTAATTTCTACTATTAATAGGATTAAATTTGTTGTATTCTTATGTTCCCCTTACACTTTCTCTGGACGACTTGTTGGTTAATATCTGTTAATGTAATTTTTATCATCCAGAAGACTTTTTCTTTACCTAGATAAGCTCAATTTAGACATGGAATATACTTCTTGATCACTGTAGTTTCTCAATATCCTACGTATTTATTTCTGAGTAAATAGTATTTTGAAACACAAACAATTGTGTTATCCTATCAACCTTTCTTTAGTGCATATCTTCCCTCCTTGCCTGTCCAGAAAATCAATTCAACCAATTAATGTGTTGGAGAACAGGAAAAAAAAAAAAAAAAAAAAAGATGATGCTTTCATACGGTAGCCCTTCCTGTCATTTGGAAATGCATCTTAAATGTTTCAGAGCACATTAGCATGAGTATGTGAATGAGCATCCCCAGAGGGGGAGAAAGAGGAAGAAGGAAGGAGAATATGTGGATGTTCATGCAGGCTGTTTTAGGGATAACGAATGGAAGACAATTATTACTTCAATGCTTCTCCTGTTCTACTTCAGTTATGGCATTTCAGGGTGTACAAAGAGGGAAAGCAAAGCCAGATTTTTAATTTCATACACAACCTATTTTCTGAGATGGCTAATATAAGGGTAATATAAGAAACTATAATTTCCTTGAATCTGGTTGAATAGAAAAAAAAATGAATTTACATGTTTTTCTTGTAGGGCCTAAAGTGTACAGTGAGGGATCCAAAGGGGCATGCATTTCATCAATCTTTTCTTCTTTATAGGGCTCTGGTCAAATCATTGCAAAAAAACCTGGTCCTACCTCAGAGAGATACTGAGTCAAGAAGAAAATAAAAAGAGCTATTAAAAACCACATTTACCCAGGGTTCACTGTGTCCCAGGCATTGATAAAAAAATTCTCCTCACACATTGTCTTATTTTAGCCTACCTCAAGCTCAGAGTGTAATTATTATGCTAAGTTTATAGAAGAGTAAATGGAGACTTAGAGACGGTGAGTTACTTACCCAATATCACACAACTAGCAAGGGACAAAGCTGAGATTTATAGTAAGGATATTTTAAATGCTGTAACTCATGGTTCTAAACCCTGGAGACACATTTTCCAGCCTGGGTCCTGCCAAGCTAAGGTAGCCTCACCTTGCCTTGGTCCTTTCCAAACACATCAAACCAACCTCACCCACCCCCTCTTTTTGGGACTGTTTTGTATTTTGTTATCCATTTTCATCAGGGGTATCTATATAATTTGAGGGGTCAGTGTAAAATGAAAATGCAGGGATTCAACTAGGGTCAGGGAAGCCAATCTTCCTTTGTCATGGGCATACAAGCCCAACTCACAGCAAAAATTACAACTTCTGCATCAGGAGGTACTTGGTACCTGGAAAAAGGGTGGGTAAGAGACCCCTGTTAAGTTACCTGCTGAATGAGCCATGGCACTGTCAGGTACAATTGGGGATGACTGCCCCCTTGTTTTGCCCAGAGAAGCCCAGATTCAACTCTCTTGTATCCATACCCAGGCCCTGCCAAGGGCAGAGGGTGATGTGAAATACAGGTCTCCTCCCCAACAAACACGACAAAGACACCAACTTGGTATGAGAAAAGGAGCAGTAGTGGAGTGGGAACTTTCAGGAGGAAGCTAGGTGGAAACCAAGGCATGAAGGGGTGAGGAATGGGTGATCAAGAAGCCATCTCAGAGAAAAAAATGGGAAACAGAATGTGGGTAAGTAAAGCCTCTGAATCCCTAGTACATCCTTCATTGTCCTATCAGATTTCACTTAGAGAACATAAATTCAAAGACAGAGTTATTAAGAATTTCAAGATGCCAGTTGCAAAGAATTAAATCCCAAGTGTGAATCCCTAGGAAATTAAATCTCAGTATACTCTGAGAACAGCATCTTGTATGACTGCACTGCATGGTTACAACGCCTAGGTAGCTAACCCTAGCCTTTATTCTCTGAATTTAGTCAGGGTGGGAGTGAGAAAGGGTGCTTTATTTTAAAAGCCTGTGTAAATCTTGCATAGGTCTGTTGCTTTGGTTGCCATATAGTACAATGGTTAAAATTTTGAGTTTAGATTTATACAGATATGAGTTTGAATGCCAACTCTTCATACTAGATGATTTAAGATTTTATGCTCTCAAGTTATGTGTCTTCTGTTTTATAAACATGTTAAAGCATGTTTAAAATTTTTGAGGTTAAAAATATAATTTATGTAAAATACTCAACACAGAGCCTGCCACATACTATTATAGTTAATAAATGTTCTCAATTATTATCATTGATATATGTAATATGTTTGAATTTGGAAATTTAAGTAAAAATGTTTGTCTCTTGGCTAGTGTATTACCTTAGAGACACATCTCAGAATCCTGAGAAATCTAATCATCATAGTAAAAAAAAAAAAAATCATTGAGCAATAACTAAGTACTAGGAACTCCTTAAGTATGGTATGTTTATTGTCTTATTCAGTTTCCATGGCAACTTTTGAGTATTTTCAAGCCATTTTATAGATGAAGAAATGGAAGCTGAAGAAGGTTAAACAAATACCCAGGATTTAATAGCTGATGAGAGAGCTAGGATCAAAACTTTAGTCTGGCTACAAAGTCTATGTTCTTAACCCCTGTGTCAGATTTTCTAGATTAACTTCTGATCCTGTTTGCGCATTTAAAATGTGAAAAAAAAATCACTTATGCTGGGGCCCCAACCTAGATTATTTTAATCAGAATCTTAAGGCATGAGAGACATAAGTTAAAAAAAAAATGTTTTTATGTGACTCAGGTGATTGTGATGTGCAGCCAGTGTTAAGAACTAACTGGTCTAGATGTTACAGGCACTAGAGAGCCCTTTTCAAAAAATATTATGTGTTAGGTCATATTAGCAGGCCATTTTGAATTCACGAACAGCTATGAAAACTCTAATATATTCTTTTATTTTTTTTTTTTACCCCAGGAGTATTTTAAGACAAATGCCAAAGAACATCCATTATAAGAAAGCAAAGTTATTCTTTTTTGCACAGGAAGAAAGAGTTGTTATTGTCATGACATTGAATAATCTTTTATAGATGGGTGTTGAAGTATGATTTATTTTTTCAAACTCAGAGATGTAAAATCATCTGTGTACTGACCTGAAAGAGTGTGTGGAAAACATAGGATGAGGAGAAGAATTACTACACAGTTTGGATCAGGAAATGTCAAGGTGGGCAGACGTGGGATGATGGAAAAGAAGTGTGTCGTGAACACTTCCTAAGTGGGCTCCTCCTTCACATTTGTTAGTAACATTTATAATGGGATGAATAATAGTGTTGAGAGGTATGCTCCGTGATTTGCTCCTTCATCCAAACAAATACAAGGCAGTTCACATAAAACTATTAAACAAGTTCAACCCATTCAATTCAGAGACGTGGTATTGGTGATTTAAGCCCCAGTCTCAACTGGAGGGTAGTTTACTAAGATAATTGCCTCAGGCCATAAATGTTTCAATTGTTCTACCTATTAATTTTGTTTTCCAGTATACCTTTCTAGAATGACATGAAATCAAGGAACTGATGTTATGTCCAAAGAAATATGGGTTATTGGCTAGAGAGGGATCCTTTGATCAACTGAAACCGGTAAAAACCTGACCAAACATGTCAAAAGCCACCACACTCAACAAAACCCTACTGTAAAACTGCCACCATTATATAATTTATGCATCTTAAAGTCAGAGGAAAACTGTAATGATGAGTGTGTTAGGGAATATTAGAGTAAATTCTCTATGTTGTTTTTGACAAAGTATTGTCTCCATTACATTAAACAAAACTATAAGTACATTGGAATTTTTTTTCTAACAGCATTAAAAATGGAGCCTAATGCATGATAATGTGGAAGGCATCATGATGTGGTAAAAAGAACAAAGGTTTCTGAGTGAAGATTGATTGAATTAAAATTTTTTTCTACTATTAGCAATATAGTTTTGGGCAAGTGATTTAGTATATTTGAAACTAATTTTGTTTATCTTCAAAATGGGAATAATAACGGCCATTCAGGTTTATCCTGAAGCTTACCGATAATATCTGTGAAGAAGCAAGTACAATTTACCTGGGAATTATTCCATCAATTATGATCATTATTCTATCATATTTTGACTGTTAGAAATCAATCTCCTCTCTTAATAACTTGTCAAAGACTTGTGCTTTCATGCCCTGGGACTGAATCATACATTGCTTGCTTTTTCTCAGAATAAAATATTGCTATATTACTGGCGTAGAGAGAGTGTAGCCCTGAGATTAAACCTACCCACCAGAAAAGGACAGGTGTTTGGGGAATTGGCCAAACAACAGTAGTTAAGAGAAAGTTTCTGCTGGCAGACAAAGTCAAGTGTCCAAGAAATATGACAGTAACTAGGCACAATCCCCGAGTTATCAGCAACCATCCTGGAGCAGGGGGGTATGTCAGTATGTAGGAAAATTATTTTTCTGGGATATTTCCTTATTGTCTCATAGCTAAGAGAAGTTTTACTTTGAGCTCTGTATCTGGAAAGAAAGGGTTCCAAATACAACAAGGGAGTATGGGTCCTAAGCCACTGGCAAAACAGGTTCATAAAGACAGAAACCAAGGAAGGAGCCCATTTATAAGTACTGAGGTATGGCTTAGAGTTCAGAAGTGAGACAGCATCCCAACTTTCATATTCCAGTAGAAGTTTTGGTCTAGATACAGTAAAGATAACTGATGCAGAATTGCTGTTACTATTACTATTCCGGAATTGTTTTTATTCTTCCCAACAAACCAACAAGAAAAGAGTTGGCATCTCCACTTGGCAGATTAATCAGTATAACTCAGCAAGGGCAAGTAAATTTCCCAAGGCCAGGTGAGTAGCGAGTTCCAAATCTGGTATGCAGATTCAGGTTTATCTGAATTTCAAAGAATGGGCTGAACCAAGGTGAATTATGTTACTGTTAATAGAAGGAAAAAAAGGGGGTTGAAACACAAAAACAAGAACTCCTGCTTGAACTTAGACTGTTTCTGGCAATAGGTGTCAAGTTTAAACCACATCTGATGATTAAATGGCTCTTGCTGTGGGAAACCAGATCCTAAAATCCTGACATGGTATGAGAGTTTGTTTTCTCACCTAAGGGACTTGAATTCATGCAGCAGCAACTTGTTCAGATTGTCAGTAGTGGTTTCCATAATTCCCTGTCTCTCACCATTGTTAAGGACCTCTGGAATATCATGAAATCTAATGGAGTTCATATTTATATATTGCATAGCACTACTGTACTATCACCATGGTCACTATATTTCTCACCACAATATATGAGACTGAAATTGTCCTTGACTTCATGATTAGGGAAGATTCCATGATTGGTATCATCCACTAAGCTGCTTCCTTTTCAACATATTGTAAGTTGTTTGTTGACATCCATACTGCCAAGGGTTTATTTTACTCAGTCTTCTTGGAGTTTCTGAGCTTTATTTGGAGGATCACTAGAAACACTTGCCCTCCACATCACTGTAATTAATGTTCCATGGCACCTCCGGCTCTTCTGTGTATATTCAGATGCATGGGCAAATGTCCAAAGGCAGAAGGCTGGGAACTCTTCTCACTGTCCCACCCAGGAAATGTCAGGGAGGCACTTAATTTCCTTTTGGGTTGGAAAAGGAGCCAGAAAGAGGAGTTTAAATATTCTTCGTTCTGTGAAGTTAGGGGAGGGCAGTGGAGGTTTGAAGAGAGACGGAAATAGCCTTTCCTACCTCCTGTCCATAACTCTCCTTTAAAAAAAATACTCTTTGTGAGATTATGAAAGAAGTGGTTGGGTTGGAAAACAAAACCTCCCACCCACTAAGCAGAAAACCTGTTTAATAAATGCTAAGAATAAATTCTCTTCAAATATTTTGTAACCATACTTTTATGGCATAGGACTATTCATTTACTATATTCACCATTCTCTAGTCCATCTTTTTTTTTGTTCGAATCTATAATTCTCATCCTACCTGAGGTGTTCTTGAAGAAGTCATAATAAAAATGAAACTATTGTGATTTAGTTGGGTACCACCATGAACCTTCCCTTCAATAGCTCTCTCAACCTCTTCCTACCCTTCCAATAGCCTGAAAAGACTTAAAAAAAAAAAAAAACTTCCAATGAAATATTTAACTTTTAATCTGAGAAAAATACCTAAATTATATAGAATCTACTTCTGCAGGCAAACACTTAGGAGCAATAAAAAACCTACTTTCAATGGTATATTAGGGAAAGCAAGACAGCACTTCCCACCAAACAAATAATTTTACAGAGTAATTGACTCATAGTTTGTTTCTTTTAGGAAATATTTTTTTCCATTTAAAAACATATTGAGGATAGCTGTTCTCAGTGGTGTCCAACATTAGCAGTTAAACAATTTACAAGAGATGAATTTTCCACTCTGGGTTCTGTAGAATGGTAAATTGGTAAAGGCCTCTTGAAATTACTGAGGCTGTCACACACTCACAAATTCACTGAATGCTATTTATGTGTCTTTGTAGCTTGCAAATTTAATGAGGCTGAAATCTGAGGAATAAAAATATTTCCACTACAAAAATGAAAAAATGTTGGAATGAAATCTAGGTTCATTGCATGCCTAAGATTTCAAGACCCAAACAACATTTTTCTTCCATAAGATCACATGGAGTGAAAATGAGTCAATGTTCATTAGGATTTTTGTTTAAAAGACATCAAAGCAACACTGACAATCTCACCATTTCACTCCTCTTGCTATCATCTGTGTAGACATAATATTCTCTACTTTCAGGAAGCCCAGAGCATCTTATAAATTGTTGGTACTCCTCGTGGAATGTGGATTGTGTAGTTATTGGCCCTGAATATATAAACTATGAATTAAGTGTCACTTGAATGGAAAATTATTTGAAGAAAGTACACTATGATTCATTTCTAATGAATGCTTTCATACGTCTCTCCAAATGTAGTCACCCAAAGTTTTCATAGAAGCAGGCCAAGAAATTATTCTTTCCTGTGATATTTTATCTAACAATTTTTAAAGTCAAATAATTCACTAAAGCTAAGAAGTTTCCTTTCATTATCAAGTAGCGCACATAGAAATTCCCTGTGCCTGGTTAAAATCTTACCAGAGAGCCAACTGAAATTAAACTACTTTCCAACCCCCAAAAGCATATATTCCACAGAAGACAATGAGAATGCTTGATAGAGACTCCAAAAACATAAACTGAATGCTTTGCTATTAACTTAACTCATGGAAGTGCTGCAGACCTTACATTTTTTAAAATAATTTTAATAATTATTAAATTTTAATAATTTTTTATATAACAAAGACTGAAAAACAATCAAACAAAAATAACAATATATCCTTCATTCCTAGACTTTGGGACTCAGCTCAGCGTTGTTGGCTGATGGTTGTGAATTTGATAACAACTTGTGGATTTTATATAAAATATAGATGAAAAAAATCAAACAAAATAATCTGCACATCCTTGACTTCTAGTATTTGGGACTCAGTTCAGTGTTCTTGGCTGACTGTTATGTAACATTACCAAGGACAGATTTTTTTGTGCTGTGCCAGATTGTCAAAGACCTTCCCTGCTAATAAGGGAAGTGAGGTCTAATCTGAAAGACAGGATCAGTAGTAAATATTGTTCAAATGGTGATGTGATCAGCTTTATAGATCAAAAATGTGTGACAATTTAAGGATGGAATTGCATCCAGAGCATTTGGATATAGTTGCAGTTTTTCAGGTGATGGATGATGAGGGACAGGGTTTAACACAGTGGCAATTGAGATAGACATGGGAAATGGATCTAAAAAATATCTAGCTATAACTGACTACATATTGCTTAAATGGGGAGAATTGGGGTTTCAATGTTTGTGGTTTGTGGGATGAAAAGTGTGAGAGTTACTCAACACTCATCAGCCTTGGGAAGAGGATTATCACTGGGGTTAGCATCAAGAATGACATCAAATGTCCTGGCTTGGGAGGCAGAGTTAATGATTTTAAGACAACAGGGGAGGTAGAGAATGATTAGAAGATGAGAAATTCTATTTTAGAGGTGCCCAATTTCAGGTGCCTATAATTAAAGGCCGTTGCATCAAACAGGCAATTAGAACTCTGATTGCCTGTTTGTACTAGAGTAACAAGTACAGTATTGCAAGTCTGTACTATAGTAACAAGAACTATTTCCTTTCTCTTTTCCTCTCTTTCTCCCTCAGGAAGTTCATAAAACAGCTTCAGGAGATGAATCTGACACCCCCGACGAAGGTGAACTTACGGCCGCAGTGGCTCTACAGATGCCTACAGCCTCTATTATTGTTTCAGTTAGACTAATTCAGGGTCCCACATTCAGGCTCATCTTTCTCTGCCTTTTCTCTGTGTGTACAAAGGTTTGAATGTTCTCTGATCATATTTCCTCAACCAATATCACCAGAGAAGTGCAACTTAACAGTAGAGGCCAAAGAAAGATTTAAATATCCTATTACCTTGAGTCCTAAAACCCCGATACTTTCTTTTATGCCATTATTGTCATAATCTGAGATTTCAAATTCTTTTATTCCAGTGTGGTTGAATGGCAAGAGTACCGAATTAGTACTGAACCACTTTTGTTCTCAGCACTTTTACTAATAAACTATGCTATTAAAATTTTGTTTTAGCATTTTTTTAACCCTTCAGCACGTACTTGCACTGTTAGGATCACACCTTTTATGACTTAATACTCACAATGGTATTGGCATTTAGTAACTTCTTAAATTTTTGTTTTATAGGTGGAAAAATAAATTTAAGGATATTAAGATGTTAGGTAATTTCTTTAGGGACATATAGCTAGTCAATATGGGGTTGGGATTTAAACCCACCATCTGAATAATATCTACTTTGATCTGCTGAATTGTCTAATTGCACAATACTGTACTGAGCTTTTACTAAAACCAGATAAAATCTAAGGAGCCTTCTAAGTCTAACAACATGAATCTACAACATCCACAGCTATAGAAGCAAAAAATTCATAGGAAAGACACAAACTAATTAAATAGACATTTTCATTAAGGAAAGCTTCAATGTTTGTGGGATGAAAATTGTGAGAGTTACTCATCACTCATAAGCCTTGGGAAGAGGATTATCACTGGGCTTTATTTCTAGAAGACTTTACTGTTGGAGATGAGATTTAGAGAACCTTTAATAAAATAGGAAAGAAGGTAGACATGAAGTAAAAGGTTATTCCAAGAATAATGAATGATGCAAGTGAGAATATAAGTGAGAAAGGCATGGCAGGGAATGGGATAGAAGGTGAGAGGATAGGGGCAACACTGGATTCTTTATTTCCCCATATCTTGTACGTGACAATCTAGAAGCACAGAAGAGTAGGTGATGGGAAGGAAGGGTGGGCAATTACACAGGTGATCTAGAGAAGCCCTTGACTTAGATCCTTAGAGACTGGGCAGAGAAACCAAAACTTTATGGTCTTTACTACAGTGAACGAAACAGGTTCTAAAAGAAGCACTTGGGCCTATGAATTTGATTGGGTAACCAGAAGGAAGAAGCAGTTACAGGAAATGTATGAAGTCCAAACATTAGGCCACATGCACAGACTAACATAGAGAACACATGAAGTAGGCTGTTCTCCCTTAAGGGACTGAATCGCCATAGGATAGATACTACAGAAAGGAACTTGGCTGTGGGAAAGTGTAATACTCTTTGTACAATGAGATAGAACTGGTTAAAAATCTGTTATACATATGTTATAAGCAGCAGCTTTGCACCAATTTTGGTCAAGTCTCTTAATCCCCAAGGCCAAGTTCCCTAAAGCTGGGAGTTTGTTTGAAATGCAGACTCTCAGGTGTCACTACAGGTCTGGCTCCACTTTGAGAAACACTGCCCTACACATTCTTATTTTTAGTTTCCTATCTATAAAACACTGATAATGGTTTCATTATAAGGTTATGTCAGGATTAAATAAAATAGTATTCTCTAAGTGCTTAGCAGAGTACTTGGCAAAGTAGGTGCTGAATAATTGGAAATTAATATATTATTATTGGTAGTAGTAGTATATATCAGAGAATTATTTTATAAATCTAAAATAGAATGTATGTTGTTGAAAAGAATAGTTAAATCTCACTTCAGAGTTTGACATTTTAATTTCTATTCCATATACAGAGCTTGACCAAGTAGGCTGCTAATTGTATGCAATTAGACCTATGTTTAGGAGAAAATGACCAGGTGGATGGATTTATTTTGAATGATGCCTCAATTGGCTGAATTTTGCTGAGAGATTATTGTTACATGAGGTTTCTGATTATTTTCCATATTACTGCCTAAGAAAGGGGATTGTGAGCAGGAAAACCAGTTGTTGGATTAATATAATTCTACTATGTAATGCAAATGTTATGCTAATGAAATAAAAGTTCAGACCTGCCCCCTTAATTACTCAGACCATCTCTTCTTGGGATATGAAAGCGTTCGTTTTTTTTTTATTTTTGCTTAGGTTTAATTTATTCTAACTATTCTTGATCAGGTTTGCAAATGGGTTCAAAAGAACTTTAGGCCTGACAACATTTTAATCAATTGCTAAATCTTCTTTCCTGTCCCAGTAGTATTTCATAAAATTAATGCACTCTGTATCCTCATTCCACCTTCATGTCTGCTTCTTAGCCCTTACAAAAGAAAACAGGGCTAACATTATGATAATAGTGATGATGGTGGTGATGGTGATGATCATGACAATGACAATGACAACTACAGCAATATTAACCTCCAACAATTATGGAGTGTTTAATTAACTCAGTCTTCTAGTTTGGAATACCATGTTCACTCCTTATTTCTATCCTTCATGGAAAACCTCTCCTATGAATTTCGGAGACACAAATCCAACTTCTTACTAAATTTTTAAGTTGGATGTAAAAAAATGAAATCATGCTTTTTTTCATCTCCCATTCCATTTGTCAGCAAATCCTGGCATCACTGTCAGTCTGACGTTAGCAACCATCTTCTTTCCTGTTGTGCAACTCTGCTTTGTAGGAGGAATTATTACTAACGTCTTGCATGCAATTGAGCAAAAGAGATATTGAAATAGATTTTTTAAAATTTTTGAGTTGCTTAGAACTTACTGAGGAATGGAGGTATCTTTACTAGTCATGATTCATAAAATGAAAAATATAACATAGAATGTGTAAAATAAAGAGTTAACATTTAATTAAGAAATCAGATTCATAGTAATTTAGGCTTCAAAAATTCCCCTTAGGCCAAGAATAATTTGTGTATGTGCACTCATGTGTGTGTAACATTAGACAAAAGTATAGAAGTGTATGGGAATTCAACAAGTGTCCAATGATAAAAATTTATTAAATATTTATTTAATGCATGTCTGGTACTATGCATTAAGGAAATGGGACTACAAAGATGAATGAGACAAAGTCTATATCCTCAAGGAACTTTTATTCTAGTAAGAAAGTGAAGTAAGGAAATAGTGTAAATAATCATTGACTCAACTTCCCAAACTTACTGTAACGGTAATGATTCAGAGCACTATTCACCTGTTGGAAGCAACCCAAATGGATCTGATAGTAAACAAAACTTAGATGATGTTTTCCCAAACCCAACACCATAAGCAATGACAAACATTGCAGGACTTGTATTTAACAAATCCCATAACTCTCATATTAAGAAAACTAAGACCAGAGATATGGAAATGGCTAAGGATTTATCTTTTTAAATCTCTGCATACCTGATGTGGCAATGTTGTGCTACAAAATGCCACCTCATGGTGAAAGGGTTTCCAGAACTGATGTAGACAAAAGTCTCTATGAGGTTTATCTCCCAAGAGTGTCTGTGTATTTGGGTGATCCATTCTTTAAAGACATGATGAACCTTGCATTGGGTTATTCCAGTAAATCAAGTAAGCTAGTGAGTGATATAGTGCTGGGAGCATTAAACTCCTTGTGAGTTCAATTCAAGAATGACATAGAAAAGATGGAGCACCAGAACACAAGCCAAGCTTTGGAAGCTTTTCTCAGACACTCAGTTGTGCTTTAAAATAAATTTATCGCTGACAAGAAAATGTTTCTACTAAAACACGATCATCATTAAAACTAAACGGAGCCATAACCCAAAGCCACTGTTCAGGTTAAGCAATCATTTACTCGTTTATTTTTATCATCAAATACTTACTGAGGACCTACTATGTGCTAGATACTCAGATAAGATACAAAAAGACTTGGTTCCAATCATCCAAATGTGAGTTTAGAGAAAAACATACTCCTAAACAAACAATTAACACATCAAATACTTGGATGGAAGTAGGGACAAAGTGTAATAGATGGTTTGTCTCACAGCTACAGTGAAGCTGAGTTTGAAAAGTGGAAAACAGTTAAGCAGGCAGACAAATGATAGCGTGAGTGATCCAGAAAAAGACAGCAATATTTTTAAAGACATCGGGAATTGGAAAATTTGCTGAGGGAGCAAGTTCTCTCACATCTGGCATTCCTTTTTAACTGTTCCCTAATTATGACATTTAGCAGAAATAATAGCCACTGGGAAGTCAGAATGATTTATCATGGTAAACAGAATGAAATGGGTTCTTAGTTCCTGGCTATGTAGCTGAGGCTATAGTTTCAGTAGTAAATTCTATTTTTCTATCTTAAGTAGTATAAGAGGCAGTATTTCTTAGAAGTATGATTTTCATTATTTTTGTGGATTGTTGAACCCAAAGGATATAAAAGAATAATACTGCAAATTTCTTAATATTAATACTGTATGTACAATAAATAAATTTTTTCATTTATTTATTCATATCACAAACATGATTGAAGGGCTTATCACATATCAAACACTATGTTAGGCTCTGGAGAATATAGAGATAAGTAAATACAGAAATACATTCTCAACTCCCAAGACTGAAAATCTAATGGGGTTTTCAGATACGTTCAAACTGATAAATCTTTTATTTGCTTATCCCTTATCATTCGGATAAAAGAATGTGATCAATGCAATAGTAGAAGTAAATGGGTAACAGAAGCATGAGCAAAGGTGACCTAACAGGAATGCATAAATATGAGACAACTAATAAAATCTGACCTAGCTCTGAACAATGAGAGAAGAGTAGTGAAAGTTGAACTAGGGAACAGCATAAACAAAGACAGAGGAAATAAAATGTCAGGGATTGTTAGGGAAGTTCCATATAAAATTTGGTGTGCTAGAGTACGAGGAAGACTGGTATAACCCAAAATGCAGGTAATTACTTAAAATGTATTTCAACTGTCAATGGTTTGTGTCCTTTTTGTCTTCACTGACAACCAACTTTCAGCCAAGTAGCATGATAACATTGTAGGTTGCTTTATATGGCTCTAAGCTGTTTAGCATCCAATAAAAAAAGCAATGCTTTTTGTTATAGTGAACAGCTGCTGTTAAGAACAAGATTAACAAATAAGGCAAAATGTGCTGCTAAGGGTTAGTTAATGCATTATATCAGTGTTAATTAAGGTATTATTAAAAGGCTGACTGTTGTCTCTTGTATTCCTAGAATTTACACACACACTTCATTAATCTTTGCTCTCCCTGCGGGATAAGCCACCGCACCTGTTCCATCTTCATGAGCATAAGTATTGCCTGCCAGATAGCTGGTGTGTGGCTTATGACAAGCATTGATGGCACGTGGCAGATCAAAGAGAAAACACTCTGGCATTTGATAAGGATTCTACTTTCTCTTCATTTTGGTGAAGGCCTTTTTTTTTTTTATTGTTTACAGGTATAAAATTGTAAGATGTACTCATTATTATTTTATACCAAATATAGCTGATTAGACAGCAGATGAAATAGAGAAGTAAAATATTGACAATGCATGTGAAGAACAGCATCATGTGCAGAGCATTATTTGCAGGCATGGGAAATAGAATCTATCTAGAAATTCTTGGAGTTAAGATTTAAGAGCTTTGAGGCACAAAGTAAATAAAAACAATAGCAACAATAGCTATTTTTATGGAAAATCTATTCCATCAGACACTATTTTGTGAATTTTGGATACATTACTACATTTTTGCCTATTGGCATTTATTTGAAGTCAAAATTATCCTAATTTATGGTTGAAAACCCCAGACTCCAATGATTAAGATACTTAACCACTGTCACACAGCTAGTAAAAGACAGAACTGGATTCACATGTAGGTGGATCTACCTCTATAAACTGTGTTCTTAGCCACTATCTTAAATTATTTATATTTGGTAACAATTGGCTACCAGAAGAATTCCAACCATGATGTTCGACCATGACAATTGATGGCTATCAGGGATTGTAAATATCAATCATGTCGATCATGATATTTTGCTTCTGAGTTGGTTGGCTTGTTAGAAAGTCATTGCTAATAGAATGAATTTCTAGGTAGATTGGGAGGCTAAGGGATAAATGCTTGTCATTCAGGATAGATTTACAGGGAAAAATATTAATCCTTGAGTTCCCCAAGCCCCAGAGTCTGGCCTTCAGACCTGTCATATCTGGTCAAAAGTGATCATTCTTTTGAGGTCAGAGGGACTCATCATGAAATTAAACCCATGAGAGAAAACTATATCCACTTAATAATATTTTATGTTAAATACAACTATAAATCTTACGCAAATGGCTCATTTCAGCTAAGCATTGTGTTCTTGTCCTATGGGTTACTATACAGTAAAACAAATTATAATTGCAAAGCTATTTAGTGATCATGGAATTAGAGCAAAGGAGTCATATGAACATATCCATCTCCTATGTAGAAACAGACCTTCCAACTAGATAGAATGCAAATCATCAGGGCATAAGGCATCTCCCCAAACAAAGGGAAACATACTGACAAAAATCTTGCTTTTAGGCTCCTCTTTATTGCATGCTTTATATCGGTCACTCCATTCTTTTGAAAAGTTGTAGCTTTCAGAAACACGTTGAAAGTCTGATTAAATATTTTTGAAGCTACATTTTCACCATTATGATTGTACCCAAATAGTTGCACATTTTCAACTTATTATTAAGTGCATTCCTTCCTCAGATACCAAACGCCATTCACTTCTGGGTATTTTTTTTTTTTTCATATGATTTCTTGGAGGTGATCCTTATGTTGTTTACCACTCATGTACTTTTGACATGTTAAGAAAAATGACCACTATGTGTACCCACATTGTATGAGATGGGCATGACTATAAGAGCTTTGATGTGCTCCTGACTGGTTTCCATGAATACTGTCTTGCTATTCTAGCATTATTTTCTCTACTAGACCCAGAATGATTGTTTAAAATATTAATCTTAAAACATCAATTTTCTGCTATATTTTCTAAAATAGGTGGCCTCTCTTTGTGATCAAAATCCTTACCATGAGCTAACAGGCTTGCAGTATTTGGCCCCCAACCAGCCTTATCTCTTACCAAAGTCACTTTGTTCGTTGTTGGCCGATCACACTGGTTGTCTCTCAATCATTTGAATGCACCAGTGTATGTTCTATTAGAAAGCCTCATCAAGTACATTTTACCTTACCTAAGCTGCTTTTTCTCCTTTTTAACTATTTAATTCCTACTTATCCCTTATATTTCAGATAAATTTAATTTCATGAAAAAGTCTTCTCTGAGTTATTGATCTAAGTCCTATTTCCCTATTAGATACTCTTATATTATCAGAGACCCCTCTTTTATAGATCCTCTCTAAGTTATAATTTGTATTTGTTCATACAATTATTTGATCAATATCTGTCTCTCTCACTATACTTCAAACTACACAGGAGTTCTATTTGAAAAGTAGCATTATCACTGATGACTAGCACAGTGATTGATATAGCACAGCAGGTGCTCCCAAACATTTGTTCAGCAAATTAATGCAAGCCATGGTAATTTTCTGTCTCCCTGTGATTTTTTAAAATTTATTTTCAAAATTAAACTATTTTAATTATTTCCCTTATTATAAAATGACTTCATACTCATTGTAAAAACTTCAATATAGAAATATATTAACATAATGTAGAGAATAAAAATCTGACAAAATTCCTGCTCCACCCCTAAGAGATGACTGTTTCCACTTACAGGAATATTCTTCTAGTCTTTAATTTCTCTATGGTATGTGTATGTACATAGTTTTTGTGTGACCAAAACCATATTATCTGGGAAGTTTCATTTTACATTTAATATGATGTGGAGACATTTCAATGCCAATACGTATAAATCAATCTCATGTTTTTAGACACCTGTCTAGAATGGTGTTGTGTAAATGTGTTATAATTTGTTTTATTACTTCTTAACTGAATTATATTTAACTTAATCCCAATTGTAAACAATGCCTATCCTTGCAGGCTCATTTGTGTGAAATTTTTCAGTGTTTACATAGATTCCTAAAAATGGCATCATTGAATCAAAGGTATGCCTGTCTTAAATGTCTTCATAATTTTTTTCAAATTTCTTCCATAAAGATTTTGAAATGTTAATATCCACTAAGAGTAAAAGAGTATCCTCATATTAAAGTTGAATACTTCCCTAAATTGAAAGTTTTCATTAACCTGTGAAATTAGCCTCAATATTCCCCTATGGTTAATACTCTTATTAATGAGATAACTCACAAAGAAATTAAAATAATTGTATATAGGAAGGTAACAGCATACATCCTTTTGATTTCTGGGTCGATTTTTAAAGACATAAGTGTTTAGAATCTTTGAGGTAGCAATTGATAAAAATCATTGATAAGTAAGGCCCTGAGTTTGAAAACATAATACTTAAGATTAGAGTGTATTATGCCATGGAACTTCATTATAAAATAAGCTCTGTATAAGGTAAGAGTGATCTAAAATTGTGAAAATAAAGGAGAATGATCAACTATAACCATGAAAATAATGGAAACTTCCACTTGGATGGCTTTAGGCCCAGATTTCTAAGAAAATTTACCCAATTATTCTTCGCCTTCTACTTCTGTTGATTCTCATCATGAATATTAAAGTAATCAAAAAAAGTAATTGCAGGGTTTTAGAAATATTTTCCATGCATCAAACATATTTATATCTTTTTATCCTTGTGTTTTGAAACCTTCTGTAGACTTCCATGGATACATAAAATTTGGCAATAATATAGTGCTAAAATCATATGCTGGGAAAAAAAAAATCAAGAATTATTTCAAGTTAATAAAAAGGAAAAAAAAATCCAGTTATCCAGAATTATGTTATGATGATAAAGCACTTTGTTAGGAAGTCAAAGTGTTAAGATGGTATGGTTTACAACAAGCATCAGCTAATGAAAGTTTATGAAAGCCACGTCAGGCTCCTTTGCCATCCAACTAATTTCTCTGAGTGTCCATCTTGCGATTGGAAGATATGATCATCATCAAAGTGAAATAATACAAAGAAAGCAATTCACACAGTGTCTCTTAAAATTCCAATGCCAAGGTTAACAGCATTGTACTTCCTTACTACGAGGAAGCTATTCCTTAGTTCAAACGAGGCTTCTTGTATCTCAGACCTATTTTCACTTGATCAATCCTGAATGGAAAGAAAGCACAGCTGGTCACATCTCTACTCAATAGCCATGACAACCCCTCAGACTTTATAAGCCTCTGGCTGTTTCTACATGACATAAAAAAAAAAAAAAAAGCATTTCAAAATAGAATATTTCAAACTCTTGGATGGAAATGGTGATCTTACCAGGCTGGAGTTCCTCAATAGCACCGCTATTAAAATTTCAGGCCAGACAGTTATTTGTTAGGAGGGGCTATCTTGTGTATTGTAGGATATTTAGCAGTATTATTGATACCGGTACTACCCCTCAATATTTTACAATCAAAAATGTCTCCAGACATTGTCAAATTTCCGTTAGAGGACAAATATTGCTCACCATCCAGTGAGCATCCGCTCTATTCTTGTTTTAGGGAAGACTACTCAGTCACAATTGGCAAGGGAAATGTTTATATGCCAGACAAGGTCTTGATATACTTAATTTGTCAGTTAGATGTACCCAATAAAGGATTTCAATTATTAAAATGTAGGAAACATCATGTTTCTCAATAGGCTGTTTCCAAGTCTGAAAAATAGATTGCTCTGGGAAGGAAGCTCTGCATTGGGATGTTATGAAGGTAAGTACCTTGCAGCACATCTTAACATATGCACCATGATTCATTTGCCTACTTTGTGCCAGACATGAGTTCATGAAAAATAATCCCAAGAGTTTTAAGCAATTAACTCCTAGTCCACATTTAGAATTGTACATGTGTCCCCAGACACATGCAAACACACACTTAAATCTTCATATCAGAAATGGGATATCTACAAATCAATTCATCATCCTTTTTGATAGAAGATTATTTTTGTTAGCACTAAAATATAAAAGCTCTACATCTTCATATTAGTAGAGGAAGTACGCGAGACTAATATTTGTTGGTCCTCTACTGTTTCACAAGCTTCAAATATATTAACATATTTAACCTTAATATCCATGCTGTCAAATCACTGTTAGTATTTCAATTTCATTAAAAGGTAGAGAAATGGAGACTGAGTAGGTTTAAATGAATTGACTAAGATGAGACTGTAGGAAATGACTAAGGTATGAATCCATCTTAGATCTAATTCCAAAGCCAACATTCTTTTTCCACAATATTATGGAAAAATATTTTCTTCAAAAAGTTTAAAAAAATTCCCAAAATCCCATTTTGGGGATTTGAAGTGTCCCATTTGTGAAGAAAAATATTACACGAGATAAAATCAAAATCACTTTGCTTATAAAAAATAGTTCTTAAAATATAAAAAGAACATTTATAGGTCTGAATGATATGATAATGAACACACATTTTAAGAATTGAAATTTAGAACCATTTAAAATAGAAAATGAATTCTTAGCCAAAATATGTGCTCCTGGAAAATAAAAAAGGAACATAACCAAAAGGCATTGAAACTAAATCACTTCCTGAGCCATAATGAGCTTAGGTTTTTAATCAGACTAATGAGAAAAGATCTGTAATTCAGCACAGCTCATGAGTCATACCATAAAGTTTCTCCCTACAGTTTCATGGCAGGCCTTGATGTATCATTCATTAGGTACTTGGAAAAGTAACATTTTCAAGAACACAATGAACTGCAGACAGACAGGAAAAACAATGAGGAAGCAGCCCTGGTCCTCCCTTCCAAACTGCCCTTTACTTCTGTCAGTGTGCTCTCATTCACTAATCTCCAAGTTGTAATTACTACTTCTGGTCTGTATTAATTCGGTGAATCACCGGTGGCCTTGGAAATTGTGTTCCTCAAGACCCATATAATAGAAGTGTGGGGTGGGGTGGAAACTCCAGTGGGGGTGGAGAGTGGGGAGTGGGGATGCAATCAATTCATTCTCAGGCACCTCTCCTCACCCACTCCACAGGAGAGCAACGACACAGCTTAAAATTCATTGATAGATCTCTTTGCAAGGCCTGTCCAATATGACCTCAAATATTCTCAGTATGCATCATCTATGGGTAGGATAACCATGGTGCTAGTGGTCTGGATGTGAAATTTACCACACATAAGCAATTACCTATAGTTTAAAGACTAAGAAGATATAACTAGCATCATAAGAATGGGAAAACAAACACCAGATGTACTCACCATTAAATTGGAATTAATCAATCAATAATTACGTGCACATATGGAAATAACATTAATCAGAAATCAAGTAGGAGGCAGGTGGGAGGAGGGGATGGGTAAATTCACTCCTAACAGGTACAATGCACACTATCTGGGGGATGGGCACATTTATAATTTTGACTCAAATGATACAAAAGCAATTTATGTAAACTGTAATATTCTTTAAAAAAAAAAAAGCCAAAAAGGATCCAGGAAACCCAGAAAACCACCTAGAGAGAGAACCATTTGTTTAGGGGATCCTTTAAAAATGAAAGATAGGTACAACAGAGAATTATGATATGGCAGGAAAAGCAGAGAATCTGGGTCTGACACATTTTAGCTGATTGACCTTCATGGAAAGTCTGAATTTCCCTAAATCTCAATTTCCCCATCTGTAAAATGGAGATGATGAGAATCATGCTTCACAGGTTTCTTTCGATAATAAAATATAATAATGCATCTGGAATAACATCAAAGTTCATTTTACTATGTTTTATATTTATAGCTGTTATTTTATAATTAAGTTTTATTGAGTACACTGTTATTATAAGAGGCATGTCTAGTCCTCACTATTTAGTAAATGCTTGGTTTTTCTATTAAATTTTCATGTATTCTTTATATGAGAAGAGGAAGGTTTATTTCATTAATACCTGTATGATTCTTGGAGCAGTCCTAATCCTTCCTGTATAACGCACTTCCCTAATTTCTGAATGGATTTCCTCCTGGGCAGGACTGGACAAAAGATAAACTGATCTGTACCAGCATTTCAGCTTCTGATCTGACCACAAGCTTTCTTTCTTTTTGTCCTCCCTCCCCTCCCACCTGTTTGACTGCCTGCCTTTCCTCCTCCTCCTCCTTAACATTCTCCTCCTCCTTCTTCTCTCTTCTCCGCCCCACATTTGCAAATTATTTTCTTGAATTGCTGGTTGATGCTTTCGTGTTCTTTCAGACTCCTGTCTTCTTCCCTTCCTTGGAAACCTCTTCCAGGGCTGTAGGCTTGGCTGTAATTACAGTTATGGCCATTAGGGAGCAGCAAAATGCAAAGGAGCATCACCGAATCTTGGAAAAAACTCAGTAGAATAGTCCAACTAAAGCAGAAACCTGGTCCACCCGCTCCTCTGGGGAGTTCCTGACTTCCAACCTATGTGACATCCCAGAAGATAATATATGACTGTGGAAAACAAACAGTCATTAAAGTCAGAAAAATCGGGTTTTGAATCATTTCCAACTGTATGATCTTCGGAGATAACTTAATTTCTCTGGGCCTTGGATTCGTTATTTAAAAAATATCATCCAAATAAGAATGTAACACTTCCATGTGTGTGTGCAAAACAACACACATAGAGACTGAGTCATAAAGGGTATTTAATAAATGTTATTTTCCTTCCCTAATTTTTTACTAACCCGCTTGTATTGACTTTGCCAATCTTCACTTCAGGGCAGCCTAACTCAATGTAACTATTGATATCTAGAGCCACATCTGAACACTCAGCTAGCTTACCATCTACCCGTCAGCCTGATACACCTCCACTCCCAATTCCTGCCTCTTGCAGACTTTGAGCTTTCTCTACAGTTAACTCCGACTGTATTGCGACCTACCGAATGATGAGGAGTCAGCTTTATGATAATCTTGGATCAGACATACAGGAAACAGCAAGAAGACCAGAGTGATAGACTGGCTCTAATATAGCTCTCAGTGAACTCCACCTTTGCTTCCTCAGAACCTAGTCTAATGCCTTCCCCTTAAGCAACTTGCTTGTAACCACTAAAATACACAAACATCCAGGGGATATCACTTCTCTACTTAAGTAAAAGATTCTGACTTTTATTTTGCTAGTGGATTTTGTCCCTTCTTGTCTCACTAACGTTGATCAAACACGAGGTTTATTGGAGAGGGCTTTGTGGCAAACAACTGCGGGTAGTTTCTTGCCAACAGCCATCAAAGAACAGAGACTCTCAGTCCAACAGCCCTTATAGAACTGAATCCTCCCAACAACCACATAAGTGAGCTTGGAAGCAGATTTTCCCCAACTGAGCCTTCAGATGACATGCCTGGCTAACAACTTGATTGCAGCCTTGTGAGAGACCTTAAAGCAGAGGACCTAAATAAGCTCTGCCCAGATTTCTACCTTGCAGAAATTGTATATAATAAATGTATTTTGTCTTAAGCTGCTAAATTTTGGGGTAGTTTGTTGCACAGTAATAGATAACTAATACAATGAGTGGAAGCGCTGAGATGAGATCAGAGTGTAGGTGGGAGCCACAATATGCAGGGCCTTATAGGGCCACAGCAAGGAAATTGAACTTTATTCTAAGTGCAGTGGGAAAGCAGTGGGGATTATTCAGCATAGGAAAGCCATGCTCTGAATTACATTTTAGAAAGATTTCACTGGCAGCTGTGAGGTGATTGGACTGTACGTGACTGTTTCAGTGGTATTTTGCATGTGTTCTTACCCGAATTAAAATTATTTATTCTGTCTTCTGAGAAATGGAAACACTTGTTCCCTACTATATCTTCAATAACACTCACAAACAGAACAACTTGTTCTTTTTTTTTTTTTTTTTTTTTTGAGACAGAATCTTGCTCTGTCACCTGGGCTAGAGTTAGAGTGCCGTGGCGTCAGCCTAGCTCACAGCAACCTCAAACTCCCGGGCTCAAGTGATCTTTCTGCCTCAGCCTCCTGAGTAGCTGGGACTACAGGTGTGTGCCACCATACCCAGCTAATTTTTTCTATATATATTTTTAGTTGGCCAGATAATTTCTTTCTATTTTTAGTAGAGACGGGGTCTTGCTCTTGCTCAGGCTGGTCTCGAACTCCTGACCTTGAGTAATCCTCCCGCCTTGCCCTCCCAGAGTGCTAGGATTATAGGCATGAGCCACCGTGCCCAGCCTTAATTTATATTTTTCTAATGATCAATGATGTTAATACCATTTTATGTGCTTATCTGCCATCCATATATTCTCTTCAGTGAAATGTCTGTCATGTACTCTACCCATTATCTAATTGGAATGTGTATTTTTTTTTTACAGTTGAGTTTTACATATTCTTTATATCTTCCTAGACATGATTATTTTGCCAGACATGTGACTTGTGAATATTTTATGCCAGTCTTTAGCTTTCATGCTCGTAGTGGGTTCTTTCACAAAGCAAAAGTTTATGATTTTGATGAGGTCCAGTTTAACAATTTTTCCTTTTATTAGGTATGTTTTTCTGTCAAATGTAAGAACTCTTTGCCTAGATCTAGATACCCAAGATTCTCTCAATTTTTTTTCATAAAGGTTTCTTAGTTCCACATTTTATATTTAAGTCCATGATCCATTGTGAGTTAATTTTTATATAAGGTGTAATATTGGGTATGAGGTTCATTTTTGGCCTATGGATGGCCAATTGCATAACCAGAATCATGTGTTGAAAAGTCTATCCTTCTTCGATTGAACTGCTTTATCACCTTTGTAAAAAATCAGTTGGTAGATATCCACATTTAAAAAAGTTATGAACTTAGACTTCTACCTCACACCATGTGCAAAAATTAATTCAACATGGATGACAGATTTACATGTAAGAGTTAAGAATATAAAAATCTTAGAAGACAACATGAAGGTAAATCTTAGTCTGTATGACCTTTGATTAGGCAGTGCTATCTTAGCTATGACATCAAAAGCACAATTAGTAAAAGAAAAGGTAGATAAATTGGCCTTCTTTGACCTTAAAATTTTGTGCTCCTAAGGACACCATAAAGAAGTGAAAAGACAATAGACAGAATGGGATAATATATTTGCAAATCTTATGTCTAATGAGGGATTTGCACCTACAATATACACCAGCAATTCAAAAACAAAAAATAAATAACCCATTTTTTTTAAATGGGCAAAGGATTTGAAAGATACACCTTCAAAGAAAATATACAAATGGCCAATAAGCACAAAAAAATAATACTCTAAATCATGAATCATTGGAAAAATGCAAATCAAAACTACAATATGATACTTTATACACACTAAAATGGCTAAAATAAAAAAGACAGTTAATAAATGCTGAAAAGGATATAGCAAAATTGGAACTTTCGTTCATTGATAGTGGAATTATAAAATGGTATAGCCACTTTGGAAAACAGCATGGCAGTTCCTCAAAATGGTAAGCATATAGTGACCATATGACCTAGAAATTCTACTAATAAGTATATATATTCAAGAAAAAGAAAACATGTTCACCTAAAGACTTGCACACAAATTTTCATAGCAGCATTGTTGATAAACAACAACAGCAACAAAAATAACAAGCCAGAGCATGAGGAAAAGAATATCAAAAATGGAAATAATACAAAATGGTGGATGGATAAAGAAAATATGATATATCTACACAGTGGTATAATTTTTGGCAATACAATGTAATGAAGTTCTAGTGAATGCTACAACATGGACAAACCTTGAAAACGTTATGCTAAGTGAGAGAAGCCACTCATAAAATACTATATATTGACTGCATTCATATGAAATGTTCATAATGGGCAAATCCATACAGACAGAAAGCATATTAGAGTTGTCAGGGATTCAGGGGAGGAGGAGATGAGGAATGACTGCTAATGATTATGGAATTTCTGTTGAGGCTGATGAAAATATTTAAAAAATGGATAGTGGTGGGGGTCATATAACTATGTGGATATTCTAAAAAACAGAATTTTTCCACTTGAAAAAGGATGAATTTTATGGCATATAAATTATATCTCAATAATGCTGTTATTTTTCTTAAAAATAAAATCAAAAGAATCAGTTGGTCATTTTGCATGAATCTGTTTCTGACATCTATTTTGTTCCTTATTTGTCTACTTTTCTGCCAATACCATCTTATTTTGACTACTATAGCTATAAGCTTCAACATCAGGCCAAATGACTCCTCCTACTTTATCCTTAGATTTTAAAATTGTTTCATTATTTTAGGTCCTATGCGTCTCCATATAAAGTTTAGAATAATCTTGTCTACATCTGCAAAAAAACTTCTCTGCTATTTTGGTAGTAATTACATTAAATATATAGATATACTTGGAGAGAACTGACATATTTACCATGTTGAATCTTCCGATGCACATACATGGTATATCTCTCCATTTATCTCAGTCTCCTTAGATTTCTTTCACTGGAATTTTGCAATGTACCGCAAACAGATCATGTACGTGCTTTTTTAGGTTTGTAACTAAGTATTTCATTTTTTTGGTGCAATTATATTATTTTAAATTTTGGTTTCCATATGTTCATTGTTAGTATATAGAAATTCAATTGATTTTTGTGTATCTTATATTTGGAAACCTAGCTGAACATACTTACTAGTTTTAGGAGTTTTCATTAGATTTTGGGGAGAGATTTTCTACATAGACAGTCATGTCATTTGCTAATCAGGGCAGTTTTATTTCTTCTTTGTCAATGTTTAGGGCTTTTATTTCCTTTTCTTGCCTTATTGTACTGACTAGAACATGCAGTAGAATGTTTAAGAGAGGTGCTGAGATCAGACATCCTCACCTCATTTCATGATGTTAGGGGGGCAACACTCAGTTTTTCTTCCTTAAACAAAGATTTCAAAAAACTAATGAAGAGGTTCCTGCCCTGGCCTGCTAAGTCTGAACCAAAGGCCAGAAAGATCAGAAACATGTGGTGCCAACACAGGTCTCAGTGAGTTTGAAGACAAGCATTCACATGGGCTATTGGCAAGCTGGAACATGAGAATCAAACACTAGTATTTGGGCACAGGGCAGAAAACCTGGGCTGAGAAACACTTCTCTACAATATTTATAGGTGAAACTAGTGAATAATCACTAAGATTTTCTGATGAAATACCTTATTTATTGTGCAATTTGCTTATTTTCTTAGTGGTTAGGAGTTATGGCTCAGAGTCAGGAAGACCTGGGTTTGAAGGTAGTATCTGGGATTCTTAGCCCATTATTTCTATCAGTTGTTTCACTTTCAAAATGGGGACTGTATTAGGACCTAATATTGCTGTTTTAGAGAACCGAGTAAAATATATTAAAAGTATTTCTATCAATTCTCTTTCTATAATCTAATATTAAAAGTGCTAGCGAGGTAGTGGGGAAAAGTTTGCTTATTCTGTGTTGTGTATTTTCCCCCAGATATTGTAGCTAGAAAGCAAATCATTACAATAAAAACCACTAACATTACTGTCTTGATCATGTTGGTAAGATATAGCTTAACTGAGAATCATAGCACACCTTGCTAAATGTCATAATTATTTAGGTAGTTGTGTCTTACATCATTTTCTGAATTGTAGCATTTGGCGAAAGTCAAATCCTTTATAATTTTTAGCTGCATTGCTGACTCTTCCGATTTTGACTCGATATGGTATTATGGAAATTACTGATCAACCTGAGAATACTTTACATTATTCCAAATTATTTTCTATTGAAACTTTCTACTCAAAGAATCCCTAGCAACAACATCACCATGCTTTCTAAGTTGTGCAGAATCTCTAGTCCACCCTAGACCCAGTGAATCAGAATCTGCATGTAAACTAAGTTCCTGTTAATTCCTAGCACTTTAAAGTTTATAAAATATTGGACTATAACACTAGATCCATGAAACTACTAGTTTTTGACAGCAATGATAATAACAGCAAAGATTCTATGATCAAAAGTTTGGAAAACAACAGGTTGAATACATTTAAATGTTTCTTTACTTTTGGGTTTCTCAGACACTTTAACATTTGAATATAAATTATCAGTCCACACAAATATATTATATTTTCCAAATGCATTTGGCTCTGAACTTTCTTTTTAGCAAAGCAACTAATTTTCTGCAGAATAACTTCAGAAAATCCTCATTTAAATAAATTTTCCAATGAGACAGAATTATAATTATAAATGAAATTTTTAAGATGTTTGGCATCTCTAACTTCTGAGGACTGGCACAATATTCAAATTTTGTTACAGGTGAGATGGTTTATTTAAAAATCATGATTTTAGCATATGTATGCATTCTATAACTGTGTACTTGATCCTTTAGAAGTTTATCAGTCTATAATTTTGCTAGCTGGCAAGGTTAGCAGTGGCACTAAAGGCCATTGTCTGCTGGAGAAAGGACTAAGGCAGAAATCATGACTTCTATGGGAAGTCAGCATTCCTAAGTTTCATCGGCAGAGTGTCATTTGGACAGAGTCTCTCTAAATTTGAGAACTAATGAGCATCAACCAAGAGCAATGAAATGAGAAATGTGGCAGAGAAATAATTGAACGTTTGTTGGATGAGAAGTCAAGAGACAGTGTATTTATTAGTACCATTCCTGTTACTAACTAGCTGTGTAAATTTGGGTCAGCCACTTAATTTTCAATATCCTCAGCTTCCTCCTACATATGAAGATAGAGTCAGCATTTAGTAGTTATTATAAGCATGATTTAGGAATTAGAAAGATTTAAGACTGAATCCTGGCTCTGCTACTTATTTATTCTGTGACCCTGGACATGTTACTTGATCTCCTTAAGCTAATGTTCTCATAGGGTTCTTGTGAGGATTAAATAAAATAATGCTTATAAAGTACTCAGTGCTCTCAAAAACTGGTAGTTATTATCATTTGGAGACTGAATTCAGAGTGATTAAAAGTACATGCTCTGGGATCAGACTGTCTTGGTTTTAATCCCATATCCATCATTTCTTAGCCACTGAACATTGAACAAATAAATACCCTAAGCCTCAGTTCTTTAATCTGTAAAATGGAGATAATAAAGTTCTTGTGTATTGAAGTTTCTGTAAAGATTAAAATAACACATACAGGTAAAGATTTAGCTTAGAACCAGACACATATTAAGCAATAAAAATTTCAGGAATAATCTTTATTAAAAGTATTCAAGTAAAATTAGGCAGTTGCCATAGAGGGGTAGGATTAGGCCTACAATCTAGTTACTGGGTGGTGACATCTTAGATGTAAATCTTAATATACTTCTTTGGCCGATTAATACATGAAGAAACAAACACAGAAAGACACAGATGCCCAAACTAAGAGTCAATAACTTTCAATAGCCTGTCAGGTATAAGACATAGTGACAGTAACTATAAAATGGAATAGATGGAATTTTCTTTTTTAATGATCCTATTATATATTTTTTTTACTTCATTATTTTTAAATTAATGTTTAATTGACAAAAAATTGAATATATTGATCATGTACAGCATGGTCTTTTGAAATATATACACATTGGCTAAATTGAGCTAAATAACATATATAACTTTGCACAGTTATCATTTTTTGTAATGAGAACACTTAAAAATGACTCTATTAGTCATTTTGAAGAATATAATACATTGTCATTATATCCTTTGACTAACAAATTCTTCTCCACCTCCCCACCCTGGCTCCTGGTAACCACTATTCTACTCCCTTCCTCTGTGAATTCAACTTTTTTTATATTCCACATATAAGTGAAATCAAGTGTTTTTTTATTTATTTTTTATTTTTGTTCCTGGCTTATTTTGAATAACATAATGTCCTCCAAGTTCATCCATGTTGTTGCAAATGACAAAATTTCCTTCTTTTTTAAGGCTGAGAATTAGTCCACATTCTCTTTATTCATGTGTTGCTGGAAACTTTGGTTTATTCCATGTCTTGGTTATTATGAATAATGCTGTGAGAATAATGGGAGTGCAGATGTATTTTTAACATAATGATTTCATTTTCTTTGGCTATATAATGCGATTGAGAATTTCTGGATCATATAGTAGTTCTATTTTTAATTTTTTGAAGAACCTCCATACGGTTTTCCATAATAGTTATACTAACTTCATTTTTACCAACAATGTGCAAGAGTTCTCTTTTCTCTATAATCTTGTCAAAACTTGTCACCCTTGTCTTTTTGATAATAGCCATTCTAACAGGAGTGAGATGATATCTTATTGTGGTTTTAATTTGCATTTCCCTGATGACTAGTGATATTGAGCATTTTTTCATATACCTGTTGGCCATTTGTATTTCTTCTTTTGAGAAATATCTATTCAAGTTCTTTGCCCCCTTTTAAAATTGGGTTATTTGTTTTCTTGCTATTGAATTGTTTGAGTCCCTTATATATTTTGGATATTGACCCTTTATCAGATGCACGGTTTACAAATATTGTTTTTCATTTCAGAGGTTGTCTCTTCACTCTGTGGATTGTTTCCTTTGTTCTGCAGAAGTTTTTTAGTTTGATATAATCACATTTGTTTATGTTCACTTTTGTTTCCTGTGCTTTGGGCATCATATCCAAAAAATCATCACCTAGACCAATGTCAAGAAGCTTTTTCCCTATGTTTTCTTCTGATAGTTTTATAGTTTCAGGTCTTACATTTAAGTCTTCAATCTATTTTGAGTTGATTTTTGTTCATAATGTGAGATAAAGTTCTAATTTCATTCTTCTACAAATGGGAGCAGAAGAAGTCAAACTATCACTCTTTGCTGACAATATGATCTTATGTCTAGAAAACTCCAAAGATTCAATAAAGTGACTCCCGGAATTGATAAATGACTTCAGCAATGTCTCAGGCTCCAAAACCTATGCACACAAATCAGTAGTTTTCACATATGCTAACAATCAACATTCATAAAATGTCTATACTACCCAAAGTGATTTACAGATTCAATGCAATCCCCATTAAAATATCAGCATTATTTTTTGCAGATATTGAAAAAATAGTTCTATGCTTCACATGGAACCAGAAAAGACCCCAAATAGCTAATGCAATTCTACATAATAAGAATAAATTGGGAAGCATCACTTTACCACACTTCAAGCTATACTACAAGTCTACAGTAACCAAAACAGCATGGTACGGGCACAAAAACAGAGACATAGATACATGGATCAGAACAAAGAAAATGGATATGAATACATCCTTATATTGCCATCTGATCTTCGACAAAGCAGACAAAAACATACACTGGGGTAAAGAATCCTTACTCAATAAATGGTGTTGGGAAAATTGGATAGCCACATGTAGAAGGCTGAAACCTCTCACCTCTCACAAAAATTAATTCACAATGGATAATAGACTTAAACCTATAGCATGAAACTGTAAGAATTCTAGCAGAAAATGTGGAAAAACTCTTATAGACATTGGCTTGGGCAAAGAATTTATGAAAAAGACCCCAAAAGCAATAACAGCAACAACAAAAATAAATAAATTGGACCTGATCAAATGTAAAAGCTTCTGCACAGACAAGGACACAATCAATAGAGCAAATAGACAACCTACAGAATGGGAGAAAATATTTGCGTGGCATACATCCAATAAAGGGCTGATAACTAGAATATACAAAGAACTCAGGTAAATCAGCAAGAAAAACATCAAACAACCTCATTAAAGAGTGGACAAAAGACATAAACAGAAACTTTTCAAAAGAAGATAGACTAATGGCCAATAAACACATGAAAAAAATGCTCAACATCTCTAATCAGCAGGGAAATGCAAATTAAAACCACAATGAGATGTCACCTAATTCCAGTGAGAATGGCTTTTATCAAAAAGTCCCCAAACAACAGCTGCTGGTGAGGATGCAGAGGGAAAGGTACACTTATACACTGTTGGTGGGACTGCAAACTAGTACAAGCTCTATGGAAAGTAGTATAGAGATAACCCAAAGAACTAAAAGTAGATCTACCATTTGATCCAGCAATCCCACTACTAGGTATTTACCCAAAGGAACAAAAGACATTTTATAAAAAGGCAACTGCACTTGAATGTTTATAGCAGCAAAATTCACAATTGCAAAGATGTGGAATTAATCCAAATGTCTATCAATACATGAGTGGATTAATAAAATGAGGTACATGTATACCATGGAGCAGTACTCAGCCATAAAAAAAAGGTGACCTAGTATCTTTTGTAACAACCTGGATGGAACTGGAGCCCATTCTTCTTAGTGAAATATCACAAGAATAGAAAAACAAATACCACATGTACTCAGTATTAAATTGGAACTAATGGATCAACACCTATGTGTAGATATGGAAGTAAAATTCAAGGGAAATCAAGTATGTGGGAGGGGGAGGAGGGGATGGTCACACCTAACATGCATAATGCATACTAACTGGCTGAATGGCACACTTACAACTTCAACTCAAACTGTATAAAAGCAAATTATATAACCAAAACGTATGTGCCCCTGTAAAATTCTGAAATAAAAGAATAATAATAAATAAAAATAAAACCACTGCTCTTACAATTCATGGCATACTGTACCATATAATTGATAAAGATTTTTTTGTGTGTTTTGAAATTCCAGTAAAAGTAAGCACCTTGACATATCAAGTATTGCTGTGTTTAACTATAGAACAATAGTAATTACTACAAAGAATGACAGGGCAGATGGATCTTATTATAGAACACCGGGTAGCTTGAAGAAGAAAAATTGATGAGTTAAATTCTTTAGGCTCTCATCTCAAGATCATAGAACCAGAATTGTTCTAAAAGATTCACTTTTTTACTGTAGGTTTGGCATTGATCTCATTGAAAATAAGACACACAATTTAATTTTGTGTTGCAAAATAAAAAAGAGAGTGTTGACTTTGCAGCCTCCCAAGTTGCTCATGTACAAAATAGAGCATTGTTCAGGAAGGATTGGGATCTTGAAACTTAGAATCAGACTATCTGGTTGGACTTACATATGGCTGAAAATCTTGAACTCCTGAGTTACTCAAAGCTTCCCTTGCCTGTGGAAGAGGCCTGCCAACCTATGTCCGAAGAGACTAACCTTTCCTTCTCTGAAGTACCTATAAGTAACCTCGCCTGGGCTGGTTGTCTTGCAAGGGGTGCTTTTTCTTGTCAAGACTGACTGTAACCATCTCTCCTTCCCTCTAAACTCACTAGAGTCAGATCACAGTATGTTTCAGTTGGATCAGTACCTTATCAGTTGGATAAAAGTCTGACCTAAGAGGAAATATACTCCAAAACATTGAAGAATTTCTTACTTTACATCAACAGAAACTAAAGAATATGTGTCAATGAATGCTAACGGTAGGACATAAAGGGAGAATAAATACAATGCATTGGGTTGAATGTATTAATATAGGTGTACTTATTGGAGTTTGTAGAGTTGAAGTGTTAGTTTACATAGCTGAAAGTGGCTGTATCATTTGACTTAGTTTGTTGACTGAAACTTGGATTTAACAATGGCCTATATTGAATGAAGTTGATATGCCATAATTCCCCTGGAATAATGTAGAGGAAGAATTCTAAAGGCTTAGAGAGAGAGAAAGTTTGTGATAGATTTAATACTTTCTGTCTGCACAACCAACCCCAAAGAGGGTCCCTGGACACTACCTTCACCAAAGCATTGAAAAAAATGCAAATGACAGAAGAAGTAGTATCTTTTCAAAGTCCTCTAATGGATGAATACTCACAGTAAGGACAGGTCAGGTCCATTGTGTCACAAGATGTCTCAATGACATCTTGAGATGATTTTGCTATTTTCATTGGCCCCAAGGAAGGTTTTCAATAATATCGTATGAAGGCAACTTTAATTCCTTAAAAAATAAGCCCCAATTTTACTTTAAGCATGAAACCATTTCACCTAAACTTGATAAGAATTGCAAAAGTTTAGCTCCTTAACATTGTATTTTCAAGTCCCTTTCCTTAATAGAGAATAAACGTATTTACTATAAAACCTTTTTCATTATAGAAAAGTGAAAATATGCTGGCAGTATTTCCAATGGTGCAGGCAAGCCTCTCTGCACCAGAAGACAATTTATCAAAATCAATAAAAAGTGAATCTTCTAGGAGGAGACAATTTTAAGGTGGAACCAAATGGCTGCTTAAGAAAGGGTAGAAAGAATGGTTGGGCAATAATAAAACTCAAATTTTGGTGGTGATAGAGATGTCTGTCTGGTCAAACTGTTGAGTTCAACACTTAAGAGTTTCTTCTGGTGAATTCTCTTCCAAGTGACTAATCTCCTGGAGACTTGAAAGGAGTTTGGCAAAACAGTGGCAGCATGAGAAATGGAAAGTAAATGGAGCTTGAAGAGAACCAGAAACAGATTTGTAATGGCTGTATAAGCTTAGGCATATATCTTAATTTCTGTGAACCTCAATTCCTTCATCTGCCAAATGAAGTTAATAAAAAAGCATTTTATAGAATCATAGTAAGGATAAGGTAAGTTAACGTATCTAAATCTAAGGGTAAATATTAAGTTATTAATAATGGGTTAATATTGCCATCATCATCATGTTAAGGTAGCACCCACAGCTATGAAATATATTTTTATGGATGTAAATACCATTGAATTATTCTCTTTTAGTGCCTTATAATAATAAAATAACAATGAAAAAAGTAACATCTGCTACTAAAATGACAACACTAAGAACATTTACTGAGGACTGACTAAGCACCATACACTATATCAAGTGGCATGTGTGTTTCCCGTATGCCTCCTACAACTCTATCTTACTCACAGAGCCATTGTGACCAGGGTTTTGCTTCAGGAGATGGTGGAATATGATCATTTAATAGGAACATTTGGTGAAACATAAGTAATCCAAAATTGGATCAGGCCATTCATAAATTTTCCTTCATTAAATAATGACACATAAACCAAAAAGGAGAAGTTGTCTTTGCAATGGAGTATGGTATTCATAAACAGCTACCGAGTTTCCCAAAGAGAATAATTTACTTCCAACTTTAAATAACAGTTATAACAACCAGGAAGAACCAAGTCCTACAGTTCTAATTGATTTAGCATTCTGTAATATCTATTAAAATACACACAAACAGGAATATTTGTATTGGTTGAACATGAATTGAAGGATATAATCTTGATGTACTGTAATGCTGGTAGGCTATTAAAAATATTACACATTAAAAACATACTTCTTTACCCTGCAGAAATATTTATATAATTTTACTTCATACAATTTTTTCCTGTGTCTGAAAATATGTGTTATAATGGAAATATGTGTTAAATGGAAAAATGGTGTTATAAATTATTTCTTTCTGATGTTACTAAATTTAAGGTGGATGACTTGTTCTCCTTCTTCAGGATTCTTTCTTACGTAATGTGCGGCTTTGTCTACAGTGGCCACATAAGGACGGAGCATGAAGGATGCCTTTTAAAGTACGACAAATTTTAATATAAACATACTCCTGTCTGCGTTTTGTAACTTTGGGTAAATTGCTCAGCAATTTGTAGCACTTCTCAAACACCCATGAATATCTATTATATATTGCAAACTGATGTCAGCTATTGTGACCATTTACAAGTTTCAGATTCTTTTTTGGTAATATCAGGATACTGTAATGATTAGAGATGGAGAAGACTTTTGCTATCTACTCTTTCCCTCTACCAAGTGTTTTTTTAATAATGTGAGCTAGTTTAGAATGTTACCTGCTGCAGGTATGAACATTGCTTAGCAAACATGTTCAAAGACAGTTATACAAGCAAGATGCTCTGCAAGCTTATTATGTTCTGAATTTGGCCCTATTAAACCCTCTAAACAGTCACCTGGAATAAAAGGTTCACTACAAGGCAAATGTAGAAATGATCCTATGGCAGAATCAGATATGCTTTTAGTTAGATTAGATCAGACAAGATAATTTTGCACTAGTGAGGAAAAGGGGTAGAGACCTAGGCAATACGAACTTTTAGATGAAATGTACAATTCCAAATGTTGGCTGCCGGGCTCTTCAGGTTTTCAAAGCTATTCATGCAAGACCAGACATACCTATACAGTATTTGTACACATCTCATGTTTTGAATACTATTTATTGTAACACAGAAAATATATTTCTAATATCCCTTAGTCTAATTAGCCCATATGCTACTAAACTTTTAGAAAGTTTTGGAAATACTTGTTATGAAGTCTTAGGAGCATGGACCCTGATTTGGGTTCAATTTGTGCTAATCAACAACTCCTGGAGTATAGATAAATGATTAAAGTGGATAAAAATTAACTAGCAACCTTTTGATTATAGATTAAAATGAACTCACACACACGTACCTACATCACTCTATCTACCAGTGTTTTCCAAACAGCAGGTCTCAGTGATCCGTTAATGAGTAATAAAACAATTTCATGAGTCAAGAACAGCATTTTCAAAAAATGATATATAAAATAAAAATATCAGAACACTGGAACACAAAAAGGAGGGGTAAATATTTCTCTTGAAACGTTTGTATAAGTTACATGTATGTGTGTGTTCTCTCACATGTCTGTGTGCCTGCTTGTGTGTGCTGAACTTAAACAGACAATGTATTTCAAATTAGGGATTGAGGTAAAAAAAAAAAAACAATTCATTTTTATAGAAGAATTATTTTTTTTGGGAAATTTTTATTTTTAATTATTATGGGTATATAATAGTTGTGCATATTTATAGGGTACATGTGATGTTTTGATACAGGAAGGCTTTTTTTTTTAAGTTATACTAGTTGTTCAGGCTTTTATCAAAGCCATCTAAGTCTAATGGTGACTTTATATCAGCAACATTTCCATATAAAGATTTTTAAAATTTCTTTCATACTTTGCAAAAATTTGTGAACTGACACAATGCATTTTTAACTAAATTGATCTATAGAATGTCCATCTCTCTATGTTTTTTATAAAAAAGGCTACAGTAAACAAACCCATAACAATACATATAGTTTTTATATAACCTAATTCAGCCTTTTTTATGTGCTCATGTTCCTGTGTGATTTTGTGGCACATAATTGGATATCTGTAGGATGAACTCAGATTGTGATATGTAGCGAATAGAGGACAAAAGTGCCCATGAATCAATGGGGAAAGTCGCATCTTTATATGACCTATAGAAGAATTTTAAAACAAATTACAGACAACATAGTATATATTCATATTCTTTTACTCTCTTCTCTAAATCTTTTCCTGCTCATAGACTGTTTATCATTTCTAAAGAGAACAAAATGAGACTCCTTAAGTATTCTTATAAAAATTCCCCCTTTTTATAATGTAACTTCTGCTTTTTACAATTGATTTAAAAAATAAAAGGTTAAAAGTGAGGTTAATATTAAAAGAAAATGGTTTAGATCTTTGATTCTGCTCTCCTCCATTCATCTTGGGACACTAGCGGTCTCGTGTCTAGTGGCCAACACTAGTGAGGTCATGGAATTAAAAGAAGTTCACAGAAAAAGCAAACACACACAACTTAGTATTCACATTATCATCTCAGCAAGTCAGCATATAATTCCAGCCTTGTAGGTAACAAGTCCAGAAATATCTGGCAGGTATGCATGTAAAGATTAAAAAGAGCAATCATGTAAGTTTTAGATGGGAATGGAAAGAACAGGAGAGATTGGGAACATATTAAAAACCTAAAAGTGGTAGGATTAATTAGGTGGGGTGGAGAGGAACAGGGATAACTTTAAAATTTCTGGTTTGAGGGACTCCTTAGAAAGGAAATGTCATTAACTGAGAAGGAAAACTGTGTGTGAACATTGGGTGGGGTGGCAATTAGGTGTGGACATAGAGATCACGTTGATTTTGAGGTAACTATAGGACAACCATTAGAGATATCCAGAAACAAGTTGTCTGAATGAGATTATAGCTAAAGAGAAAAGAATATAGTAAAGATACAAAGTTAGTTGCCATCAGCATATCTTGTGATACGCTGTGGAACTGAAAGCTATGGAATTGAAAGCGATTTCTTGGAGAGAATATGTTGAGTTTGATAATTTAAGGACTAACACTGGAATCTGAGACTACGTCAACATTTCCACCATGAGCAGAAAAACACTGTCCCTCGAGAAAATAAAAAAAATAATAGTGAGATATGAGGGGAATAGAGGGAGAGTTGTGTCATGAATCAATGAAAAACAATTTCAAGAAAGAGAAAGTGTTCAACAGTGTCACGTGTCACAGAGGAGTCAAGTAATACAGGAATTAAGAAGCCTTGGAGTGATCACACGTATATTATGTGTTAATTTTGGAAGATTAGTTTTAGATAACTGGTAAAGGAAGAAGCCTGATTGTAGTAGGTTGGGGAGTAGCATCTGTGATGAAGAAGAAGAAGTAAGTACAAACTATGCTTTTGCAAAATGTGGCTGTGAAGGTGAGAAATAAATCTGTAACCAGAGGTCACAGGATCAAAAAGAATGGAAATGGCACCTTCCATAATTGTATATGCTCCAGGACACAACACAGTTTTGTACCCAATAAAACTAAATAAGAGGTGAATTCCTGACTTATACACCTAATTGCTGGCATGGCATGTTCATTCGATGTCCAAAACATACCTTAAATTTAGCAAACTTTTCCTTAATCCCAGTCCTCCAATTCTTGTCTCCCACCATTTTTTCTACATAAATCGATGGCAGCAGCATCCATCCAGTTGGTTAGTAACACAAACAAACAAATGCATTGGAATCATCACTGACTTTCCCCTTTTTTCTTTCTCTCACACTTCATGTCCCTCAACGAATCTTATTTCCGAACTTGTAAAACATGGAGAGAATATTACTAGCCCTTACCACCTCCTCTTTGACTACCCTGTTCTGATTCACCAGGATCTCTCTCCTGGGTTACTGCCGGGGCTTCCAAATCTGCATCTCTGCAGTTTTTTCCTAACATATAACAGCCAAAATGTGTCTTATAAAATGCAAGTCATATGATGTCACAGACATGCACAAAACCATCCAATGGATACCCATTTCTCTCAGATTAAAGTTAAGGTAATTAACAATGGCCTACGTAATTCTGCATCATCTGGCTGCTGTTTCCTTGCTTATGTGTCTTCATCTCCTGCTACGTTCTCCCCTCTTCACTCTGCCACAGCCAGGCCCACCTCCTCACTGTTATTTGAATGGTTGCCAAAACCTCACCTCGGAACCTTCATACTGCTTAATCCCACGTCAAGGAATTTCGATTCTTCAAAATATCCATAAAGGTAAATCTCTCACGCCCTTCTAGTAATTGCTCAAATCTCACCTTCTTCATGAGGACTATCTTATCTTGATCACCTTGTTTGAAAGTGCAAAAATCTTCTCCCCAAGATTTTTTTGTCTATTTTATTCTCTGATGTGTTCTGAAGTGCTTAGGACAATGCCTGGCAAATAAGAGTTACTCTCATAAATATTTAATTATTGAATGAATCTATGAATGAGCAAATTTAGTCTTTTCTGATCACTTCCAGATTCCAGAAGAATACCACTCTTAGTGTGGCATTGATGATATATGTATGTGTGTACGTATTGGGATATCTTTATGCTTTAAGATAAACACAATTTTAAGTACCAAAATGCCAATGCAGTGTCACCTTAGAAAGTATCTTAAAATAATTATTAAAGACCAAAGGCTGTTTCTGGGGAAGAGACTATTCACAGGAAATGGAATCAATTCCAGTGCAGTAATATACATCCTCTTCTCCTGCCCCAAAGGACTGTCTGACTCATCTTCATTCAAAGGAGTCCACAGCTTCAAGGCAAATAACTTTGTGTTCTAGAGTAAAGCTGCAAGACCCACACCATAGGATACTAGTCACACTGGGAAGCTATTATTATATGCCATATTTCACAACTTGAGTACCTATTACATTATTTAGCTAGGTGGATTTGGAAACTGGGAAAAAGTTTATATTCTCTTTTTCTGCTCAACTCGGATTGCTGCATTTGTTCAGAATGTCCTATGAATAGGAGGTTTATAGAAATAAATAAATTTATTCTACTTAGAGGATTTTGGGGGGACTGAAAGGGGGCACTAATAGTGATTATATCAGGGTACAAACTGGGACTACGACTCCCTACTTATGGCTACCAGGACCCCAATGCAGTAGTGCCACAAAAGGTCCTAGTCATCATCCCTTCATTTGCTGGATAAACGGTTAGTCTAGAGGGTCCTATGGGGGGATTTAAATGGTTCACAAAGCACAGATGTATATCTGGGGGACTTGGGGCAGTGGACATTTTCTAACTGATATAGAAAAAGAATGTCTACATTTTAACAACCATACTGGCTGAATGTTCTCCCTATGACTTTACATCCCAATTTGCCTATGACAATCCCATTTTATGCCTATTGTCATAGTTTGATTATTAATAAGGCCCCTATTATTTAAAAATTTTCCCAGGTAGATTATGTATTATTGCTATGCTTTACCTCTTGCAAAACTGATAATTCACCAAAATCTGCAAATAACACTGGCATATGCATGTTAGTGACCAAAAGAAAATAGAAAAAAAGATTCAAGATCTGCTTCTGTACTAGTTCCATAGAATTAACTGTTCATCCAAAGACACCTAAATAGTATAAAATTGTCCATTTCCCACCTCAGTTCTGCTAAATCCATGCAGCCCCAATACCATTTCCACTTCTACTTATTTTCTAATATAGATTATCAACCATTTATTAGCTTTTAAACTTCAAATACTTGGGTTTAATCCTAATACAGCCATAGAACCATAAAACCCTTAGGTAAGTTTTATAAAACCCTCTTTGATATTAATCAAAAATTGTTATAAATTGAGACCACTTCTCCATGCTAGATTAAGGTAAAATTTTATTTTACTTAGTAAATCCTGTGAATAATAAAAAATAATGCCTTCTAGGGACATCAGCATTAAATCATTCCCTGTGCCCCAAGGGGACAAGGTCAAGGCTACCTTTCATTGTGAATCTATAACTCTAGATCATTTGTCTCTACCATTATTTTGCTCCTTTTCTAATTTCTTAACTTATTAATTATGTGGATTTATTAAATTTTCTATATATAAGGAATGCATATATATATAAAATTTGGCATGAGTTAAGTACTTATGCAAAAACAACAAAATATATATTAATAGTCACAGGTTGACATTAAAATTTACTTAAAATAGGACAAAATTTCTTATTATTTTGGGTAGACCTCTGTACTAAAAGTTCTCCTGAACCATCTCAGCTTGAAACCTGGCTTCATCTTTTATAAGCTGTTTGCTATTAGGCAAGTGGCTTAATCTATTTTGCCTTAGTTTCCTTTTCTATAAAATGGGGAAAACAATAGCACTTACCTTTCATAGAGTTGCAGTGAGGATTAGATGAGTCACAACACGCAAGGATCTTAGAATAGTGCTTGGCTAATAATAAGCACTTTATAAAGCTTAAAAGGGCTTGAAAAGTCAAAGTGGTATAGTATAAAATGAATGAGGTTAGTAATTTGATGATATGGATTTGGGCTCACTTCTGAATTTACTAGCTATGTGATGGTAAGGATGCTAAATCTCTCAGAATCAACTCTTTTCCCTCCCTTCCTCCCTTCTTTCTTTCTTTCTTTCTTCTTTCTTATCAATAAAATAAAAACAATAATACCTGTGCCAAAGTGTTGATACGAGACATGGGATCACTTATTCAAAAATAATTATTAAGCTCTTAATTTTAGTTTTCCAAATGTGTGCTCTTAGAATCATAGGACTTAATAGGGATTGGGATTTCTTTAATATAATCCTCTGCAACAAAATCCTTCCAATTGCATGGTTTGATGGATCACTGATTCTCTGACCTGAAAGTTAAAGAGAATTCAGCCACCTCCCTCGAAAGTCCATTTCAGCAGTAAAAACAGAACTGTCACATAACCAAGTTACTATTTTTCAAACACTAGGTTGTGATGCATCAGTGCTTATAAAATCAGTCTGGTTAATGGCCATAATCAAGAACAAAATAGAGTATAGAAAAATACTTTTTAAAGAGTGTATACAGCACAGTAGAGGTAAGTATTTTTTGTAAAAACTGTCATTTCTCTCATATACACATATACGTACATGCATGGATATATACATGTATGTATATGTGCATGCACACGCCCATGTGTACAAGCTTAAAAACAGGCAGAGGAAATTCTCTTCCAGGCTAAGATATAGGGGAGGAAGACAATAGGAAAGGTGGACAGCATCAGCTTCTCAATACCTTCCCTGAAATGCAGTAAAATCCGAGAGGGGAAATGGTTCAGTTGAGACAGATGGGATCATGAGAGACGTACAAAAAGAGTCTCAAGACTCAAAGGGCATAGAAATAGAGTAAGCCACCAAACTGACTGTGGATGTGGACATTTCAGTGATTACTTGTGCATCTAGGTATCTTTAAGATGGTATATTCTCTCTCTTCTACAAAACCCTGGAACTAGACATGTGCTCATGAATATAATGATATATCCTAGATATAAAATTCCTTCTAGCCCAGAAGCATCAGAGCTTAAAATAGAAGCTATTTGAGTTAAAATTAAGACAGTTACACATCTGCACATCTGAATTTAAAAATCGAGGAGTTTCCCAGATGTAAAACTTACAAACTTGTTGTTTTATTCCAAGGATATGCCTGACTAGTGGCCCTATGATAAAAGGTAGAAAGTCTAGGTAAGGGGTAGAAAAAAGAAAAAAAGAAAAAAAAAAGAATTCATACTTCTACAAAAGGGGAGTAGTAATTCCTCTTGACAAACTATCCTGTGTGGTTTCCCAGTCAGCTCCTGGATTTACCCAGGTCTAGAAAATTATGTCTGTTTTCCAGCAATGTATCTAAGGTATGTGCAGTCCTGAGTGACTTGCAAACGTGGTCATCCTCAGACAACACAAGTCAGTAACTCCTATGCATGTGAAGAAATGTTGTGAGGCTTATGTCTATGGAAGTAAAAAAGAACAAACAACTCAGATGAAGTCTCTCTGTCCTTTATAATGTGTTCACTCTATCTTTACTTCCCAGAACCACCAAATTCTGGCCAACATCAGGGAAAAGAAAATTTGCTGTGGAGATCTTGAGTAAACCCAAAGGCCCTAGGTACAGGGGAATGATCTCCAAGGAGAAACTGAACCAAGCCATTGAAAAAGAATGCCATCAACTGACCCAAACGCAAATCAGCATGCAGTGGTGTTATCCAGTTGTACAGTTAAAGGGACCATTCCCCATGAGACCACCCTCACTTCTGACACCAAGTTCAGGGGGATCTCAAAACCATCCTCTCAGCTTTGATAATTTGCTGGAGGAATTCACAGAACTCACTGAAAGCTATTATACTTAGGGTTTACTACACAGAAGAGATAAAGGCCAAATTAGCCAAAGGAAGAGGTTTATAGGGAAGAGTCTCAGAGGGGTCCAAATGCTGAGTTCCCAGTTGTTCTCTTCCTGTGAAGTTACAGAGAGTCGCCTCCTCCTGGCCATGATGCCTGACAATATGCACAAAGTATTGCCAACCAAAGAAGTTCTTCTGTGTCTTTGGTGTCCAGTGTGTTTACTGGGGCTTGACCACATACCATCCATGGTCTAACTCTTAATTTCCAAGCCCTCCCAGAGGTCAAGTTAATGCCTTTAGTCATCAGTCCCCCAAAATGTGGTTGCTGAAACTAATAATGTGTGTCCCAAAGCTCCCATCGTAAATCATATCATCAGGGTGTCTGGTGGCTAAAGCCCTTAGGCAAACAAAGACACTCCTATCAGAGAGGACAATCCAGGACTACCAGATCACTTCTCAGTAGCTGAGGGCAAAGGCCAGTCCTCTATTTCGGTAAGCCGAATTCTCCACTGCACAGGACCACAAATGGATCTTGACTCCGCTGTCCTGAGAACGGAGGTCTCTGATGGACTCACATGAATGACATTAATGAAGAGCAAGCCCATGATGCTTTGGAGAAAAATAACTTCTAATATTCTTCTTCCTTTGACTAGTTAGTTAGGCATGCTTTCTCTATGACAAAAATATTTTAGAAAGATCATGAAGATTACTCACTGAGAGGGAACTTTCAATAATTAAATGATATAAACACATGGGAGCCAAGCAATGTGTTCATGCTAAAGATTCAAAAAATAAATGATGTAAGATTCTGCAACCAAAGAGGTCATTTCAATAAAAGAGAAACACTAAGCAGACGATTTTAATAGACTAGGATACATTATGACTGGGATAACTTATATCTGTGAAATCACAGATGAGGGGAGCTTAATCCATACTGGAGGTTTAGAGAAATTTTCCTTGAATTGACCTATGAAGGATAGTATCTGGTGAAAAATGAAAGTAGCAGCAGCAGCAATAGCAGTAATAGTAAAAATAATTAACAATTATATAGAACTTATTATACTAGACACCACTCCAAATCCATTGAATAGATTAATTCACTTAAATTATTAATTTAGAAGAAGTGGTAACATCTATTACTGAACTCTGAGCCTCTGCTGTCCCTGAACTCACGTCTTAAGGTAATATTGTCTTGAAAATTTGTCATCTTTTACAAAATGGAGCTAGGGGAGATTGCACACCCCTGATCCAAAAGAAAAGTACACCATTGGGCTAGAGAGCTTACTCTGAACAAATGCAAGTACAAAAAGATTAAGTGTTTTCAGATTTCACCTGCCTTGCAACAATTTTACAAACCAGGAGAGCTTTCCCTTAAGCAATAACATGTCTCTTCTCATTCCTCATTCACTGACTCCCTTCTCACTGTAAAGTAGGAAGCTTCCTTTGGAGGCAATGACAAATCCTGGGGCCTGCATTGCACTCATCTTGCATGCGGTGCTCCCATTGAGGCCACTTAATCCGATTGACGTCAGCCAGCTCTCCGTGCACAGAATGTGCCACTCAGAATCTAGGGGAATCGATCATCCCTCAACTCGCATTGCCATGACACCCATAGCCTCCAATTTATTTCAGCTCTGTTTCTTTTCCTTCTCTTTCCTCTCCAACTAAAGGAAGTATATATTTTCTGTCTTCACAAACAACACTTATTAGAGCTCCAGGTTCATCATTGGAAATTTCAGACTATCACTTTGCACTGATAATTGAGGTTTTCTGAGTAAAGCTGCTGTGGAGAGCCAGGTAAGGCTGCAAAATATACCACACATCTCAGATGAAACATTGACTGGGAAGTGGTTATTATTAGACATAAATATTTTTTTTCTGAGAAAAATCTTAATTTGGAATTTCATTAGTCCCATTAAGGAAGAGAAGGAAAAGGAGATTCATGTCTACTATATTCTGGGCATATCACAAACAATGTAACATATAACTTGGTTCTCAATTAGCTGTAATCACTCCCCACCCACCTCCCAGGAGACATATGACAATGTTTGGAGAGTTAGCTGCCATACCTGGGTGGGGTGGGTGCTACTGGCCAGCATCTAGTGGCTGCTAAACATTTTACAGTGAATAGGACAGCCTCCTATCACCAAAGAATTACAGAGTCACAAATCTCAATAGTATCAATGTCAAGAAATGCTGAAAATGAATTCCGCAAAGCTGTACGAGAGAAGTGTTAATATCACCAGTCTATAGATACAGACTCTAGAAGAAATTAAATGACTTCCCTTTGTTCAAAAAGTTACTAAGTAGCAGGATTTGAATCCAGACTTGTCTAGCTGCAAAAGCTGGACCCTTGTATTGCACCAGGCTATGCTGGACAAGACTTGGTAGCAAAGGTAATTAGAACTCTGAAGGCTAATTCTAGGATGCATTTGACTTTTTCCTTGTATAGCAGTCCTTTATTAAGAAATTCATTTTTTAACAATATAAAGGCACCTTTGAAGACTGAATTATGCAGAATTACTTGGCCAGTGACAACTCCATGGAGTTGCAGAATTTATGTACAAAAGGTAATTTCACTTAAGACTATTTATCAAACCCTGCTCTGGCTACATTTATACTGGCTACACTTAGACATGCATGTATATATATGTGTGCATGTATACATGATACTTTTTCCCTCTGTCATTCAGACATGAATAAAACATAGTACTCCACTGTACCTTGCCCAGTACAGTGGAGAAAGATAGGCAATACAATGTACAATTATACACCAAGGGCAAGGATGCCAGTTTGCTGACTTTCATACTGGAAGACTAATTCATTCATCAATCATTCATTTGACAAACATGTATTTATTAAATTCTTAGTATAAACTCAGTCATGCAGCCAGACCCATAGCAAGTAATTATAACAATGTGATAAATGCTACCACAGAGGCGAGTGCTGGTGATGTGGCAACACAGAGGAAGAGGCACTTGACTCTCTTTGGAGGTGACGGAGACGACCTCCTAAAAGGGATCTAAGACAAGGCGAGTGAAATACTGATGTTGGAGTCCACCAGGTGGAGTGGTAGGTGATAGGGCTAAAGAGGAACGAAGGAGCCAGACCACGAATCTTGTAGACTAAACAGTTTGAATTTTATTCTCAAGGTCAAGTGAAGCCAGTAAGAATTTCATCACGAAAAGAACTAATCATTTCCATTTCCATTTATGAAGGATGGTCGCATCGTTAGTGTGGATTTAGGGAAGTGCAGAGAGTGGGGGTAGACAGACACATTTTGAGGCTGTTGTAGTAATCCACATAAGAAGTGATAAAGGCCTGAATTAAGGCAAAAACACTTATAACAAAAAGGAAAGGCTAGAATCAAAATAGAATTAGAGTTAGAATTTATGGGTCTTTGAGGACAGAGGGAGGATTTCTCCCTTGGCAAATGAGAGCACAGAAAAAGCAATTTACATTTGGACACAGTTACCTTTAAGGTACCTATGTTGAGTAAAAATATCACGGGCTAACTAAATGTGAGAAATTCTACTGGACCCTTCATATGTTAATCAGCACAAAAGTCCTGTGATGTAGCATTATTCTTTTTATTTTAAAGGTGAAAGTTCATAGAAATTAACTTGTTGCGTTTAATAGGGTAAGTGCCAGAGTCGAAGCTTTACTACATCTGGGTAACTGCTATGCCACACTGCCTTCCATTGTAAAGCTGATGCTCAGTGGGACTTAAAATATATACTCAGCTAAAAAAACAAAACAATCCCAGAGATATTGTTTCTACAAATGGCAGTTGAAATCTTGGATGTATATATAGTCACCCAGGGAGAGTGTTAATTAGGAATGAGTGAGAAAGAGCCAGAAGTACAGAGGCTATAAGACAGAGTCCCTGGAACACAGGAACTTTTAAAATGAGTTAAGGAGGTTAACTGAAAAATCGTCAAAGAAGTGGATAGGGAGCCAAGGGGAGGATGGTGTCATAGACGCAAAGGGAAAATTTGTGAGCAATCTTGAGTCAGATATTTTCCGGTGTCGCATTAAGAAAATGCCTCATCACAAAGGCACAATTAACATCCCTCCTGGGAAAACCTCAGTCTAGGGGAAATGATGTGGTGCCCATGCACTCTTTCCATGGCCACTGCAACCGTTCTAATTCAAGCCCTGTTGATTAGGTAAAATGGTGTGTATAAAGTCACTGACACATAGCAGGCCCTCGAAAATGGTACACTATTCCTTCTCCACTGGCCAGGGTATTAGCAAGTCCTATGGCAAGGCATTTAAACTTTAGCTGAGAAGAACATCTGAAACTCCAACAATTTATTACGGAGTACTGCTACTGTGCAAGTTAATCATTATTATTTGCACTGTACAGATGTTCCAATTTAGTCACAGAGAGGTTAAGAACATTTCCTAAGGTCTTAGAACTAGTAAGTAACAGACTTAAAATTCAAATTAGGGTCTGTCCAGCACCAAAATCATCTCCTCTTCTTCAGCTGACAAACTTCCTCTTTAAATTAAGAAAGGGATATAATTTAACCTTCAAAACAGGAACCATTGGGTAGAAGAAAACACTGGTATTACCAGGGGTTTACAGATCTCAATGGCTCCCCTCATTGTGGTCCCATAGTTCAACCCCTATTTCTGAGTAGAACTGGTCTCCTTTTCATTTTAGAGCAGGCTTTCTCAACCTCCATATGATTGACACGGAGCAAGATAATTTTGTCTTGTGGAAGGGCTGTCCTCTGTATTGTACAATGCTTAAAAATAACTCTGTATGTCTAAGAGATATCTGTACTCCTGTGATTATTGCAGCATTATTCACAATAGCCAAAAATACAGACTCAATCTAAGTGCACATCAACAAGTGAATGAAGAAAATGTGGTATATATACCCAATTGAATAAAATCCAACCTTTAGAAAGAAGGAAATCCTACCATTTGCAACAACAATAATAAACCTGGAGGATATTACGCCAAGTGAAATAAGCCAGGTACCAAAAAACAAATACTGCATGATCTCACATACGTGGAATCTAAAGAATTGAAATGCACAGAAGCAGAGGGTAGAATGGTCGTTATCATGGACTGAGGGGCAGGAGTAGGGGTTGAGGACTGGGGAGATGTTCGTCAAAGGATATAAAATTTTAGTTAGGTGGAATCCATTCAGAAGATCTATTGTGCAACATAGTGACTGTAGTTAATAACAATGTATTGTATACTTTAAGATTGCTAAGAGAATGATTTTACATGTTCTCACTATACAAAAAGGATACATGTGTGAGAAGATGGATATGTTCATTAGCTTGATTTAACCATGCCACAATGTATTTCAAAACATCATGTCTTATACTGTAAATATATACAATTTTTATTTGTCAATTAAAATACAAATAACTAAGTAAATTAAAAAGTATCCCTGGCTTCTATCCATTAGGTGCAAGTAACACCCAAGCAACAGTTGTGACAAGCAAAAAAATGTTTCCAGACTTTGTCAAGTGTCCTCTTAGTGCTCCCTGACTGAGAATGACTGATTTAGGTATGTGACCTTTTCACGCTAAGCATTAGTGTATAGCCTGAACTCTGTGCTTACGACCCCCTTCCTGTAGACTGTGTCTGCGTGTCCTCCAGCCCCTCCTCCCTACCCTTCCTGCCTCACCCAGCCATCCATTGTGCCCTGCAGTGGAATGAATGGCTCCACTGCAGGGGCTCAGTCAAAGCATCCAAAACCCCTTCTCTGACCTGGTAACTGAAACCTGTCCCTGATCCGGAGACCAAGGCAGTGAGAAGCAAGCTTCTGTGATTGTGTATCATTTGGGTGGAAAGGGCCTCATAAATCACCTTATTGTTTTGTACCCTTAGAGGGTACTACTGGGAATGGCAGCGAGTGTGACTCACCGTGCTGTACTGCTGTAATATTAAAGAAAATAAATAACGGAACTGAGAAGGCATTAAGTGAGGAAATGAGGCACGGATGCATGAGGCAGAGGTGATCCTAGTGCACTGCATGTAAGTGGATATTATCCAATTACTCGGGAAACAGAACTTAGGAAGAGAACTGTGGAATCACAGTTTTCTGAATGAACTGCAGAGTGTACAGTCAGATTGTACCAAATTCCCCAGGCAAGCCTTTTCCTCTGAGCTCCCTTTCTGAATAATAAGGAAGTACATGCAACTGGGTTGTCATAGTTTGTTCTCTGTCTTAAGTAATCATGGTAATAATCATGCCTTGTGTTTGTTCAGTGTTTCCTGGTTTACAGAGCAGGCTGCCATATGTTACGTCATTCCACTCACAAAGCAATCCTGTAGACACCCAGCCAGGAGGAAGACAGTGTCCTAGAAGGGGTGTCTCTACAGGTTTGAGACAGCAGAGCTTGCCTATGGGAGAACAGCTCTAAAGAACTGGGGAAGAATAAAAGCTGAGTTTAGCTCTGGAACCTTGAACCTTAAACTGCCAAGCTTCAGTTTCCTCTGTGGGAATAACAACACCATTACAAGGTATTCAATGAAATCAGGTGTATAAATGCTGAGTGCTATACCCACGTCACCCTAGGCAACAGGCTCTTAACAGCACTCGCAAAAGGAATCTGTACCTCAGGGTAATCTGAAGATTACAAAAGTATAAATAGCATATTTGTATTAAATTGTGGTCAAGAGTAAAAGCTTTAGAGTCAACTGCCCAAGGTTTGAATCTCAGCTCTGGCTTCTTCTAACTATAACTTGAAACAAGTTTTTTAACCTCCCTGTGCCTAGGTTTTCTCATACATAAAATGGATGCCTTGAAGATTAAACAGGTTAATACATGAAAATTTTTGTAACAGTGCATTATCTGTCTACCTAAGTACAGTAGACCCCCCTTATCCATGGGTAATACATTCCAAGACCCTCAGTGGATACCTGAAACCATGGATAGTACCAAACCCTATACATACTGTTTTTTTTTTTTTCCCTATACATACGTAGCTATGATAGAGTTTAAAAATTAGGCAAAGCAAGAGATTGACCATAATAACTAATACTAAACTAGGACAACCATAACAACATACCATAATAAAAATTATGTCAATGTGGTCTCTCGATCTCAAAATATCTTATTGTACTTATTTTCAGACTGCTGTTGACTACAGGTAACTGAAACCACAGAAAGCAAAACTGTGGAAAAGCAGGGACTACTGTACTTGTTTACTTTCTTGTTCCAGGCTCTTATGTCTATTTTCACATTATTTTTACTTCAATTAATGTGCTTAATCAGAGTTAACTTTAAGGTAAACAACACTGGATTCTAGTACAGAAAAAGCCCCAAATCCAGTGATTTAACACAATCATATTTCTTATTCAGGTCATATTCCAAAGCAGCTTGTTAGTGAGTTTGTGTGTGTGTGTGGTGGGGGGGGTGGGTTGTTCCATGCAGATATTCAGAGACCAAAGCTCCTACACCATGCTATGTCTCTAACTTCTTCTAGGACCTTAGATTCCTCTCTTTTTAGTAGCTGAGGGAAGCATGAGGCTTGGGCTTAAGGATTTCTAAGTGTCAAGCCTGGAAGTTGAACATATTGCATTTGCTCTCATTCCGTTGTCCAGAAATCAGGTGCGTGGCCACACCTCAATCAAAGAAGCCTGAGAAATATCACCTAGTCATGTGCTCGAGAAAAGGAGAGTTTGAACTTTAGAGAATGCTAGAAATCTAGCAAGTCCTGAGCTCAGGAAGCCTGTGCTTCCTGACATCCATCAGGTCTTGCAAAATGCTGCTCTACTAAATGAGGGCTGCTATGCCAAGGTATGCTATGACCTGTGCAGTCTCTGCATAGTCATCATCCTTCCATGACCCTGGGAAGCAGCATTTTATACTTCTGCAGCAGGATTGGTCCTACTTCTGATTGGGATCCAAGTTGAAAATAACCTTCCCTCTGAATGGAAGTCTAGCTCTCTTGACATATTCTATATGTGTAAAGATCAGCTAAGAGCATGGCCCATGATGTAAAAACCCAGTGCCTTGTACCTGCTTTCAAGGCTGAAAACTAGAGGAAAAAGTTTTACCTTGTCAAAGGTACAAAGTCAAGGTGGATCTACAGGTAACGTCAGGCAAATGGAAATGAGTTGAAAGCCAGAAAAGTAAGATTAGGGCCTGGGAAGCTAAACACAAGTTTAGAGTCAGGAGGAAACATACAGACATTGTAGAAATTTTATAAAAACTGAGAACCAGACACCTGAAGTGTAGTGAAGCCAGGAGACTGTGAAAGAATATTTAAAGACATTCACTGGCAGAGATCCAGAAACGATACCTTCAGACCAAAAAAGCACAGAGAAAGTATAAAGGAGAGAGTTAAAAATATTGGTTTTGTTATTTTTGGGCCTGCATTCAAATCTAGGGCCCACACGTTACTGAATATACGACAGAGTAAGTAAGGTTCTTAACATCTCTGAACCTGAGTTTTTCCATCAATAATGTGGAAAAAATAATAACTATCATTTCTCCATCAGAATTGCTGTGAGAAATACCTGAGATAATACCAATAAATCTGTATCTAAAAGTGGGGTTCCAATGTTGGCTACATCTGAAACTCACTTCATGATTTCGTCTTTTTTTTTAATTTCAGAATATTATAAGAGTACAAATGTCTTGGTTACATGAATTGCTTTTGTACAGTTTGAGTCAAAGTTATAAGTCACGCAGATAATGTGCATTGTGCCCATTGGGTGTGAATTCATTTGTTTTTGCTGCAGTACATATTGCCTAACTCCCACCCTTAGCAGCTCTGGCGTGGCTTTATGCACTTGTCTTTTTGCAAAGACTCACAGGTGATTCTTACTGTCATGGCAATGTTTTTCTAGTTGAAAATCACTGCTCTGTTGGGCCAGGGTTCCGCAAAACTTTTCTGTTAAAGGCCAGGTAGCAAAGTCTTTGCATGTCATATAGTCTATATTGAAACTATTCAACCCTGCTGTTTTAGCATAAAAGGCAACATAGATAATACGCTTTGCTGTGTTCCAAAAAAACATATGCATAGATGCTGAAATTTAAATATTATACAATTTTCACGTCACGTCACATAATATTACTGTTTATTTTTTTAAGTCTTTATAAATTCGAAAACAATTCTTAACTTGTGGATGATACACACACAAAGAAGTTCGCATCCCAGATTTGGCCCACAGGCCATAGTTTGCCCACCATTCAAGAGAGTAAATGTTCCCAGACTCACAAATGCATCAGAAACATCCAGAGGACTTGTTCAAAATAAAATTATTGGGCCTCACCCCCAGTGTTTCTAACTCGGTTGGTCTGTGACATGGGAAAAAATTTGCATTTCTAAAAAATTCTCATGCGGTGCTGGTGCTGTGGGGCCGGGGACTGCATTTTGAGAATCATTGATCTAGAGGAACACCCAGACTATTCTTCAAATTGTCTCACTTAAATATAATTTCACACTTTTGAAATTTGAAAAACTATTTGGTAGCTGTGCATCTGAGCTTATACCCTTTAAGAAATACCTGAAATAAGATTTTTCTATTGCTTTAACATTTATTGTATAGTCAATAAGTTCTACTGGTTAAAACACAGCCATTGGAGCAAGATCATCTTAGGCGTAAATCCTGGCACCTCCCTCTGTCGTATGACCTTGGGTAAGTACTTATAGCCTCTGTATTTCAGTTGTTGCCTCATATGTAAAATAAAATAATAATAACATCTATATTTCAGGACTGTTGCTAGGGTGAAACTGGTAAGAAGAGCACTCAGAATAGCGCCCGGCCCTTCGTTTCCATTCAATAAATGTTATTTACTATTATGTCTAGAAGTAATTTATGAGTAAAGGTGTTTTAATAAGAACATTGTACTAAATTGAAGGAGCACAGAGAGATGAGCCAAGGATATCTTCTTTCTCAGTAATTCTTGATGTGCTTTTAGGTATGTAGGCAATTAGCTATTCTAGGCTCATAGTAATGCACAGGACCATAAACGTTTTAGTCTGAATGTTTTGTTTTGTTTTTTAAAGGAAAATATTAAATAAAATAAAAAAAGTAAAGGCAAATATTACCAAATCCCCAAGAAGACATTCAGAACAAAATAAAGTACCCATAAGTTAGCTAAATTTAAAAGCCTCTAGATTGCTAATTCTGTTTTGGTTTACTTACCAAATAATTATTAAGCATCTACTGGTAAGGTAGTGTGCAAAGAACTAGTGATGGAGCAGAATGGCCAACGAGACAGGTACAGTCTTTGTATTCAGTGAAGACAAACATCAAGCAAATGATCACTCAAGTAATTAATTCCATACAATGGTAATAAAAATGAAGAAGAGCAAAAGTTATGAAGTGACATCACCGAAGGAATTATTCTAATCTGGAGAGGTGTGGGTCACAGAGAAGCCTCCCCTGAGGAAGAAATCTCTGGTTTTCTGGCTTAGAATTTCAGATACATTTACTAAAATAATGATTTCTGGAAGTGTCTGACAGAAGTCTATAGAGAACGCTTAATTTTCTATTTTCACAGTGGGCATAGAAGACAGGATCATGCATTATGTTTATCAAAAGTTTTATCAAGTCATTTATGTACAGATTAGAGGAAGGGGTGCAAGAAGGAATTTCCAAGGGCAGACATATCTATTTTTTAATTCTACTTGAAATAAATTTATCCACTAAGAGATAACTTCTACCAAACCTGACTGTCAGAGTGCCATTGATAGGCAAGTTCAGAACACACGTACATTTCTAGGGATCATTTTGAGCCATGCATTTTATCTAGTAGTTAATACCTGACTATGTTCTGATAAAGGTTAAAGAAATGTCCATAAATGCTACAAATGTTATATTAGGTTGATGCAAAAGTAATTGTGGTTTTGAATTTTAAATCATTATAACTAGACTCAAACACATCTTTATTAATCAAAATAGGAACCATTATAATCAACACATTTTTTGCCAACACAAAATAAGTTTGTTCATTCCTATAGCATAAAAAAATTCATGCTTTGGGATTCAACAAACTCTTGGAAAGCATTTTCTGCATCCTACTGGTTGTGGAAGCGTTTTCCCTGCAAAAAGTTTTGGAGATGCTTGAAGAAGTGGTAGTTGGTTGGTGAGAGGTCAGGTGAATATGGTGGATGAGGCAAAACTTCACAGCGTAATTTGTTCAATTTTTGAAGCATTCGTTGTGCCATGTGTGGTCAGGCATTGTCATGCAGAAAACTGGGCCCTTTCTGTTGACCAACGCTGGCTGCAGGCATTGCAGTTTTCGGCGCATCTCATCGATTTGCTGAGCATACTTCTCAGATGTAACGATTTCGCCAGGATTCCAAAAACTGTACTGAATCAAACCGGCAACAGACCACCAAACAGTGACCATGACATTTTTTGGTGCAAGTTTGGCTTTGGGAAGAGCTTTGGAGCTTCTTCTCTGTCCAACTACTGAGCTGTTCATCACCGGTTGTCATATAAAATTCACTTTTTGCCATACATCACAATCTGATCAAGAAATGGTTCATTGCTGCATACAAGAAGAGAAGACACTTCAAAACAACGATATTTTTGATTTTCAGTCAGCTCATGAGGCACCCACTTATTGAGCTTTTTCACCTTTTCAATTTGCTTCAAATGCCTAATGACCATAGAATGGTTGAACTTGAGTTCTTCGGCAACCTCTCAGCAACTTTTCCTGTAGGTGTAGTTGTAAGAGGATCAGCTTCCCTGATTGCTCTCAGTTGGTTGCTGTCAACTTCCGATGGCCGGCCACTGCGCTCCTCATCTTTAAGGCTCTCATCTCCTTTGCAAAACTTCTCGGACCACCATCGCACTGTACATTCATTAGCAGCAGTTCCTGGGTGAAATGCATTGTTGATGTTGCCAGTTGTCTCTGCTGCTTTATGACCCATTTTGAACTCAAATAAGAAAACCCCTGGAATTTGCTTTTTGTCTAACATCATTTCCATAGTCTAAAATAAATATAAACAGCAAGTAATAAGTCCTTAGCAAAGAAACATAAAGCAAGAAATGCACATTAAAATGACGTATAACATAGCCACATTTATTTAAAAATGTATTTCAATATCAAAAGCAAATTTCAACAATGCTAAAACCGCAATTACTTTTGCACCAACCTAATAGTTTTTCTTGACATATTCTTTCACGGTGTGAAAAAACGCACATCTAAAATAAAACTCCTGATTTCTCTGGCCAACTTTTCTTCTTTCCTAATTTTCTCCAACTCATGTCAGGTCTAAACCTAAGAATGATGCTTGCCCCTTCCTTTTTTCCCTTTCACCTCATCACAAATTCATTTATTGATTTTTTAAAAAAAAATCTATCAAGGACCAACTATGTGCCTTGTCACTAGATGGACTCATGAGCAAGTCCTTGGTCGATCTTTAAAATGAATTAGAATCCAGTCGTTCCTCACCACCTTGGCTCCATGGCACCTATCTGGGGCACTACCAGGTCTCAATTGGAACATTTCGATAGCCGCCTATCTTGTCTCTTGATTTTACTCTTGAACTCCTATAATCTATTTTCCACATAGCAGCTAGAATTATTTTTAAAAAATACCAGATCATATCATGCAATTCTCCTGCTTGTAACATTTCAATGGCTTATCATAATCAAATAAAAACCATTCTCTGTACTGCAATCCTGTCCCTACATAATTTGTCTGTCCTTTCTTATTTTTCACATCTCTCTCCATGCCATTCCTGTTGGCATCCTTGTTCCTTGAATATAATCAGCATTTTTCTCATCTCAGGACCTTCACTCTTGCTGTCCCCTCACTCAAAGACACGTCTTCGGTTTCATATGCTGCACTTGCTCACGTCGTTCAGGTTTCAGTTCAACCTGTGATCAACAGCGCCAAAGTCTTCTCATTTTATCAAATATTTTGATGAACTTAAAGGACTTTAGATTTACAGGACATTATGAACACAGTAGTTTTAAAAGTTTTATTTATTTGACATAACTTTTGCTAGTGAACCCATGTTGACACATTCTGTTCTAAATGCTTATTATGCAAGTGTTTACTAATCCAGTCTGGAATTTTGTTGAAGTTGGGCATCAGGCTTACCTGTTACACATTTCACCACTTGTACCTTTGATTACTTGAGACCTCTGCCTGTCTATAATCACGTGGCAGCTTTTCAGTTAATCGTGATTTCTCCAAAATTAAACATCGGCAATACTGAGGTTTTAACTGAAATATTATTCTTCACACTATAATGGGATATATTTGAGCCTTTAAACTTGAGTGATCACATTACTTTCTTAATATAGTCTCATTTACATTGGGTTTTATTGAGGGAACTTAAAAATAAAGGTATTTGGGTGAAAACAGAATTTTACGCTGTCCAAAGACTTTAAAAGACAACAATGTTCTTTAGACTTTTTAAGTCGGCCTCACTGGCTTGACCTCCCTTGTCTCGGCCTAGAGACTATCTTTTGTTCTTGGATGTTATAGTTATTACCACTGGTAAAGTCCTACATGTGTTATATCTGTGGCTAAATGCTATTTTGTGACATTCTGCATTTCATTTCATTTCAGAGCATTTTAGAGTTCTAAATTGTGATTATAATATCATTAAATTTTTTGCCTTCCTGAAATGTGCTTTGTGGGACATAAACTTGGTGTTTTATCTATTCTTTAACATAGTAATGTACTGGAACAGGAAAAAAAAAAAGTTTGCTTCTCTTAGTTGAGCTTCAGATGTCCTATTGTCTATACCTGTGATGCAGACAAACATCGTGATGTCAATCTATTCTGAAATCTATAACACTACATTAATCTTTGTCTTCATTAGTAAACTGGTGCCACCAGGGAAGCCACAGCTGCTAGAAGATCCCCTGTACCATTACAGCTATCAATTATTTCTTCATAATTGTTCTCATCCTTTACTTCACAGTTAGAAAATTGTATATTTATATATTCAACAAATATTTACTATCTACGTCAGAGACTAGCTAGATGATGAGCAGAAATAAATAAAATCATATTCATAATAAGATTAGTAATAGTATTGATAAGAGTAGAAGTAAAAAAAGAAAGTTGTAATAAAAGCAATAAGGTATCCTAAGAAATTCTTGGACAGTAGAGTGACCCACAGATGATTAAGTTGAAGTTATTGATTTTACTTCTGTAGGAAGAATCCCTGTCTCTTTTCAGAGTGGATATTACCTCATCCGTATGTTATGTGATACACTGCTCCTTCTACTTGGAAAGAGGAAATTAGACCTTGTGTTTTCCAAATACAGTATAGATTTATAGTTATTTAATATTACCTTATTTGGTATGTCGTATGACAACCAAATATGGTAGACATTATCATTATTCCTATTTTATATAGATAAAGGGATTGAGACTAATAGAACTTAAGTAATATGCTCTTGGTCACATGATCCAAAGCAGTTTCTCATAACAAAGTTGGAACTAAATTGACTTGTTTTTCCACAGAAATCTCTCAACATGAAACTATCCTCACCAAGCAATGGAACTGTCACTTCACTGGCCAGATTATAACTTGCAAAGTCAGTAATTTTATCAGTTTTTTTTCCTTTAGCATGCAAACTTCATCAGTTCTGAGTCTTAGCCTCCCTGGATTGAATTGTGTCAATTATATATATATATATATGTATGTATATATCACCTTTATCCCCTAGTCTTAAATCAGACTTTCCTTAAAAGCAAAGCCTAAAGCAGGGACTTCTTTTTTTTTTTTTTTTTTTTTTGGCAGGTAGGTTATTAAGAGCAAGAGTAAGGGACCAGTAGGTGTGCAACAGGAAAGGAGGGGAAGATGATTCAAAGAGGGAGTCATGAGCTGATCCTATTGTGGGCAACAGAAGCTCAACAATGCTGCTAGATTTCTCTAAGGATAACCATAGGTTGCACTTCAGAATTGCCTGCCCAAGGATAAGAAGAGCAGGGTATTAACCCACTGGATTCTATTTCCCAATGGTCAAAGCTTGACCTATAACTACGTTGTATTTGTGTGAAAATGCATCAAGTGGCTGAATGGAAACCTAGAAGCAGAAAGTGCAAAGTACAGAGTACAGCTGAGGGGAGGTGCTCTAAGGTTACAGCTGTGCACATCTGGATTTCCCAGCAGAGGCTGGGATAAAAGAACAAACTGAGAGAGTATGCGGATGAGTACGAGAGTCATCTGACACACACATCTTTTGCCTTGACTTAAAATCTTGGCTTATCTGAGCTCTGCCTATGTAATCACACTGATATCTTCAAATGTTTATTGATTATCCTCATTCCATAATTTTTGTGGTAGAAAAATACTTAATTTTATACACTGCTTAATAAGTAGACTACTTAATTGCTTTGGTGATCAAAATGCTACTTAATTTTTAGTCCATCTCCCATGAGCCACCTTCTTTATTTATGGTCTCTTGACAGTGTGGCTGTTTAAGAATAGTTATTTGTTCTCAGATTGAAGGCAAATGAGATACCAGAGATGGGTCATGACTCTGTGGACGTTTCTCTTGTGCCTGGAGTGTTTGTGATTCCTGGCAGATTGTGATGCAGAGAGTTACAATTAACACCTAAGATTCCATATGTCCTTTCTGTCTCTCTCAATCAGAAAATTCTCATATCTCCTCAGACCATAATTTTTGTTTGGTTTCTGCTAACAGTAAAGCAAGTAAGTTTGTAATCTGAGATCTACCAATAAAAATTTAAGCATTCACTAGGTTGTAGTATTTTCAATTTCTTTATTCCTTCCTTCATTATTGCCATTCAGTTGATAAATCTTGATTGTATTTGTCTTATCGACGCTTCACAGATCTGTCAGCTGATCATATTCTTTTTCATGAATTGTGGATTCAGCCTATCTTTACTCTGCCTTTTAGTTTTGCCTCTTTGTTTTATCAGAACATTTTGGTCATGGTTTTTCATTTCCAAGTTGCAACAGACATCTTCTGGTTTGGGCTGCAAAGAACTCTTCCTCCCTTCTCCTGGTAACCATACGCCGATTATTTTAGTGAAATACTTTCCCCTTTCTCCACTCATTGATTTCATATGGGAGCTAACAATCTTGGAAGCCCACTCTCATGGCCAAAAGGACAGACGCTTGACACATCTTGTGCTAACAACGGCATTCTATGTCCAGGACGAAATACTGGTGCTGGTGGCAGACATATGACCCCAGCCTGAACAACTGATCCTTCCCTACCCGCAACCCCCACTGAAATTACTAGTGGCTATGACCTCACTTTCATGGTAACAAGAAACCTGAGAGACATAAGGTAACCTGTGGAGAAAATCAAAGATGAAAAAGACTGGGAGAGAGTGAGGCAAATTGACTGGCATTTGGTTCTTCTAAGGAGGATTTGTTGGCACCCAAAAGCAAACCACAAACAGGGTAACAGTGCAACCAATAAATTCCACCTTTTTATTAAATTACATGAAATGGAATGTTTCTTGAAACCTAAAAGTTCTAACTACTGCACTAAATATATATATCCTCTAAATTATAAGTGTCAAAGACCTCTAAAAACTTCCAGCTCCTATACCACAAACATTTAGTATTCCCCTAAGTATTCACCTCATATTCACCATTTGGAAGCTTTAAACTCCTGCTTTAACTGAGGAATAAAAATAGTTATTTTATTCTAGGAACACATTCAGCTCTGGAAATTTATAAAGTGTTTTGACTCCCCATGCCTGGGGTCATCTGTGCACACAGAACTGTGAGCATTGCGTCTTTGGCAGCATGTGATCTCTCATCTCCCAGAAACTACCTATCTTCATCTTTCTCTGCAGAAACCCATCATTGCAACAGAACGGGCTTCCATTTTCCTTCTGGTCTGGAAGCAATTGCTTTAATTTTTTTTTTTTCTCCTTCCAGTGGCAGTATTCAGATTCTTCTTCCCTGGGGTTATAAGCCTGAGACTATCTTAATGGTAGAGGGCTTCAGAAAAAAAAAAATTACTGAGAAGGGGCCATTTACCAGATAATACATAAAAAAATATCATCTCACTACATTTGGATATCAGTTAATATGTTAATATGAATCCCACCGATTAATAAAAAGTACCCTATGTTTATTTAAATAACAAAAAGGCATTTTATGTTATTTAATAGTCACTTCTGGGTGAAAAGAAACATGTAGAAATACCAGAATAGAAGGTTACTTCGTTGACATGATAAAGAAGCTTTTAAACCAACTGCCAACATCATACTTAATGGTGAGATACTATAGTCATTCCCATTAAAAATCAGGAACAAGACAAAGACATCATTATTTTTTAACATTGTCTGGAAGTTCTGTCCAAAGCAATAAAGCATGAGACAGAAATAAGAGATATAACTATTGGATATGAGACAAAAATTAGCATTATTTGCAGGTGATAGAATTGTCTATAAGGAAATGGAATAGAATTGAGAGGTAACCTCTTAGATTGAATTTATCTTCAGAACAGTGGTTATTTGCTACATTAGTGTAATAAAATAGATGTTTTACCATACTTGAAATGAAAAAATTTCACTCAAACATCCTAAGCCCAAAATCATAATACCCTGAAAATACATAAAACAGTCTATCCTTTACATACATATATATGCAACCACTGCATAGGAATAGTACTATGTGAATCAATATGAAGAGAATTTCAAAATATTTGTATTATTTGGGATAGGCTGGGTTATGTTGTGGTGGCAAATAATCTCCCCAAGGAACCTTGGTATATTTCTCACTCTTGTTACATGTCCTTGGTCAGCTGGAAGGGGACTCTGTTCCATATGGTGCTCATTCAGGGACCAGGTATTGATATGCTTTGCAACTGTGGCAAGGGAAAGGAAAATGAAAAATTGTTCAACAGAGTCCTACACCACTTCTGCTTACATTTCCTTGGCCAAAGCAAGGCATATGCCATGCCTAATTTCGAAAGGGCGGGGTAGTGCAATACTAATCACAATCTAACTGAAAAATACAGTGCCTGAATGCAATACCCAACCTAAAAATTAATCCAGACTCCAGAAATGGTGACTGGGTTCAAATCCTGGCTCTAATAATTGCAGCTACGTTACCTTGCTGTAATTAGTTCTCATCTAAAAAGTAGAAAGAATAATAGTATATTCTTTACTGAATTATATTAAAGTTTTGTGCATTTATGAAAAATATCTATCAAACAATTATTTTGTGCCAAGAGTACAGCATTTTGGGTGCTTAGATGTATCAGTGAAAAAAAGCAGACAAATATCTCCCCTCTGGGGAACATATATTCAAGAGGGAAAGAGTAAACAAACTATGGGAAAACTATGTAAGTAAATTGCACAGAATTCTAGGATAGCCTTTTAGGTTACCATAAAGACTTTGGCTTTACTTTGAGCAGATGGGGAGCCACAGAAGGTTTTCCCACAGGAGTGACATTATCTGAATCACTCTTCTGACCACTCTGTTGAGAAAAGACCCTAGTAAATTAAGGGTCAAAGCAAGAAGATCCCTAAGCAGGCTACTACAACAATACATGTGAGAAATGGGTTGGACCAATGTGGTAGTAGTGGAAGTACTGATAAATGCATCCAGCACTAAATATATCCAGAAAATTTAGATACATGTTCAGAATATATATCCAGATATATATTCTGGAAATATCTTGAAAGAGTTATTGATGAATTACATGTATAGTATGAGAGAAAGAGTCAATTAGGACTATAATGCTTTTAAACTGAGCCATTAACTGAAACAGGGAAGGCAATAGAGGAGTCCAGTTTGGGACATGTTACACTTGAAATGCTTATTAGACATCCAAGAGGTGTTGAGTAGGAAGGTGATACATTTAATACAGTTCAGGAGGATGCTCATAACTGGAAAAGCAAGTGTGGATGCTCTCACAGAGAATGCATTTAAAACCTTGGAACTCAATCAGATCAACAAGGGAGTGTATTTGTTTTTAAATGAGTTAGCAAATGGGAATGGCTTGGAATAACAATATAACCAGTAAACACCCAGTACATATTAGTTATTGTTATTATTATGTTCCTTGAAGAGACAATTGTTTCAAAATTCTCGGTTCTTACCAAATTAATTTATAGTCCTAATGCCATATCAACAAAACTCCTTTTGTCAAGGAAAGGTGTTGAGAAAACCATTCTAAAGGTGTCTGAAAAATAAATCAACAGTAAAACTATTTTGGACATGTAAGCATAATGGATTGAAGAGAGAGGTTGAGGGTGGTGGTGATGTGCCTGTCTAATATTACACAAGTTGGACAATTTCACTGTGGAACTGGTTCAAGAGCTAACAGTAAAGTAAACCCCTCAAACACATCATATATCTATGTATAAAATTAATATGTTAAAAAATATTGCAAACTAAAGTGGGAAGGGATAATATTTTCAATCAGTTGATTGTATTGGGAAAGCTGCTTACCCTAAATTGTTAGATATTAGACCCATACCTCAGATTTTATGCCAAAATAAATTTTGAATGGTTCAAAGATTTTTTTAAATGGCATAAATCACTAGAATTTTTTAGTAAATATCCATCTGTTTTGCTAGGGAAGTATATTCTGTGCATATAAGCAATGAAAAAATAACATATTGAAATATTTGACTTTACGGTATATCATGAACATTATCACAAAAAGCAAATGAGAAACTTGGAATGTTTTTTAAAAAATAATGAAGAGTAAATGATATTAATATAACAAAACTTGATGCAAATCATTAGGAAAATGAAATCTATTAGACTACCAGAAAACTGAGAAGAGACATGAGCAGATAATTCCTGGAATTAGAAACACATATGCTGCCTCTTCTAATATAAAATGCTAAAATTTCCTAACAAGTAAGTGCAAATTTTAAGAATAGTCAAAAATTTTAAAAATATTGAATGTCTGCAAATTTATAGTGAGGCAAATATTCTCTTTTATTCCCAGAACAAATTTAATTCATATCAACTTTCTAGAAAGCAATTTGGCAAAAAAATCCGGAGATCTAAAAGACACATATGCTTTAATCAACTAATTACACTTTTTGGAATTCATCCTAAGAATGCATCAAAAATGTAGAAAATAATTTTACACTAAAGAGTTTTTGCTGCAGTGTTATATTTATAGCAGTGCACATTGAAAAGCAATCTAAGCCTTAAACAATAGGGAATTGCTTAAATAAGTAATGATCAATAAAAATCATGTTATACTATATATAGCCATTGAAAATGATATTTTCATATTATTTTAATAAAATGATTTTCCTGTGATATGTGCAAGAAGTATGCATAACTTTCAACATAATCTATTGCTATATATGTATATAACATTTATCTATAGGTCTATATATATTCCAAATTATATATATATCATAGTGTTATTTCTGTGTGATTATATTTTCTTTAAATTTCTTATTACATATTAAAAATGTCCTATATTGCATATGTATTAATTTTATAATAAAATAAATTAAGCATATACAATGTATCATAAAATATATGAGAGGCATCTGTATAACTAAAACTACGTATTTGTTTGTGTGTGTGCGTTCTTACACCGTTTCAAGTACATAACTATTTGAAATAGTAGAGAGAGAAATACAGTTTCTAATTTGCTGAAAATTCAATATTAGGAGAACATTTCTTTTAATTGGTCCCAGTCATTAACTGTTACCATTCCCATATTGATTGTTCCAATTAAAACATTCTTTTTAATCTGCACACACTTACAGCCCCATTGACTCCCGTTTCACTTTATAAGGGTGTCTTGACATCCCACACCACCCATAAACTCAAGATCATATTGAACCAGGATCACTCCTTAAATATGAAAGTTAACATCATTCGATCATGAATGTATCTGTTTCCTCTTTAGTAGGAATACCAAATAAAATACAGTACTTCCAAGGCATTCTATATTTTTGCTTGCTATATCTGGCAATTCTAGGGCTCCTTCCTTTCTCCCCATCTATCATCTTCTTTTTCTCTTTGCGAAGCCCTACTCATGATTTAAGACCCAGCTAAACTAATTCTTCCTTGAAATCCACGTATAACATTTCTTGTGTGGTGTCATCACTTGTGGAATATGCTCTATTTAAACATTTGAATTATTTGTCATTTATATGTTTACCCACCCAAAAGTACATTGAGTCTTAAATAAAAATACCACATCCTCTTCATCTTAGAATTCCCAGGTGACAACTGAGCATCTCCCTTCTGTATGTAGGTGCTTGGTAATTATAAGTTAGAGGCAGCAGAATGTGCTGGATGAAACACCTGACCTCTGACATCTGACTAGATTCTATGAGTAATAGTTCAGAACTTGTTTTGCTATTACACCACAGTGCTTGATTTAGAAAATAATTCCTAATGCTCCATATTTGAATTTGCAATAAAAGTGCCCGTAGGTCTGCCTTGAAGCTACTTTAATGTTTACTTATTTATTTTTATTGACAGAAAGGCAGGGTGAAATTGATGACAACCAGTAACAAATTCCAAAAGTCAATAATATTAAAACATCTCTTCAGTATCCTCAGTCGCAGTTTAATACTGCTTTTTTATGTTGAGTCTCTGAATTGTTCAACCTTTTCAAAGGTCAGAACGTTCATACCAAAAGCAACGACAAGAACATAATGGGAGAATTTAATGAATGTGTTCTTTAGAATTTATTTGGCAATATAAATTAAAACTGGCCACATTTCTTGACAAAGTATCTTTAATAATTAATATAATTCAATGCTTGAGCTAGAGTTCCTTGAAAATATTCTACTTAATTTCTTTAGAATTTAAGTTTTAAAAGTTGTCCACTGAGAGACATTCAATGTTCAATTGTATGATGAAGTACATATTTGGATGATTTTCAAGATCATGAAAATATCACTAGCCTTTGTGCCATCTGAATTCAACCAACAAGTGTTACAGTCAGGGTGTGTGTGTGTGTGTGTGTGTGTGTGTATGCGCATGCGTGTGCGTGCGCACGTTTCATAAAGGAGTAACATCTGAAATTCAGAGCTGAGTTGCAGGAAATGAAAGTACACAGAGTATGTCTTTTTCCATTTAGCTCTAAGTTTGAAATATTTTCTCTGCTTGTTTAAGCCTGAAATTCCCATTTCATCTTTTTTTATTTATTATAGCTTATTATGGGGGTACAACAGTTCTGGTTAAATATATTGCCCATGCCCCTCCCAACCCCCCGAGTCTGAGCTTCAAGAGTGTCCATTCCTCAGTGCACATCACACTCATCAGCTTAGCTCTGTTTCTTTCCCTTCTGTAGGCATGTTCATAAAATTATAAATCTAAAACATAAAATATAGAGTTAAAGAGATGAAATTATACCCATATAAGCATCCCCAGGCATATTCTTTGAAAATTTCTTGTGTAAAAGAATTGTGTGTCCAGATGAATTTATTAAATGCAGTTTTTACTATCCTCACCTTAAGAATCACAATAAAGATTAAAAACTGAGAAACTTAGGCATCAAGAAACCAACTCAACTTTAATTAACCCAGAAATACACAAAATTATTGGTTAACAGAATATTTTTATTACATATCACTAGTTTGACAACATTTAGGGTCTGTACTTTACTTTAAAATTAACTCCATTTGTAAAAATATTTATAGGTATTAAATATCCTCCTAGTTATTTCCTACTTTTAATGAATTTAAGGATTTCACAGTTTTTTTGTTTTTTTTTTTTTTACCAGCTGAGTTAATTAGAGCTAGATTAGTGATGTCGGCTAAATTAATTGTCACTAAGTTTAATGGGAAAATCATCCTCCTGTGGCAGTCATGGTTTATAACTCTAAGTAAACAACTAATATTTTCTCAAATAAACACTATAACAAATGTAGTTTTCCAAAACAAACAGACTGTAGACTGTATGTGCTATGGACAGTTGTGTGTGTCTCCTTAAAATTCACATGTTGAAGCCCAAATCCCAATGTGATGGTATTTGGAGGTGGGGCCTTTGGAAGGTATTAGTCCATGATGGTTGAGCCCTCCTGAGTACAAAACCTGGGACTGCCACACAGGATAACACGTAACGGTGATAGCATAAAAGAAGTATGTGTAGTAATTATTAAAATATGCTAAATATACTACATGGATTATCTCCTCCATTCCCCACAGCAATCCTATCAATGTGGTTCAGTAGGTTTCTCAATGTTCCACAGTGAGGCTCATCCCTTATTTACCAGGGTAAACTACCTAACATGTGCCATGATTACATTACATCATCCTGAGCAGATGGAAGAAATGAATGTTTCAAGTAAACCCAGCAAATCCGAAAGTGGAACAAGGTAAATCTGAATTCAGAGGTTATTTTTTGCATTTTTGCCTCTAATCTGAGCCATTCTACTTAGTATGTTCCAATTTTAGTATTAAAATGGGAGAGACTCTCTTGGAATTTCCCTGAGCAACCCGGGGAAAGTCAGCTAGTATATAAGTCATATTTTATGGCAGTAAAATGATTTCTAGTTCATAAAACAGGTAAAATATATCTATATTGTGGGTTCCAGTGAAAGCACAATGACTCTTAAGTGCTTTGTTTCCTGCAGATTGAGAAATGTTATTATAGGGTCTCTCTTTAGAGTCACAGATCCTTTTGATACCTTGAAAAAGAATCTAT
>CM052438.1:156470129-156500446 GCA_028533085.1 Varecia variegata | reverse complement strand
TTTTTTTTTTTTAAGACTATCCTTTTTCCACTGAGCAGTTTTGGCTTCTTTCTTAGAGATCAGTTTACTGTATTTAAGTGGGTGTATTTCTTACTTATTATAGTAAGTTTTTTTAAATTTTTTAAATTGTATTTATATATATATTTATTTCAGAATATTATGGGGGTACAAATGTTTTGGTTACATATATTGCCTTTGCCCCACCCTAGTCAGAGCTAAACATGCGTCCATCCCTCCAACAGTGTGCACTGTTATATGACCATTGATTTTTGTGGCTGAGTAGAAATCCATGGCATACATATACCACATTTTATTAATCCACTCATATACTGATGGGCACTTGGGTTGTTTCCACATCTTTGCAATTGTCAATTGTGCTGCTTATAAACATTCTAGTGCAGATGTCTTTTTTATAGAATGTCTTTTTTTCCTTTGGGTAGATGCCCTGTAATGGCATTGCCTCTATCTCATATTTTAAAATAATCCTTTCTGAAACTTTCTCCTATGCCTGCTCTAGATTGAGGTTAATGGCCCAGGCCCAAACAAGGTTACTCCATTTGTTTTGGCAAAATGAAGTATTCCTAGATGTGAACCTGATAATGAGATATAGGAAAAGATGTTTTTTTCTCTGATATTCTTGACTATAAGAATAATATAGGGTTTGAAATTGTGATAGATTGTATTGTTATTCACAAACTTTCATTGTCCATCTTTGAAGAAAATTTATGTATTACTACCCCAATGATGACAGAAATGGTCATGAGGGCAGTGTCCTATGATGAAATGTGAGATGAAATATGCATCATTTCTGAGCCAAAGCATTAAGAAACATTGCATGGTTTACACATTTTTTTCCTATGGCATTCAATGTCCCAGATAGGCAACTTCGCTGACACCCTATATTCTAGAGTCAGCAGGAAATGAAGCTGCAGCTGACTTGTGATGGACATGCAGCATCAGGAAATACAAATCTTTGTTTTTGTAAACCAATGATATTTTGAGATTGTTACCACAGCATGAGTAAACCAATCCAGATCAACAGATAAATTGGAAATGAGAATTAGGATGCTGCTATAATAAAGCTCAAAATATGCAGTATTGATGTTGGGCTGCATAATAGATTATTAGCAAAGATGACCACAGTAACCCTTCCCATAAGTTGTTTGAGTTTCCCATGGAACTTCATTACACTCACAATTAAGTCTAGGGAGAGTGGTGCAAGTAATGAAAAGAAATGTTGGCACGACATTTGTTAGAGCTGACTAGAGTCCAGTAGGTTACAATTTGACCAAACTTTTGAGAGCAAAGGACAGTCTAAAGAGGTATTTGAATTGGACTAAAGAAGCTGACTATTTGAGATTTAAATACTCCTTGGGTTCTCAGCCATCTACGGTCATGTAGCTGGCTGAAAAAGCTGCTTGGTTTTATAAAAGGCCATATTCTTCATTGTCCTCTTCAGATGCATTCAAGGGGGATAATGACAAAAGATGGACTTCATGAGGATAGAACCAAAGTCCATGGAGAACAATGAGTGAGGAACCCCTACTAGGGAGCAAATATGGAACCTTATTATGAAACATTCTTGGCCCTGAATGAGGAGGCTTTCAGATCACCTGTATGGGGAGGGGGGGCACAACAGAGCCCAGTTATTCCTCTCTGCCTTTCCTTGTTTTAGAGGCATTATATCTCTTCCACCATTGCATATTGGGAATGGAGAAGCCTTTTCTTTTGTTTATAGGGTACGTAGTATAGACAAGTTGTTACCCACTGAAATTTGATAATATTTGTTACTGAAGTATATACTGACTGATACAAGAATGGCATGGATCATCTTGATACAACTGGAGGGGGCCAATAAGAAGAAAATCAAGCAGAATCAATCAGACACGAGATGAGAGAAGCTTGATGTATTGTTTTAACCATTAGAGTCAACTAAACTTGGGTGAATTAACCATTGCATTTCCTAGCTAAAATCTGTTCTTCAAAATGAGACTCTGTTACAGTCTTTTCTCATTCTGCATTTTTTATTGACTAGAGCAATTGGATTATAACACGTATATCTGACTATATTAAAATTAATTTACTTCTACCTTTCTAAGGTTAATATTTAAAATAAATTACATTTTCATTGTCTGATCTATTCAGGTCAAAAATGGGAGAGAATACAAGTGACATTTGATCCAGGACTACTACTTAGCCTGTGTGTACTAGCACAGCCATACTATATGTTTACATCCAGTGCCCGTTTCTATTACTGTATAGGATTAAGCTAAATTACACATCAGTAATAAAAACTTGAAAGACGTAAAAATCTTTTTTTCACATAGTCAAAGTCCACTGCCAATTCAGACAACTCCTCCATGTTTATTGGAAGCATTAGTTGTTGCAGCCAGGGAAGTAATAGCAAGAAGATTAGAAGTGATACATTCGTTGTGACTAGCCACAAGCCTCACCTCACTACGAGATGGGTGGTGGGAAATAAGAGTGTTAACCTAGGAACCCCACTATTTCTGCCATGTGTTATTATCACATTCTGAATGGGTGGTGCCATTTCTTCTTGATTTTTAAATATTTTGAACACTATCCTTCCTTTGGGACTTAGATATCAAGAAATTTGTAGGCATACACGTGAGTGGCACAGAATGCCAAAGATGCCAGAAGTTCACAGGAACAGTTGAGTACCTACGGCAGACTCCCAAGACAATCATGTCTAAGACTGAGGTTCAATGAATAGATTTGTTCTTTTTATCTTTCCTGATATAGTTCTTATGTTTTTCATAGCATAGAGATTACTATTATAACAAGAGAATACTGAAATTAAAGTTAATGTAGAAATAAGGGACTAGGTAAAAGATCATTTATTATTTTATGTGCCTTGTTCAAGGTCAAGTGTACTCCTTTGAGCTAATTTTGAGAACAAGCACTGTGATGTCAACAAACTGCTAAAAACATATGAACCGGACTAATTTTTATTGTTTCTGTGCTAGCCGAGGACACTTGCTACCACAGGTATTGAATAGAGATAGACAATATTTCTAATGGTGATAGCCCTCTATGGAAATAAGTTCTAAGAAGCCTAAAGTAGAAATAAAGGGTACACTTTTTCTCTTGAGATTCTGAAACAAAAATCACATTTTTAATGAAATAGTAACAAAATAATAAGATCATCACTGCATTTAGATATGTACATGCACGGGGATAAGAATTTATACTCTGAGCCAAGTTACCAAGATGAGGCATTCCTGTGCTCCTTATATATTTCTGGAATCTTTCTACATTGTATCTTTGTGATACTTTAAGGGATTAATTGACACACTGGTCTCTTTTTGACTTTAGTTTCCAATTTTTGTATTCATTAGTCTTTGACTTGAGAGCCTGTAACCAAGGTTAGAGATGGTTTGTCTTGCTCAAAGAGCCTGGAGATAATTTTTATATGGATAATGGTAACTATAATAGTAATTGTTCCTTTTATACTATGTGCTGGGTATTTAGCTGAATCCTCTACATGGGTCATTTCATGTAATCTTGCAAAAGCTCTGAGTAGCTATTACTAATACTCCAAGTTTATAGATGAGGACATTAAAATTTAGAGCGTTAGGCAATTGCTACATATTATACAATAAGGAAATGGTAGAACTGGGATTTGAACAAGGAAGTCTGATTTCAGAACACTTCCTCATGGTTCTTTATCCTCTGACAAGGGGATTAAGGTATTCTAGGCATGTGCAAATGTAAGAAACACTATCAGATATTTAAGAAATTCACAGTAATTTAATGGTAGGGAAGATATTTTGGCAAAAGAAAAATATGTTGTCTCTTTAAATGGCAAGAATTTATGATAAAAAATCACTCTTTCCTGCTATTAAAGTTCTGGTATATATAAATAAAACTCAAGTGTACCACCACAATTCAAAGAGCTTGTTGAAGCAAAGATGAGACTTGTCACAGTAGATATTCTTCTTCTAAAGGACTAGGAAATTGAAAAAAACAAAACAAAAAAAAAAAAAACCATAGAATCCAGATGATTTTTTAAAAAAAAAAACTGCTTAGTTTTTCAAAGTGTTCTCAGGTCTAAAAATCCAGTGTGGATGAATAGTAATTCAGTGGTGTTACTGTCCTTGCCTTTCTCTTCTTAAATGGTTATTATACAGTATACACCTGTTTCTAATCAAAGACATAAAGTAATTGTCCTGAGATGCATCCTAAGACTTGTTTTCTCAACAGGTATTCACTTTGTGATTCCATTAATCTCAGGAGTGCTTAGAAATTTTCCAGAAATGAACACTGGAAAACCTTAGTATAATAGTCCATCCTTGTTACATCTTCATTAAGTGTTCAATGAAGCTTAGTCTCTGTTATTGCTCCATTCAAGTAATTCAATTCCCTCTTACTTAGAATAGCCACTGCTATAACAACTCTTGGTTGACCTTACATCTGGCATTTCTATTCTGCTACAACTGACTAGAGCAATCCCATTTCATTCATTTATGTATTACTTCTAGTCACTGCGACCAAGGCTTAATTGCCCCATGACCTGTCTACATGTACGATAAAGAACAATGCTTTTTGGGTTTTGTTTTGTTTTGTGGTAATCTGTACTGTCCAGCCTCAATTATAAGGCAGAATGTACTGAAATAGAACTCATTCTGAACAGAATAAGAAGAAAGATGCTTTCTGGATCAAGACTCTGAAAAATCACCTTATAGAAGGCAGATGATATGCTCAACCCAGAATTATCATATCATACTATGATCATTGCAGTGGTAATAAATAATGGTAGGAATATCTATTGATAGCTTTTGGCTTCTCATTCCTTTCCCTCCTCTGTGCTAAGACTTTATTTTTGAAGGTCATGTGTTACAGACTTAGCACACACAGGTCACTCTCACGTATATAGCAACACAAATCAAGTCCTTAAAGGGCCACGAAATTCTTGCTCACTGGAATTCCTTAAAAAACCATAGTGTGTCAAGGCTGCCCACTGAAAGATTCTAGAAAGCTATTATTTTTTTCCTAGTCACTTGTACATTTTATGCAGGAAACTCTAAAACTGTAATTTAATTTTTCACCGTGCCCTATTTATTATATTTTCATGACAATCCTACAACCATTTCAAAGAGGAAAGATAGAGCTGGTAACATGGTGGCCTTTGAGATCAAAATATGAAATGTTGATCTTAATTATGCCCATCAATTTCAACATATTTTTACTTAAACATAAGGGTCTAGGCTCATAGAGAAAATTCTGTTATTTTAAATCCTACCAAAGCCTGGTGTTCACAGAGTTATATATGGCAATGGAGAGACAATTCCAAGCATCCTGGTCCATCTTACATTTTTTGAGCCACAGACACCTGTGTTATGGAAGTACTCCTAAATTGTACCATAGTCCTTAACAATCCAAATTAAATATCTTTTAGAGGCAGAATATTTTATTAGTTAAAAGCAGGAGCTGAATAGTCTTGGATTCTTGAATCCAATTCTTAATAGTTTGTGCTCTTAATATTCAACTTATTTAACTTTTTATGAGTGAAGATAATAAAAGTACCTATGCAATACGTTTATTGTGAAAATTAAATAAGAAGATGCATATAAAAGTTTGACACAGAGCCTTACGATTGTAATAAATTTTAGGTGTAATTATTATCACAATTCATAAAGCAATCAGAAGGACATAATTCAGAACATAATTTCAAGTCTTTTCTTCTTTTAGCCTATAAAGGGACACACAAACACTACACACACACACACACACACACACACACACCCTAAAGATTGAATTTTCTCACTTCAGACAAAATTTGGGAAAATGGTCAAATGCCTTGGTTAGCCACATAATCAAGTGAAACAGAACAAAATATGTCATTGTTTGAGAAGTGGTTTTGGTTTTGTTTGCAAATCATCAAAGAAGGTCATCAAACCAACATTCAGTTCCGTAACTAATTAGGTGATACTTTTCTACAATCAGTGCCTGCTCCCATTTTATTGATGAAAACTAAACTGCAGATAACACTTTGGAAATGGTAACTTTCCCAAAGAGTCAGAGAGAAAGGAAATGCAAAGTTCTGGTAATCTTGTCAGAAAAGCTAATTCATTAATATTTGCTCGATATTTTTCTAAATAATTTAAAAAATTATTAGTTGTCCAAATGAATTTTAATAAATTTCCTAATTATAAATTTTTATTCCTTAAGTCAATGTAGTTAATTTTTCCTTAAACTCAGCATTTTTTCTCTTCTCAAAAAGAGCAGCTGATCTTTATTTATTTAAATCTCAGCCAGCCACCCAACTTCACCACAAGAGAGTGATAAAAGCTGCATTTTGAAAATTAGATGAAATTTTTCTTGGCAAAAAGGAAGAGAAGAGGTGAGAAATCTCACCATGGTTAGTGTTGATAGGAACAGAAAAGAGTGGCAGGCAGTGACATTTGTACAGAGAAATGCCGAAATAACGCTCGGCTTAAAATTTTGCTGAATTTCCTGTTTTTGATTCAATATCACCATCATTGCTTTTAGAGGTTTTGCATTGAAAAGCATTAGAGTGAGATTTGGAAGGTAAAATACAGGGATAGCCCATCAAATTTGACATTAGAAGCCCCACGTGGTAAAAGTTGAGATTCACAGTTGGTGTCAGTAGTTGACAAGGACTCTCTTGGCTTTTGCAATCTGAGTTAGCCTTTGAATTTACTGAGTTAGAATTTCCTAGGTGACCCTATGACTCACAGTAGCCTCTTCAAGCTCCTGAGACTACCTATTCCATCTAACATGCAGGCTGAGATTGGTGGAGGTAGAGTCTTAGAGCTTACCAGAGGCAAATCCTGAGTTAAGGATTCAAATGCAATCAGTTTAATAGGACAGTCATCCTAGGAAACACCAATAGGGGAATGGAGAAGACAGGGGAAGCAAAGGAAAAATTAAAGAGTACACTAAATCAAGTTATCCCTGTATATTACTGGAGATTAATTCTGTTGAAAACTCTGGGAGTCAGTGTGGAACTTGCACCTCAAAGTTAATCTGCCTGAGGGATGTAGGAACTGGGCTATTCGTATACCAACTCCCATTTGTTATTGGTTGAAAGCTGCTGCTGAAATCTATGAATGTTTTGGTCATATTTGGCCTTCTGTGAGCTTGGGCAGCATGGATTTAGTGTAGAAAATTCTTGGGTGGTTAAGAAGTCAACTCTTGTTTACTATCATGGTAAGGCCAGAGGGAATGTGGCCTTACCACATATGTTTGTCAAAATCCTATTCATAAGGCTTGCAAAAAACATTTAGTAACCAATTATTTTAAACATATGACAATTCTGCTTATAAACAAGCTAAGAGAAATCTAATAAATTATACACTTTAACTCCACCTCCTCCCCCCACTTTTTAACTTTTTGTTGTTTCCATTTATATCTTTATATACTATCTAGCTCTCAAAAGTTGTTGCAGTTATTTTTAATAGGGTTGTCTTTTAGTCTTCCTACTCAAGGTATAAGTGGTTTATACACAGCAATATAGCAATAGAATATTCTCTATTTCTGTCTTACAGTTACCAGTGAGGTTTTATACCTTCAGATGATTTCTTGTTGTTCACTGATGTCCTTTTCTTTCATATTAATGGATTCCTTTTAGCATTTCTTGTAGGACAGGGTCCTCAATGGCCACCTCAAATAATCTTCATGAAATCATCCCTAATTTCTGCTATTTGGCATTAATTGTGTTCTTAGTTCTGTTCCCCTACCACTTATCTTAAAAACTGTTGTAACAGATTGTTTACTCTAATGGAGTAAAACTATGGATGTGTCTGTTGCCCATGCTGTAATGTAAACATTTTGAAGTCAAGGACTGTAAGACAGGTTTCCATCTCTCAAGTCACCTAGCTAATCTTTGCATGAAGTACTGAGCTTGTTGAGTTGGAAGGCCTTGACTAAATAGGGAGTCTAGTGGATGAGAACTCAGGTTTCAAGACAAACAGACCTGTGGTTCCAATCTCAGTTCCTCCACTTAGTAACTATATGTCTTAGGCTTGCAATTTACCTATTTAAGTATCAGCTTTTTTATATCTGTAAAATAGGAATTCAGAGCACGGTAATGATTAAAATGCCTTCCACAGGTCATATTTTCTTGCTCGTATTTGGTCTAGTAGGCAGAACCCAGATCAATGGGGAAAGTTAAAGAAGTTCTACGCATGAGCAGGAAGGGTGAGCATAGGTGATGTTTACTGCTCTTTTCAACTCCAAAATTCTACAAAATAATAGAATGCATAATTTCCAGCCTCTAACCAGCCCAAAGGTAAAATTAGTGTAAATTATGTTAATGACATTAAATTAATACTTTTAAAACAATTACTTTTAATCTAACCTTATTAACAATCTCCAGTCTTTTCCCCATTCCAAAAATTCCCTTGACTATTTCTGGCATGTATCCTCCCTCAAGTCTGGAAGTGAGAGACATTACTGTCTTGTTCAATACTGTATCATTAGCATCCAGAATATTGCTTGAAACATAAGTCTTCTACCCACCTGTACTTGCTACTAAATGAATGAGCATGAGAGGGATTAGGGTTTGTGTGTGTTCAGATGTTGAATATATATTTGCCTGGCCAATTGAATATATTCTACCCAATTACCAAACAAAATATGCTACTAAATGTATTGCTCCTTTTACTAAAGGCAAATATAATTGAGTCTGGGCTCATCTCAAACTCGCTGAAATTTAGAAAGATGCTTTGAAACTATAGAACAATCTTTGAAAATGCTGTGGGAACAGTTCCATTTCAATAGGAAGTGGAGTCAGGACACTGCTAACAAGAGGTGTTACCCAAAAGTATCATCACTTAGAGTCTGACATAGCAAATACACATAAAAATGGGATTTGGGTATTGAGTTATAAGATTAGACAGGATATCCAAAGTCTGTTTGGATTCTAGCATTTTATAATTCTAGGTGTATAATGTGGTCATTAAAAATTCCTAAATAGATTGTTCAAGAATTTAATGAAGTTAGATAAACACAGTGAACAAATCACTTTTCACTGTATGCTAATGAAAATATAAAAATTTAAGGGTTAAAATGGTATCTGTGGAAGTTCAAAGGAGTGATTAAGAAACCGAGATTGAGTGTTGGATATGCCTTGGATGGTATCTTGCTTCTGGCCTTTGTCAGCTAAGACGTTTTGGACAATGCAGTCACTCAAAGATTCAGTTTTATGAGATGTACATTATGAATAATTTCTACTTCACATAGCTGTTGTCAAGAAGGATCAAAAGTTATAATCTGTGACAATATTTCATACAATCTCTGAAATATGGAAATGCTCAATAATTGGCAGATCATTTTATTTTGTTTATAATTAGATTCTTAGGCAAAAATCCCAGGCAAAAGATGCAAACTTTGGCCATTAGAATGCTATCAAGGGATCTTCGCTGTGTGTTTTGCATCTTTCGATCTAATAAATGAAATAAAATGGATTTCTACAGCTTCTTCTATTCCACAAAATTAATTTGAATCCAGCAGATTTGAAAGCAGATTGTCTTAATGCAAAGCATTTAGGACAGTGCCTGGCTCATAGCAAGAATTCTCTTTACTATCATTATCATTAAAATAACTTATTTACGTTTGATCTCTCAAAAACAGATTTTTTTAGAAAGTAATTTATTTCATGATCAATTTCTTATTCTGAACAAGGGGTTATTATTGCTTTCAAATATTCACACTGATTTACCAAAAATAAATAAATTGGTAAATATATCTAAGGAAGAAGAATTTTAAACATACATAATATAAGTGTACCCACAGATATTCCTTCATACTATGTTAGAATTTCTCTCTCGTTCCCTTTGTGTATTAATTTTCTTATATTAATTGACCTTTCACTTTTTCAAAAGGCATATTTATACAGGTTTGCCTTCATTTATAACAGCATTTATTCCATAAGATTTTTTTATATTATTAAATATTTTTCAAAAAAGCAATGTTTTTTTATTCAGAGTATTCTACACTTTATTTAGTCATTACCTTATCTTTGGAATAGTAAGGTGTTTCTAACAGTTAGAATAAATTCACTACAGTTACAGTATGCTTATATATAAATTATTATTGCATATCTGATTATGTCTTCAGGGTAAATTCTGTGAAATAGAATTACTAGAACAAATATGACTGTTTTCAAATCTCTTGTTTCACCTTATTAAATTTCTCTCTAGAACCCTAGTGCTTCCTCATCTCAATCAAAGTAAAAGCCAAAATCCTTATAAGGCCTACATACATGACCCACTATTAAAGCTCTGACCTCTCCTTCACTACTTTTCAGGCCTTTGTTCTAGCTAGTTTCTCCTTGTAGATTATTCTTCTCTCAGCTATTTAGCTGGACTCTATCATATCTCTGAAAATATTTTTCTCCAATTTCATCTCCTTAATGAAATCTATCCTTACCATCTTATTTCTTCTGCAACTTACACCCTCAAAGTCCTGACTACATCATTTAACCATTTATTACGTTATTTTTAATTTTCTCTCTCTCCAGTCTATACGCTCCATATGCATAGGGATCTTTACCTGTTTTGTTCACTGATATATCCCAATTGTCTATAGCAGTGCCTCATGCATTTATAGATGCTAAATATTGGTTGTGTAAATTAACATATTAACTAACACTACCAGCGGCTAGATATCAGCTTGTCGATTGTGCAACAGTCCCATAACCTATGTGTGTTTTCTTCTGGGTTTTCCATATTGATCATATTTTCTCCCCATTTTCCCTGTTGTGTTACCTTCACTTCTGTAATCTAGAAGTGATTGCAAAGTTATCTTACAGATCATCAAAGTTGTTTTCTCTAAAATTGATTTTGAAATTTATTATTTTTAATAAACTAAAATGTCTTATGTGTATATTGGTTTGTGTAAATTCAGGTGATCCTTAAATAGTAATATTTACTATAGTAAGCTCTAATGTTGATTATATTACACTATATAGTTTATACTACTGTTTACTGTAACTAGTAATATTTATTATAGTATTACTATTTACTATAACTAGTAATATTTGCTATAGTAAACTGTAGTAAATATAGTTGACCTTTAAATGATACAGGGGTTAGATATGTCAAGCACCCAGGCAGTCAAAGATCTATGTATAATTTTTGACTTCTCAAAACTTGACTACTAAAATAGTCCACTGTTTACCAGAAGCCTGACTGATAACATAGTCAATTATCACATATTTTGTAACCTTATATGTATTTTATGCTGTACTCTTATGATCAAGCAAGCTAGAGGAAAGAAAATGTTATTAAGGAAATTGTAAGGAAGAGAAAATATATTTACTATTCATTAAATGGAAGTGGATCATCATAAAGTTCTTCATCCTTATGGTCTTCACACATTGAGTAGGCTGCGGAGGAGGAGGAAAAGGAGGGGTTGGTTGTTCTTGCTCTCTCAAACAGAAATGGAAGAGGTGGAGAAGGTGGAAGGGGAGGCAGAAGAGGCAGGTACACTTGGGATAATTTTTACTGAAAAATCCATGTATGAGTGGGACCTGCACAGTTTAAATCCATCTTGTTCAGGGTCAACTGTATTATTTTATATTTCTTACGATTTTCTTAATAACATTTTCTTTTCTCTAGCTTTATTAGAATAATGTATATAAATACCTGTAACATACAAAATACGTGTTAATCAGCCGTTTATGTAATTGATAAGTCTTCTGGTCAACAGTAGGCTGCTAGTAATTAAGTTTTGGGAAGTCAAATTTATACATGGATTTTCAACGGCATAGGGGAGGGGGTCAGCACCCCTAACCCCTGAGTTGTTCAAGGATCAACTGTAATACTTAATTTTCCTATTTCCAGAAAGCCTAAATAAAAGCTATAAATTCAAGACAGTACCACTCCCATGACTTTTTCTGACACAACGTATTACTACTGTGACTTTAAATTCCAGAATAAAAGTGCTAGCATCTACTCATTGATACATTTATTACATTTCTAGAAACAAAATGAACAAATACATGAAAAGAGTATAAGTGTGACTACCACTTAGTGGAGATCCTGATTTCTGAAATAAATAAATTCATTGCAAAGGTGCCTCCTAATCTCTTTCCCACATTTTCATTTTATTTCCTTTTGGGACAAACTTGTGTTTCAGCTTCTATGGTGATTTTCATTTCATATCTTCATGTCCATAGTTAGTGAAAATTTTTCTTTGATTTTCTTTTCATGAGTGTATATCTTAGTTTTACAAAGAGATTTTTAGTTTCTATTTGATAGAATATATTCTGCTATCTTAAACTAAAAGGACTATATAGAATTTTGTTCCTGCTTTTTCAATGATCAATTCTTGCATTCTTGTATTATTATAGTATTTTATTTTATCAATAACTTTATTTTTGTATCTCATACTGTTTTCTCTACATGTCATCCTATACTCACTCTAATCTCCCATTATAAAGGCCAAGTTTTCTTATATATTAAAGAGGATTCTATATAATCTTTGAAAACTATCGATTGATAAATTATGTTCAGCAGAATGTCTGAAGTACTTTTTTGGTGAGGGGACAAAACTGGCAGAAACTCAACTGTAGAGGAAACTGTTGGTATACCTCCAGATCCCCTTTACTCTGCTCACTGTGGCTGTTTCTCCAGGAAATTGCCTTTGAATATGACCATATAAGGAGGATATGCCCCCAGAGCGCCACCCTATGATAAGGGGCGAGGACAGCCTGTATTTAATGATTAACAGACGCTGGAAAACAAGATGTTAGACTCTTGCCTTAAAGTGGAAATGTCTTATAGAGATCTTGCTCATCTTTCTTTAGATCTATTCCTAGGTATCTATAATATAATGTCTTTTGCTAGAAATAGAAATAAAACTGATTATTTTATATTGACATTGTATTTAGCAGCATTGCTTAATTCAGATACATACATATATATATGTATATATACATATATGTATCCTAGGTAGACAATCATGTTCTCTATAAATGGTGACAATTTTATTCCTCCTTACAAAATCCAAAGAAATTAATTTCTTTCTTTTTTGCTTGCTTATTTGTTTTATTACTCTATTCGAGAAGACTTCCATTAAAATACTTAATAGAAGCAATGATTGCAGGCATCCTGTATAATTTTTTTTTAAAGAAAAGTTGCTATTCAAATGCAATTCCAGGGTAATTTTACTAGAAAAATGGTAAAGTCCTGGAAACAAAAGCAAAGCAGTCCACTCTTACCAATAGGAAGTTTGTGATCTCAAGAAATCTCACATTATCAAAAACCACATTATAAATACAATGGTTTCAGGGAACTAAAATATGTCAGACTCACAAAGCCAAAGCTGTGGGGTCTTTTGGCAAAAATTTCAATTTGTAACAAAGGTTCTCTTTTTTAAAGCAGATGTGTTTACTCTGTCATTGCAAGCTATAAAATTGACAAAAATGAACCTAGACATCACTGAGCAGACTCTTAACAGCACTTGAGTTTAGTCCCCAAATTAATGAGCTTCCTGAGTGGTGGCTCTCAACCCTGGCTGCACATTAAATCACCATAAGAGCTCTTAAACATGCAAATTAAATAAGAATCACTGTATATATTTTTTTTAAATCTCTGGACAAGAGCTTTTAATATTTTACCATTAAATATCATAATTGCTCAAATTTTAAGTTAATCTTTACTGCTTAACAAAGTTTCATTTTATTTCTAGTTTCTAGTTTGTTAAAGTTTTTAGCATGAATGACTAATTTTTATCAACTTCTTTTTGTATCAATTAACAAGAACATATAATTTGTCTTTTTTTCTACTGTGGTGATATAAAATAATTTATTTTCAAATAATAAACCAATTTTACGTTTCTGAGAAATCCAACTTAGTTGTGATATATATTATACTTTAATATAGTATACTATATATATACACATTATATATACTATACTATATATATATATATACTATATATACTATAATATGTTGCTGGATCCAGTTTTCTAATAATGTATTCATAATTTTTATATTTAGGTTTTTGAGATAGGTCTGCAATTTTCCTTTATTGTATTATCCTTGTCTGTTTCTACACTCTAAGGCTCTTTATATCTCAAAAAATGTATTGGTATATGTTCCATTTTTATCTATTTTTTGATATTTTTGTGTAATATTGGTGTTATTTCTTCCTTAATTATTTTGAAGAATTTTCAGATAAAGCCATTTAGTCTAGGAGTTTCTTCTCTGGAAAGGCTATAAATCATTATTATATTTTTCATGGGTACAGAGATATTTATATTTTCTATTTCTTTTGTGTCAGTTTTGATAAAGTCTTTTCCACCCTAGGAATTTTTCAATTTCAACTCAATGTTTAAATTTTGGGATGAAGTAGTCCATAATAGTCTCCAATTAGCTTCTTATAAAGCTGTCCTTTAATTACTTCTTTAGTGGCAGCCCTAAGCATCATAAAATGCTCAGATTATAAACGCTAGCATAAAATAATAAAATCTACTTTTAATTAGTATTTTTCTCAATTCCTGGACATGCAAACTTACAATCTTTGTATTGTTGTTGTTATATATTTTCATTTTCAAAAATATTTTTATCAGAGATTTACTATTACGATGGTATTCTTTACCTTAGCACTGTAAAAATATCATTCGTTTATCTTCCGACTTCCATAACTTATAGTGGAAAGTTACCCCTGAGTTTTACCATTTGAAGATAGTGAATCTTCTGCCTCTGACTAACTTTTTCTTGTTTTAGTTTTAACTAGTTTTACTATGATGTGCCAAAGTGGTGTTATTCATTGAATTTTTTTCTGCTTTGGGTTAACAAAGCTTCTTGAATGAGTTGATATCTCATTAGTTTTGAAAAGATCTTTATCATTATCTTCTTGGTATCGCTTCTGATCTACTTACTGTCTATTACTTCTTTACTGAGACTCAAATTATATTTACGTCAAAAACTTTTTACCAGGCCCTACATAATTCTTTCTGTTTTCTCTAATTTTATGTCCTTTTTTCTTCTGCATGACTCAAGCTAACTTTTTTTAACCAATATAATTTATAGATTATACTAATTGTTCTACATTATGTAATATGCTGAATCTATTAAGTTCTTAACTTCGATTATTCTCAGTTCCATTATTTCTAGCTTCATTTTTAATATAGTAAACTTCCCTGATAAAATTCTTTGTCTTGTCCATCTATTTTCTCAAGCATATTAATCACAGATATTTTAAAGTCCCTAGATGATAATGCCAATTATTTGGATTTGGATTTTATAATTTTTATTTGTTTAGTTTTTGGTAATTTAGATATATTTTTATTAATCCTATCAATTTGATTGAAGTTTGGAAATTTACATGAAACAATTGTAGAGGCTCTACATGATGTAATAGGTTAATTTTCTTCTGGCGGCATATGGACTATGGGCAGCAGCATCTTCATTAGCTTATTTCCAATTTGCTATTATTATACGTCTAAGTCCTACCCTTTCCTGGGTTCATAACGAAAATGCCTTTGGTTATTTACCAACTTCTTTCCTTCTGGATGGGCTCTCAAATCCAATTTTTTGTATCTGTAGCACAAGAAATCTGCTAAAATATCTGCTTATCTTTTAGCCACTAAATAACTATTTTCCATTTTCCGTTTTGAGCACCTTGCCCTGCCCATGTTCAACTTAGGAAACTGTCTCAAGAGGAAATTGCATGCAGAATTCATGGCTTACTTCTTTGTGCTTCACTTTTCTTTGAGTTTGGTCCCTCAAGTTGTGAATGCCTTGGCAGCCTGAAATTCAAATTTTAGTTTCACTTGTCCAGGGAAACTGCTGCAATATCTCTATCACTACTTTCTGTTCAGCCTCTATATCTCACTGTTGAAAACAAATTCCCTGAGGAGAAAATTTCGGCATAAATACATTGCTCCTCTCAATGTGTTTTCATTATCTCTGACTATATCTGGCATCTTGATTCCACAAGCCCTCGCTTCTGTCTGCTTTCTAATATATTCAAACATATGCTATTTTTTCCCCTTAAATTTTATCCAGCTTTGATAGTTATTCTGAGGAGGAAGGGTAGCTTAATACTAGCTGCCTTACCATAACTGGAATAGAAATATTTCAGATATAATTTTGTATTTAAAATTCCATGCCTCTAAAATCCTACATATAATTAGTTGTGAAGATGACATTCAAACCTGTGGTTCATGTTTGTTTGTTGGTTTGGTTATATACATAATTATATATTTAGAAATTGAGCTATTTATATTAAGAATTCTTCTTTCATATAACTTGATAATGGAGATTTGTTATAAACAAGTAACACAGTCAATTGCTAAGTAAACAAAAAGATTCAGAGAGTATGTGTTGCCCTTATTAAAAAAACACACACAGTCTTCTTCACACTCAGCCTTCATTTACAATTTTGGGGGAAGTAAATTTTACACCTACATGGAGACCCTGAGAGTCTCCAAGAATTCTGCTATAGAAGGCTCCAAAAAGAAGATATGACTTAAATGCTTTAGATTTTTACATAACAGAATTATTTTAAATATGAAAGCATTTGTACTCTAATTTTCACTTAAATGTAAATTTTATTTATTGGAATATCACTCCCAGAATACTTCTGTGACATGAACACTTTTTTTCCTCATTAATAAAAACAAATTTCTGTTGAAAGTACAAAATTCAAATGAATCTATATACCTGTTAAACTAGTAGTTTATATTACATGAAGTATTTCTATAGGTTTCTTTTTTCTGTTGTTTTATAAATAATCCATTCCATCAAAATTAAGTCAAAAGTCTTTTTAGAAAATATTTACTGTAAGTGAAAATTAAAAATGAAATTCTCCTTCCTACTTACTAAATTTAATACAACCATTTGTTAAGGTTTTATGTGCCAAGTTTGATGATAGTTATTTCGAACAATATAAAAAACATTTCTCCTCAGAAGACTAGTATAATTTAATTGTGGAGGAAAAAGAAAAAGAAACAGTGAAAGAATTACATATTACTATTCACAGCATGATGGCATAAAGTAAATAAGCTGAAAAAAATGACGAGGTTTTTTATTTTTTTGCATTTTACTCTATTTAATATACTGTAGAAGTTTAGGAAAAATAAATACTGCTACAGAATGGAAAACTTGAAGAAATCTTCAAAGAGCATAGTGCAGGCTGGGCACCACAGCACCATAGCCCAAGTGACAGAGTGAGACCCCGTCTCAAAAATAAAACAATGTAGTTCAGATTCGCTTTAAGAAATTTAGGCAGACAAAAAAGGAGATTGATTCAATTCTCATACTTTCAGTTTCTTCTCTACCAGAAAGAGTAGGCAATGTTGAGTGGTAGGTTGCATAGAATCCAATCAGAGTGGCGGGATGAGGGTATACAGTTGGTCCTTAATATGTAGTACTTGATTGCTGCACTATACACTGATTTATGAACATTCCAAAAAACAACAAGATTTCTTTATATACAGATTGGAGAATATATATATTATTTCACATTTACTAAAAGTACCAAATGGAGTTTCACTATAATTATATAATATTTTAGAGGAATATCATCCAAATAAACCTGAATACTGAAGATCTGATAGGCTTTTTTTTTTTCCTCTTTCTGGAAACAAAATGAAAACAAACAAAAAGTATAAAACAAATAAAAGCCTAATTGAAAAAAAGATAGAGGATATTGGCTAAAATTTCTATCCATAATAGTTGCTAAGCAAACGTATTTTTATTTACCATCAAACTTAAACAAATTATGTGTAACTCATGAGTAAGTGAATAATTTTAAGAAACTAAAGCAGTTGCATTTTATATTCAATTACATCATTTGAGTTACACAAATCATAGATTCATAGAATACCCCAGCTTGAAAGAACACTGAAGATCACCTAGTCTAGGGGTGGCAAATGATTTTCACTTTGCATGCCAACTCCGCCTTAGTGGACAAGAGGCCGAGGATCCTGCAGCAATGTCTATCATCATTCTGGGAGAGAGAAACTGAGGCACGTATGTAACATTTCTCTTACACTCAACCTCATCTTCCCCTGCTTCCCTTTGTACCCATGGAAACCTGGGACTCAGAAGGCAATTAAATGTTCAATAACCCAATTGTTCAATAGATTCTTGAGGAGCTAGAACTAAAATCCAGTTCTTTTCCTTTTGTATAATATTTCCCTTGTATCAATTTTGATCTTTATTTCCCAAAATTTGTTTTCAGCTACCCCTTTCTATGAATCACATAAAATCATTTTCCGCAAAACATAATTCTTGCGAACTTGATAACGCTGTATACAGTAGGCTTAATTCATTCAGGGCTTATTGTCAAGCCTGTTATTTTAGCCATGCTGTAAATAGTATAAAAGTTTACAAATTTATTAATAATATTGTTCATAGAATGTTATTTGTATGAGGTAAAAATATTATTTACAAATATATTTTTTAAATAATCAATGTAGCTAAAAATAGCAATATAAGGATTTTAATATCAAATCATCTCTTATTTAAAATATTTCCTCTGGAAGCCTTTCTTGACCATTTTAATCCATTGAAATTGATTCAAAATGCTTTCATTGAATGGATTATTAATTCAGTTGTTTTCCCTCAATCTATCCTTCCAGAGTACTTGACTCATTGTTCTACCCAGGTCCTCCTCGAGGGTATGCAAGGTCCTACGCCCACTGAATATATTTGTGTAGCCTCTTTCTATAGAAACGAGGGGTTGAGGGATCCCTGTTCATCCAGGACTAAAGGTGATTTTATGTCTATCGATAGTGAATTTTTTCTCCTCTTTAAGAGAATGATTTTCTTTAAAGTTTACATTCATTTAAAGTTAAACTTTACACATCAAAAATTTTAAAATATATTTTTCACTCTTTTTTGTATCCCCAACATTTGGTATGGTTCCTAAAATACAGTAGGCATTTAATTATTTGTTAAATACAGTCATGCATCGCTTAACAATAAGGATATGTTCTAAGAAATGCGTCATTAGGTGATTTCATAGTGTGAACATCATAGAGTGTGCTTACTAATCCTAGATATTATAGTCTACTACACACCTAGGCTACATGGTATAGCCTATTGCTCCTAGGCTACACACCTGTATAGCATGTTATTATACTGAATATTGTAGGCAATTGTAATACAGTGCTAAGTATTTTGTGTATTAAACATAGCTAAATATAGAAAAGATATAGTAAAAATGTGGTATGAAAGATAAAAAAATGGTATAGCCAGGTAGGGCATTTACCATGAATGGAAACTGCAGGACTGGGAGTTGCTGTGGGTGTCAATGAGTGGTTAAGTGCACGGGAAGGCCTAGGACATTATTGTTTCCTACCACAAACTCTGTAAACATTGTAGACTTAGGCCACACTAAATTTATATTAAGAAATTTCTCTCTTCATTAATAAATCAACCTTAGCTTACTATAACTTTTTACTTTATAAACTTTTCAGTTTTTTAAACTTTTTTGTAATAACACTCAAAACACAGACACATTTTACAACTCTATAAAATATTTTCTTTTTTAACAGCCTTATTCTATAAGCTTTTTTCCTATTTTTATAATGTTTTGTTTTCATCCTTTTTTTTTACCGTTTAAACTTTTTGGTTAAAAACTAAGACACGCACATGTGAGCCTAGGCCTACATAGGATCAGGATCAGCAATATCACTGTCTTCCACACCTTTTCCCACTAGAGGGTCTTCAGGGGCAATAATAGGCATAGATCTGGCACTTCCTAAGACAACATACCTTCTTCTGGAATATCCCCTGAAGGACCTGCCTGAGGCTGTTTTATAGTCAACTTTTTTATATGTAAGTGGAAAGAGTACGCTCTAAATAACAATAAAATTATAGCACAGTAAACATTAATACATAAACCAGTAAAAATTATTTATTATCATTATAAAGTATTATGGACTATACATAATTTTATGTGCTTTACTCTTATGTAACTGGCAACACAGTAGGTTAGTTTACACCAACATTACCATAAACATGTGAGTAATGTGTTGCGCTATGACTTTGCAATGGCTATGACATCATTAGGTGACAGGAATTTCTCATCTCCATTATAATCTGATGGGACCACCATGGTATATGCAAACTGTCATTGACTGAACCATTATTATGTAGTCCATGACTGTAAATTAATCTCCAAAAATTGACAAAATAAATAAACAGCTCAAAATCCCACTAACATGCGCCTTCCTTCTTAAAACCTTTAAGTTCCCAGCCAAAAATATATGTTCTTCCCTAACCTCCTTATACAATTAAGCTACATAATTTTATTTGATATTGATCTGTTTACTTTATTTTAATTATTTATTCTATTACCCTGTATCCTCTAAAAGACTGCCAGCTTCTTAAGGATAGGATCCTATATCTATCTGTCAAGGGTAACTCTCAATATTTAGAACATAATCAATGCCTGTTGAAAGAATAATTTATCACATGGAGAGGTGTGAACTGGAGATGTTATTCTACTTTCTTCAACAGTGTTGCTGTGAAGCTCAAATGAAAACAAAAAAGCCTATAAAAGTACATTGTAGTATGTAAGGTGTACAATTTTAATGGATCAAGATGATTATTATGATTTTTTCACTATACAAATGGAACCACAGAGAGTCAGAGATCTCTGGTGCTCTACCATAACTGCTGCTCAAAGGCTATTGAATGCTTCCTCCAATTCAACATCTTGTGGGTTAGAAATCAATAATCATTGATGGATAGAAAAAAACATGTTTCTTATAAAATTCATACTTATAATAGGCTCAGGATTCTTAAGCTAAATATATTTATGAGACTACATTGAATTACACTGAGATTCAAGAAACATATATCCAAGAATGTCTAGTATGAGCCAGGCAATATTAGGTGCTAAGAGCTAAGGATGTAGTGATGAACAAAATAGACAGGGTCACTGCCCTCGGGGAGTTTATTTTTCAAAATAATTTATCTTTAACAATATAGCTATGCTTTTAGAGATTTATAATTGGACCTCTTGGAAAAATTTTAGGATAAATACTTTGAGCTGCTTCATCCCTTTGCCTCTTACGAGATTTGATGAATGCTTTAAAAAGAAATCCCTTCATGAAGATTTTTGTAATCAAGTTTAACCTTTTGGATCCAACATAATAATATCCTTGTCACTCAGGAATAAGCCATTAACATCACCTGGTTAGTAAATCTTTTGATTTTCAGTAACAAGAGATCTAATTAATTTAGATGTATTGGAATCAATCGATATGTTTGAATGCAGCAAAGGCAAGTTGTGTGCCTTGTCCACCTACATTCTATGTCTTAGAACTGTGTGTCTAAATGAGAGCTCTGAAATTTTGTACCCTACTCCTAAACTAATGAAAGGAGGAAGCTGACAACTTTTGAAAAAAATCTGGTTGATAATGCAAGGCCAAAGTCCTTCAGTGCTGTCAATCTAATGAGAAATATCTTCCCTAGTCCTCTGACACAACAATTCCAACAATTCCTAAATTTTCTATCATATATGCTGGGTAGGTTTTTATATAGGCAGAACTCAACCAAGGGAAATCATACACACACACACACACACACACACACACACACGACTTAATATACTATGCTATGCTGTGTTATAATATATGTTACATATATGCATGTCACATGGAATACATATTTGACATAAATAATATATTAACTTATTGTGACATGTCCTCTATTCTGTCATTGTCCTCTCTTTTTCTTCACACTGGCATACTAATGCTTTCTAGTCAAAGCAGTCCTAGACATTGATGCTGAGAAATACAATTTTGAGTAGTCACATAGCTCCAGATAAAACAGTCAGAATTCCATATATAGTTACTAAAGTAATTCTGTGATAGGAACTTTCTTGAACCTATTTTTTACCTATCTTGTAGCCTTTTCGTGACATTGCTAAAGGTGGTGGCTTATACATCCACAGACCTACCAACGATTAGAGACGTGAGGAAAATCGCTCTATAGACACAGAAGCAATACAAAATTGAAATTAGAAGAAAAGATAAAAACCTGTCTCTCCCCTAAGGCAACTTCTATCCACAAGAACTCTGATCTGTCCCTCATGCCACTGAAAAGTGATTATGGTACATGCTGCTGTCAAAAAATAATTCTTTTGGAAACACTCTCTTCTGTAAAGCTTTTTTTTGACACCACACTCTTTACATGATCTCCTACCCTTCTCAAGACGGTTCTCAGTGTTTGGCAAGCTCCTCTTCATCTGCCCATTCTTAATTTTTTATGCTTTAGGCTTTTTTTTTCCCCCTATCAGTTCACACTTTCTCACATAACCTTATACTGGCCAGCAGCTTACTTACCACTCTTGCTGACAGCTCCTAAATTTAGAAGTCTAAGCCAAAAATTTTCACAAGGAATTCAGATTCATGATTTCAAATACTTACTAGCCTTTTACACTTGAATATATTACAGGCACCTCAGTCTCAAATATTTAAATTTAAACCCATCTCTCCACACTCAAAACCTGTTTCTTTTTCCATAATCTCTATCTCTGTAAATGGAACCACTGATCATCCAATTGCCAAATCATAACTGAGGCATCCACGTGTTAAAGCATGACTGCGGCAGACTGACAAAACGGACTCCCTGTGGCTAAGGAAGGTGCTCAAAGATAAAACAGAACCAGGCGGCCAGGGCGGGATGATGGAGCAGTCACACACTCTATGTAATCAGAAAGATGTAGAAGAATCAAGGACCACCCCCCTTCTAGAATCAAGCCAAACCAGTTGCCCCCATCAGTGCGCCAAGCTATACTGGAACCAGAATCCTCACCTTCCCCACAGGCCATGTGAAAGAAACAGCTGAGACTGACTTCTGGCTTTGGGCTTAGAAACCAACCAATTAGAGCTCACCTGTTCTGGCCGACTGGGGGAGCCTCAGCTATCTCAACCAATCAGAATTAAGCAAGTTTTAATCTTTCATTTGCATAAACAGCCCTGATTGGGAACCTGGGCAGGCACTTTTGCTATGAAACCCAGAGCCCTCCCGTTTGTTCTGTGTCTTTCTTTTACACTGGAGGCTGTATCTCCTAGGTTTGCGAACTGTTCATTAGAATAAAGTCTCTTTCCTTCACATTCTTTTTGAGAGAACTTTTGTTCATACACATGCACCTCTCTCTTTCATAACCCCATCCAATCATCCTCAATCTAGGTCAGCATAGGTTTTTAAAATTTCTGAAATTCATCCAGTTCTTTCATTTCTCCTCCTACAACCCCAACTCAGGTCATAATTATTTTATCTGGATTACTATGCATTAATTGATCATCTAGCTCCCTCCTAATCCACTCTGCTCATTGGAATAGTCTTCAGGCTACTTCCCTGCTTAAAACCCCTCAATGACTTCCAAGTGCCCTGAAGATAAAATATAAGACCTTTTTTTTTTTTCCTTTTTTAAGAGGCGGGGTCTTTCCCTGTTGCCCAGGTTGGAGTGCAGTGGCATGGTCAGAGCTCACTGCAGCCTCAAACTCCCGGGTTCCAGCCATCCTCCCACCTCAGCCTCCCAAGTAGCTGGGACTACAGACACGTGCCACCACACCTCAGCTAGTTTTTTTTTTGAATTTTGTTTGTTTTTATTTTTGTTTATGTAGAGATGGGGTGTCTCATTATGTTGCTCAGGCTAGTCTCAAATTCCTGGCCTCACACCATCTTCCTGCTTCAGTCTCCCAAAGTGCTGGCATTACAAGCATGAGCCATAGTGCCTGGTGGTGATATTTATTCTTATGTTCTCATCATGACCTGGTCCTTGCTGATCTGGCTGGCCTTACCTCTTTGCCTTCTCCTTAGCTCTGGCCTTCCGTTTTGAACTCCAGTAATGTGAAATCTCTTGCCTTTCTCTATAAGCACCCTTCTAAAACCATTCTTGGTCTCCAGAATTTTATATATGCCACACTCTCTGCCTGGAAAATTCTTTCTCTCTTGACTTCTTTGTGTGTATTACTCTTAAGTCATCTTTCAGGTAAGTCTCCCTCTGTAAAGTCTCTCTTGAGCTAGGTATCCTGAGCTCCGTATTTGTCATTTTTAGTTCCCCTATCCATTCTTCCATAGCACCTCTACTTCCTTCTTAATGATTCTATCAACTTGCACTGCAATTGCCTGGCCACTTATCTGCCTTCCCCACTAGATTGTTAATTCCACAAAGACTTAGAAAGTTGTATTATTTTTCACCATTATATCTCCAGTACCTAGCATAATGTCTATTACATAGCACTCAAGAAAACATTTGTTCATTCCTAAATTTTCTATTATTTTCTTATTCTCACCTAATGGCAGATTTTTGCTCTTCATACACACACCCTCGACCCACCCTTACTTTAGCCAGTGTTTCTTTTTCATCCAATTAGCATAATGGGCTTTTTGGTTAAGATTTGATTTAAACAGCCACAAAATAAAATTTGCAATATTCCTTAGCTCAAAAGAGTTTGCATACCAGAGTCTTATCTCTCAATATGTTAAGCATAATATACCGTCTTTTAAATTACCCTCCTCCCTTTCCTTTCTGTACTTTATAGTATAGTCACTTGGCTACTTGTCTGGTTCTTTAAAGATAGAGTCTGAGATTTATTCCTCTTAATTATGTCTTAAAGTGTGCAGCATAGAAGTTTGTACCTGCTTTGTTCTGGATAAATATTTGTTCAATTTAATTGAACACAAAACCAGAGAACTACCAGGCTGACCTTTCATTTGAGAGAATACTTAAGATGAGTCTCCAATTTGACCCTCCTTATGTATTCTCACTTTGCCCTGCGTGCAGACAGGTTGACCTGATGGACTGCATCACCAGGCCTTCTTGCCCTCTGGCTGGGTTGGCCAATAAGAGGCCATGGCATAAGATCAGAGGTATGGAGGTTAGTGAGATAAGCCTGTCTATTCCGATGGATCCTTTTTTTGCCAGGTTACCATTCAGTGAGTTCCAGTAAATACTTCCTCCCCTAACTGCTTCAATTTCAAAAGTCCTAATGGCTGCTTACTGTTATAAGCATATATATACCTAGGATAATGTGCTGTTCTTCGTTGATTCTTTAATTCTGCCCACATCTTTTTAACAGGTCCTTTATTAAATTCTTCTCAAATTACCCAGTTTGAGCATGCTATCTCTTCCTGCTGAGACGTCCATTGATGATCAGACTTTCCCTATATTCTCTGACCACTCCCTTCTCGATCTCCAGGTTTTAAGAAATAATAAGCTAACTCGATCCCTTCAGCCAGCCTATCAGTGGAAAATTGTGGGCAGTTACCAAGAAGGCACACTGATCCATTTCCTCTGATTTAGTACCCAGATCAGTCTAGCATAAAACTACAGATGAGCCCAATGATAGGAAAAAACCACGTGCCGTCTGGAACTTGCAACTAGTTCTCAGCAAACACGATCTTACACATTTTACTCTTGGTGCAGTTCTTGTCCCTGAGGGTTTACCAGTCCCTTTAAACAATATTAGCCACTATAAGCATATTAGCCATCAATAGTGAACGAGCTGTCTATACTAAAGTAGAAGTTTTCCATTTTTTGCCCTATTTTTGACATTTCAAAGGCCTTGGTTTTTTGGCCACCACATTTTTTCAATGAACTTGATTGTTGTCTGGTTGTTTTTACTGTTATGCTCAGATATTCATCTGAGAATAAAATGCTTATTTGCAAAATCTTTATGTACCTTTATTTGGGGGCCAACAATACACAGACTGGCTTGTTGGTGCTAGTGTTGAATAACCACGTTATACTCCAAACAGAATGACATAGAAAGAGAGCATTACCTTCCTATAGTTTTCAAGCTTTTAAATAGTTCATTGTTTTTATAAATTGATTCTTAACATTTTTCAGAATCTTCTACAGTTTTACCCTAAGACTAGTTGACTTAACGTAGTTGACGTTTTAGGTCCATTTTAAATCTACTCCTACTTAGTTCTCTTTAAATATTGGATAAATCCAAATCTTATATTTTCCTTAATTTATTGGTGGGGTACAAATCCTTATTGGCATTTTCAAGAATGTCAATTTTGCAGATGTGTCTCCTCTCTATTAAAATGAAGCCTGACAATAGGTCATTAGATCTTCCTAATTTGTTTTCTCATTTGTAATTACAAATGAGATAAAGCAGGTATAATCCCTAACCTAAGCCTGCATGAATTATCATGAAGTACTCTCACCTTCATCTCTGCATTCTAGCCACAATGACCTTAGTTTAGATTCCTGAATGTACCGTGTGCCTTACTCCTAGCCAGGCTTTATACATGTTATTCTTGAATTCCAATGAAATGTTCTTCCAGAAAATCCTAATCCCCTAAAACCATTTGGATTCTCTGGTATATGCTTTCATATATCTGTGTATATTTTTCCTTCTTAACCCTTGATTCACTCATTTATCCATTCACCAATTATGGGGTTACTATATTGCTGTATCAGGTCTTAAGGATAAGGTAATGAATGAGCTGAATACTCTTTCTGCTCTCCTTGAGTGTACATGCTAGCATTTACAATTTGTAATTAGCGTTTATGGTTTTTTATCATCCTATTGAGTTAACATCTGACTCCTTCATCAAACTTATCTACATCAGGGCAGAGGCTTTTTTTTCCTTTTTGCTCCAGTTACTCTGGCCACGTAACAAATCATTCCAAAACTTAGTGGCTTAAAACAATAACCGTATTTATTATCTTTCTTAGTTTTGGTGGACCAGGAATTAGAGAATCAAAGACTGAGGGCTTGAGTCATCTTAACTCTCATTAACTTATGCTGAGTCATTGATTCAGACTGTTGGCTGGGAATGTCAGTTCCAAGGAATCTCAGTTTTGGTTCTCCTGGACTTCTCCATGTGGTCTTTGTGCCTGCACTGGGTTTCACAGATGAGCTCTCTGGGAGTGTCAGATGGATCTATATTGCCTTGTATGAGTTAGTCTTAGATGCCATATGGTGTCACTTCCGTTGCATTTTATTGATCGAAATCATTACAGAAGTTTACTCAGTATCAAAGGAAGGCAGAGAGACCTCCACATGTCAGTGGGAAGAGTGTTTGTCACATTGTAAAGAAGAACATGTGAAATGGAATACACCCATACACACATTCAGCTTTGTAAAACATAAATAATCACACACATTATTATAACCTTATTATTTATCACTTTCCTTGCATGTAGTACTCATTAAAAATTATTGAATGGAGAAATTAATAAATGAAACCAAGAAGAGGCCAAATAATAAAAGTGAGATAGTAAAATTTCCCATGTATAATTCATACATTAATTCCACAAATACTTTTAATCTTCTCTCAGGAGTTGTGTACCTGGATACATTTCCTTTGGATTTCTTATAGCTAAGTCACTATCAAATGTGAGTTTTTCTGAGATATCAGTATTGAAGCCTATGAACTAAAGAAAGGGAAAGAGACAGTTGGAAATTTCTCAAACCAGCTTTTACCCCATGAATTTGAATTTGGGGGTTACATATAGTTCAGTTCTTAACTGTTCCAGCTTCCTCTGTGTTCATTCTAGATGTAAGAGGCAAGTGCTTTGGAACAGTGGTCCCCAACCTCTTTGGCACCAGAGACCAGTTTCAAGGAAGACAATTTTTCCATGGATGGTGGGGGATGATTCAAGCTTATTACATTCATTGTGCAGTCAAACCTCTCTGCTAATGATAATCTGTATTTGCAGCTGCTCCCCATCACTGCCTCAGCTCCAGCCCAGACCATCAGGCATTAGATTCTTATAAGGAGCGTGCAACCTAGATCCCTCGCATGTACAGTTTACAGTAGGGTTCATGCTCTTGTGAGAATCTAATGCTGCCACTGATCTGACAGGAGGCGGAGCTTATTCAGTGATGTGAGTGATGGGGAGTGGCTGTAAATACAGATGAAGCTTTCCTGACTTGCCTGTCACTCATCTCCTGCTATGTGGCCCAGTTCCTAACAGGCCACAGACTGTGGCCTGGGTGTTGGGGACCACAGCTTCGGGGGATGGAGTAGAGGTTGATTAGCAGAAGTTAGTATTGGTAAATGGCATTTGGAATTGCCTCTGTCATTTAAGGTTAGATGAAACAATGATGCATCCCACAGGAGTCACCTGCAAACTATGAGATTTACAAGTGTCATTGAAATAATGCGCAATGTCATCTCCCTGTTGTACAGTAGGAGGGGAAAGAAACAAAATTGGCAGTTCCTGCAACACTGAACTTACAGCTAACTAGAGCCAACCACAACTACAGGATTCATGAGTGTTTCTGAAATATATTCTTTGCTAGGCTTTGTGAGAATCAGTGTTAAGAAAATTTAAAAATGGTATCTAATGCAAGGCTTTAGATAGTTCCTGCTTCCAGTTCATTAAGATTGTTACAATCTTGTCATCTGGGTGAGTGGAGTTTCTCTATATTTTGACAACATTTACTTTTACTGTCTTAAGTATGGAGTCAGTGGAGATGGTGACTTAACAAAACCCAGTCAGAGTCAGAGAACTAAATTTTACCTGGTTCTTCAGGTGGATCTTTAAGCAGTCTAGTCTTTCTGTTTCTCTAACCCAAACAGCAAACCAGTATTTGGCTAGAAAAATCCTACATCAAAATGAAGTCCTATAACTCATTCTCTACCTCTTTACCTCTTGCAAACACAGCATATTCTTGGGGGATTCTTCTCTTGTCAGATTCCTCCCAGCTATTCCTGGACAGTTATGATAAGTTTCCTATGCTTCTGAAACTAGGCATTTTTTATTTGCTGTAAACTCAACAGAGGTAAATTAGAGCTCACTTAAGTATAAAGACTTTCAGTAAAATCCAAATACAGTAATATAGGCAGGCCTGGAATGAAGAATTGGCCAGTTGTCTCATCTGTTCCTGCTTTTATCTGTTCCTTTCTGAAAATCAGTGCACTCTTTCTCATGCACTCTCTCTCTCTCTCACTTTCTCTCCAGACCACACTGCATGTATGAATTTATTTTTGTTCATGGTACGTAAGAGGTGGCAAGATATGACTGCCCCTAGTAGCAGTAAATAAAATTCACATGTCATTGTTAAAAATCACACAAAACTTAATTAGTTATCTCTCAGTTCCAATTCCAAGGATCCTTATCAGCCAGAAGTTTATTTCAAACTATCATTAATCGATTATTCAATCTATTTAGTCTGATAATCTGCATTTTAGAAAGGAAAGCAGATTAGAATAGAAAATACCAGGCTGTAAGACACATAAATGATGTGAAGTATATGGGAGTGGATGTGTGGTCCTGATATACAACACACTGTGCATCTTAGTCAAAAAGTTTGAAAAACCTTCTTAAGACCACTTTGTAGGAGACGTTTATGCCTACGTAATGAAATCATGTATAACTTCTTCAAAAAAGGACCTGAAGTATATTAGTTATGAACATGGCTGTGGGATTGCACCTCTGGGGAGTAAGTATGGTACAGTTACTACGGAAGAAGAATATCACACGTGGATCATGCAGAAATCCCCTGGGTCTTCCCTGGCTCCTGCTCACCACCTCCATTTAAACCTTGCCTCTGTAGCCACCCTCTATATGACCTTAGGCAAGATAATTAACTCTCTGAACCTTGGATTTATTACATTTTAAATGGAATCTTAATAAAGTTTGTTTTTCTGTCTTTCTTACAGATTTATTGTGAGGGTTAAACAAGGTAGTCCATATTCTTAGCATACTATGGTGAAGAGTTCAAATATATTCCTTTTATAATATGACCAATCATTACTATTTATTATCATTACTATTATTCCTATTGACAAACTGTATTTACCACATTTTTCCTCTTCCTGTGGGGCTCTCTACTGTTACCATTAGTAGCAAAGTTCCTGGGTGGACACCAAGAAGCACTAAAATGTTGCACTAACAGCATTAATACTGCCCAAAGCATGAAATACTAGCAAAGTTTCTTCTCTGGGTTGGATGAAGGCTGGTAACTATATCAATTTCATATTCCAATATTAACCCTCTAAGAACTTCAAGGAGTCTTCCCTTTGGTGTGGTACTACTCTTCCTTACACAGGTGACCAACAGTGGGCACTTATGCTTCTAAAGCATTACAGAGATTGCATCAATACATGCCTATACGGCTTTGTGCTCACTCCTTGATATATCATTCTTTCCTTAGGGATTAGAATAAGTACATTGATACTAGGTACGTTTAACCTCTAACACTTGTTTGAGCAGAATTCATTTGAATTAAATGTATTCTTTTTTTTTTAGTTCAGCTTATTATGAGGGTACAAAAGTTCTGGTTAGATATATTGCCCATGTCCCTCCCATTCCCCCGAGTCTGAGCTTCAAGTGTGTCCATTCCCCAGACAGTGCACATCGCACTCTTCTTGTAGGTATACACCCAT
>CM052438.1:156446804-156469629 GCA_028533085.1 Varecia variegata | reverse complement strand
ACACTTATCTTCCTTTCCTAAAATTCCTTTAAAACAACATAGCATTTTGCTTTTCCAGACAATTATGTTTCTTGGGAGATTTTACTTAAAGAGGACAGTTGTTGTTTATTATTTAGATGCTAATGTAGTTTCTCTGTTGGCATGGGGGAAAAGAAACACCACTGTAACTCTCCACATTTCTATTTTGTTTTGTTTCCTTCCCACTGGACTCTACCCCCACAACTTCACACTTAGAATTTCATGGGTGATGACAAGTCAGATGGCATTTCTCACCAATGTTCCCTTGGGTATCCTAGCAGTTTAGATCACCTCCATTGCAGACAAAGCTGCTAGAAACACATGCAAAACTCAGTTCCCCTCTGAGTTATTCTGAGAACCTTAATTCATTTGAGAAGTTGAGGGGTGGCAAAGAACTTCAGCCCACATTCGAACTTACAAAGCAGAGAAAAACACTGACTTTTTCTGTGATGACAAATCAGAAGAAAAGGCAGTAAGGAACACCATTTTAGCATAGATGGTCAGAATATGTCAATTCTCACATGTCCCAGGCAATGCCATTTCCTTTTTGATAGCGACAGTTTTCCTGAGGTGTGGTTAGAGGTGCAAGGAGTGAAACACAATGTGTGGAATAGCAAGGAAGTGGATGAGAATGTTGATATTGAACCAAATTATGAGATGCACGAGCCCCACAAGGAGGAAACATATGGCCATGCATATGCATGGTGATGTGGATCAGAAGCACGTGTGGCTAGATGACACCATGGCAATGCTCGGGGACAGCAGTGGGAATCAGTCCTAAAAACTGCTTACTGTCTACTGAGTGATTCCCCATGGTGGGAACATAGTTCTCAATTATATGAAAACAGATTTCTTCACTCTCTTTCAGGCTGGGGAATATCTGAATCTGAATACAAGTACAAATCAAAAGTACGTTGCATTGTGCTTGTTTTTACATTGAAGAAATTGAGTTCTCTCATACATATATGTATATAAAATATTGATTGATCCTTGCCATCTGTATTCTTTCTAGCTGAGCAATTCCTCTCACATGCCTTAAAAATACTTTTAGATTATAATGATGATGATGATGATATCAATTTCATCTGTCTAGCATGACATCATCTTATTGAAAATCTACAGGAGCATACCAATGTTGTTGGAACTATTATCATAAGGAGATCACATTCATCTCAATATAGTGCAATAGTGTTGGTGCTATAGATGAGAAACAAGGTCTGTGCAATGCCATCTTGGTGCTACTTGTACAATTAGTTTTGTTATATGTGGAAGTAGAAAATATACTGGAGTCTAACTGAGTAACTGTTCTTTAAGGAGGAGATAATTTAGCATCAGTGGTAACTATAATAGAGCTCACTATTTGCCAAGGACTTGAAGTGATATAAGGTGCTGTTGCATACCTGACATTAGAAACATTTCCTTATAGAAAATGCCTCACAGTAAATATAATTTTAAAAAATCATTCTCTATTTAAGCGCTAGAACATACCTCATGAACACAGTGCTTATTAAAAATTGACAGCTCTTATTCAGGCAATTTGCTTTTTAGAAAAGTTACCAAATTAGATGAATAACCAAATGAAATTTCAAGATTGATAAATTGTACCATTATTCTATTTAGAAATTCAAAATATTTCTTGTTTAATTCTCATTTGTGGAATGATTTCCTTGGTGCTGTGTTATGATTGTGAGCTCTCTGGGATAATGAGGGTATTATTGCTTTCTGAGTACCTAACCCCTACTATAATACTGTCCCCAAAACAAGGGATGTGCATATTCCAATGTGGTTTAAAGGATTCTGTAACCAACAGAGGCTTGGAAGTATAGAAGGTTCTAAATTAATTTTCACTTAACAAATATTTATGGGGCACCATAATTTTTGCTAGGTATTTTCTGAGGTCCTAGAAACATATAACAAAATAGTAACATTTCTTTCATAGAACCTATAGTCTAGCGAGGTTACACAGGCAGTAAATATATGAACAAATAAGAAACAAGGCAATTTCATATTAGAGTTGTGAAGAAAATAAAACAGGATAATAGAAAATGACATTGTACGGGGGCTTCTTTAACTAGGCAGTGACAAAAGTCCTCTCAAGGTCACACTTGAGTTGCAGCTCAATTAATGGGAAAGGAACTTGCATGTGGAGTCTGGGGAGATGCAGTTCACACAGAGGGAGTAGCCAGTATAAACAACTTGGGATGCAAATCACCTTAGAGTGTTGGAGGTTCTGAAGAACCTCTGAAGAAAGTACAGCTTAGCTAGTGCATAGTAAGCAAGGCACAAAGATGTAAGTGCAAACCAAAGAGGAGCCACCATGTAACAGAAGACAGCAGATGACAGAGGGACACAGCAATGGATTTTGACTCTATGGCATAGCCTGTTATGACACATTGTTTATGTGCTCTATGCAACCTTTGATTTCTTGAGAACAAAGCCATTTGACTCATTCTAATGAAATCCAGATATCAACTAGATTGCTCTATTCTTTGATATTTAAGAGTTTGGCTCAAAATATTCAACATCAGGTAGTAGAAAAACCAATAACTGTTCCAATTACTTCAAAGATTTTTGTGGGCGTGAGGCATGCCCACTGAATTAGTTTAATGTGAAAATTAATTAATTGAATTAGAAAATATGAACATCTATCAGGGCGAATAATTAAGAAAGAAAAAAAAAACCTCCGTAATCCCCATGTGATAAAAGTAAAAATGAAAGTTAAAGTCAGAGTTCCAATTTAATATTAGTCTTAATGGCTAAGACTTCATGTGAGCAGGAGAGATGGTCTTAGGCCTGGATGACATAACAAAACCACAACTGATATCACTATAAAATGCCCTATGTACATATCCTGAAAGTTTTTTCCCATTAGTGAAAGATATTATGAAGATTATAATCTCTCTTTATGGATTATAAAGATTATAAAGACTCCATTCATTGGTTCAGGAGAGGAAAATATCATTGTCATTCATTTGACTGGAAAAAATATTTAATATGAGGAATTATAGTCCCAAGCCCATATCACATATCAACTGGATCCAGAGGTATTTAATCCAAATGATTCAAGATGAGATTTAGCATTTAGTTAAAAAATGGTGTAAGACTGGGGAAACAATGAGTGCACTTGGCAGAAAACAAAATAGATCTTCAAGGCCAATCTTCCTACCAAGGATACATGAATTCTTCCATAGAAAAATAAACAAATCAAAATAAATAAACAGGGAAAAAACCATCTCTACTGCCGCTGAGCTCACATAAAATGTGAAAGACTTGCTAAGAAATGATCCCACAAGAAGGAGGAAAAAAATACCAGGATTAGTACTATGTATATGTCTAGAACAGACTATAAAATATCTTTGTCATGCTTTTGGACACCGCTTTTAATGTTGTGCCCATGGCAAATACCTCATTTACCTCACCCCAGTCCTGGTCCTCTGGAAATATTTTTTGTTTGCTTTTGCATTTTTGAATTTATTTAAAAATTTTAGTTGATATAGAATAATTGTATATACTTATGGGGTACAATCTAAAGTTTTGATATGTGTATATATGGTAGATAGATTAATTCAAGCTAATTAGCATATCCAATACCTCACCTACTGATGTTTTTTGTGATAAGAATGTTTAAAATCTACTCCTTTAGCAATTGTGAGATATACAATACAATATTAACCATGGGCACCATGCTGTGCAATAAATCTCTAAAATTTAAAAAAAAAAAATTCATGAGTGGATTAACAAAATATGATATATGTATACTATGGAATACTACTGCACCAGGAAGAAGGATGAATTAAGATCTTTTGCAACAGTTGGATGGAACTGGTGACCATTATCCTAAGTGAAGTATCTAAATAATGGGAAAACAAACACTACATGCACTCGCTATTAAATTGGAACTAACTGAGGAGCACACATGTGCACAGAGGGAAGAAAAACTCAGTGGGAATCAAGCCCCCGGGTGGCGGGGGGAGAAAGGAATGGACAAAAACCTACCTAAGGGATACGATGAACACTATCTGGGTGATGGGCACAATTATAACCCTGACTCAAGCATAACAAAATTGATACATGCAACCAATAACATTTGTACCCATGTAATATTTTGAAATAACAAAAAATAAAATAAAGTGAAAAAAAATATCTTTGTCATGATTAAAAACCTAAAAAAAAAAAAACACTAAATACAATGAAAATACAATTCAAAATTTAAGACAGATGGAAATTTAGAAAATGTCCAAATGGGACTTCTATAAATGAAAATGGTAATTATTGAAAAAAGATACAATAAACATAATACATACAGTTAACAAAGAATTTTTGAAAAAAAATTAAGCCTGAGGAAGTTAAACAGAAAATAACAAAAATATATTACATGAAAGCACAAAATCTTGTGAGATGCTTTCAAAATAATAAATTCCTAGATGTTTACTGGGCCCGGAGAAGAGCAGCCATCCAACAAAACAAATCCTAGCCAGGAAGGCTAGGATCCTGAAATCTAAATGCTTATCAAACAGCTTCCACTCAATCTTCCTTATTTTAGGCTGCCTCTTTCCTCCTGGTTTGAAAGGTATCTGGTTCTTCCAGTTCCTATGAATTTCCTGTTTTCTCTGGTGAAAATGAGCTTCATCCCCAGCTGTTTTCACTGGTAGCTTACAATTTTGCTCTATTGGAGTCTTTAACTTGCTTGTCATCCACCCTTCTGCTTTTTTTCTTCCCCATTGTTTTCTTCTCTTCTTAAATAGTAAGCATATTTAAGTATTAAATATATTTATGCCTTAAAAGGACTGCCACTGAAAAAAATAAAGAAAGAATATACAACAGAGACCTTACAAAAATTGGTCTCATATTATGGCGGTGGATGAGAAAACAATACAAATGTCAAATATCTTCAAGTTAAACAATGAATTAAATTAATCCTAATCGAGATCTTAATATGGTTTTTCATAGACATTGACAATCTGATTTTTTAAATCTTATAAAGGTCCAAGACAATTTTTTTAATGAGAAGTAGAATGTAGAATTGTCCTATAAGATATGAAGACAGCATAATCCTATAAAATTGAATTGTGCTTATATATTGCAGAAATGGAAAAGTAGATCATTGGAACAGCATTTTGAACCTGGATATAGACATATTTATATGCAGTTGATGCTTGAACAACGTGGGGTTCAGGGGCTCCGACCCTTTGTGCAGTCAAAAATCTGTGTGTAACTTTTGATTCCCCAGTAACTTCACTACTAATAGTGACTGTTGACCAGAAGCCTTACTTTTAACATAAAGAGTCAATTGACACATATTTTGTATATGTATTATGTACTATATTCATACAATAAAGTAAGATAGAGAAAAGAAAATGTTATTAAGAAAATTATAAGGAAGAGAAAATATATTATTGATAAAATGGAAGTGGATCATCATAGAGGTCTTCACCCTTGTCTTCACATTGAATAGGCTGAGGAGGTGGAAGACGAGGAGGGTTTGGTCTTCTTGTCTCAGGGGTGGCAGAGGAAAACAGGCAGAGGAGGTAGAAGGGAAGGCAGGAGAGGTAGGCACATTTGATGTAACTTTATGAAAATACATCATAACTTCTGCCTGACTCATTTGTTTCTTGCCTAAAATGCTCACTTGCCTAAAAATCCTTCTATATGGTACCAATCCTTCTACCATTTGCTTCAGTTTCAGTGCTTATAGCATAGAAAGGTTGATGTCATTAAAAAAAAAGTCAAAAGCAGTGTTAAATAATTGAAACCCTTCTGCCTTGATTGTCAAATGGAAGTTTGTTTTCTGGCACTACTCCTTCTACATCTTCTACGTCAACTTCTGGCACTGGTTTGGAAACACTCATCTCAAGTTGTATTCTGTTAATTACTCTGGTGTGGTGTCTATTAGCTCTTAAATTTCTCAAAGATTCATATCTTAAAAACCTTTACTCCCCACATTTTTTGCCATACCCACAATCCCTTTCATGATTTCCTTGACTGATTACATCATAAATCTGGTGAAGTTATGCACAACATCTGGACAGTTTTCTCCAGCAGGAGTTTAATGGTGGCTTTCATGGCTTTTTCTATTATCAGTGGTCTCCAACCTTTTTGGCACCAAGGACCAGTTTTCATGGAAGACAATTTCTCCACAGACTGGGGCTGGAGGACTGGGGGGTTGTGGTGCTGGGTTCAGGCAGTGATATGAGGCCCATTTCCTAACAGGCTATGGATGGGTACCAGGCTGTGGCCTCAAGGTTGGGGACCACAGACAATGGTGATGTCTTCAGTGGAGTAATCTTTCCAGACTTTCATGATATTCTATCAGTGTCTTCTGTAGCATTGACAATCCTTTCCATAGAGTATCATGTGTAATGAGCCTTAAATGTCCTTATGACTCCCTGATTAGAGGCTGTATTAGAGACACTGTATTTGGGAGCAAACAGACCACTTGGACATTTTTGATGTTGAACTCTTGTGAGTCTGAGTGTTCAGGGGCATTGTCCAATATCAAAAGAACTTTAAAAGGCAGTTCTTTACTAGCAAGGTACTTCCTGACTTCTGGGATAAAGCAGTAATGGAACCCAGAAAAAGTGTTTTCATTGTCCAGGCCTTCTTATTATACAACCAAAACACTGGCCCATGGTTTCTATATTTTCCTCCCAATCCTTATAGATAAAGGCAGTCTTGATCATAAACCTGACTGCATTTTAACAAAACAGTAGAGTTAGTCTATCTCTTCCTGCCTTAAATCCTGGTCCTTGCTTCTCTTTGTTACTAATAAATGTTCTTTGTGGCTTTTTCCTCCCAGAATCAGGCACTTTTGCCTGTATTAAAAGCCTGTGCAGGTAGATTATTTTTTCCTTCAATGATTTTCTTAATGACATCTGGAAACTCCTCTGCTACCTCTTGATAAACAGAAGCTGCTTTTACTATTTATCTTATTATTTTTTAAAGCCAAACCTCTTTCTAAAATTATCAAACCATCCTTTGCTGCCATTAAATTCTCCAGTTTTAGATCCTTTACATTCCTCTTGCTTTGAGTTGTCATACAATGACTTCACTTTTTCTCAAATCACGTTAGAGTCTGCAGGTATGTCTTTCTTATAGCAATCCTGAACTCACATAAAAGCTGCATTTTCAATAGGAGATAAAAACGTACTTCACAAAAAGTACAAGGCTTTCATGCCTGCTGACATTGCTTCAGTGACAGCTTCATGAATGTCCTTTTCTTTTTTTTTTAAATATTCCTTACACTGGATTCATTTATCTTGAAATGGTGGGCAACCACAGCTGCAGACCTCAATCTATGGTACATATTAAGCAATTCAATTTTTTCTTATAATGTCATGACTTTTCTCTGCTTCTTGGGAATACTTCCAGAATCACTAATGGCACTTTGTATGGTTCCCACAGTGATAAATTCAAGTTTACAGTATTGCACTAAATGTGATGAAAAATATTTGAAAACATGGAGACATCACTTTTTACTACAATATGTAATTAACTGCTCACATGCAGATTAGTGTCACAGGGCATTTTAAGCAGGTATTTGCAACACTTGGAGCTCACACAATAGCAACAGGAGGCGGTTATGAATTATTACAGTAGTCCAGTATGTACCACAGTTAATTTCATGCAGTTATAATTCAATATTGCATCTTCATATTTATTTATATTTCTCTAGATAGGAAATGGTACCATATACAAACTGTGTTTGTGTGAAAAAATTTTGATGAATTTTAACTTTTTATAATATATTTATGTATATTTTATTGTAGTAAATGATAAAATAGACTATGATCTACATGTTTTGTGCATTCATGATGTACCTAACTTTTGTTAATTCTTTCAAATATTCTAGGATACATACTTGTTTACAGATTTTTTCAAATTGTCACAAGTCTCCAAAATTTTTCCAACATATTTACTGAAAACCATCCATATGTAAGTGTACACACATAGTACAAACCCACATTGATCTAGGGTCAACTGTTTAGGAAATTGGCATATAACACATTTGGCATTATAAATAAGAAGAGGAAAGAAAAAATTACTTATAAAATGTTCTAGGACACATATATAGCTAATCATATGATAATAAGTAAAACCAGATTCCCTACTTTGTACTGTACTTGAAATTACCTCAAATTTGAATTAAAGATATCAATATTAGAACTTTTAAAAGAGAATGTTATGAATTAGGAACAGGGAAGAATTTCTGGAAAATGCTCAAAAGCACAAACTTTAATGAGAAAGACCTTTAATGACCAGAGTAAAATTAAAAGATGTCTGCACCAGAATGTTTACAGCAGCACAATTCACAAATGCAAAGATGTGGAAACAACCCAAGTGCCCATCAGTACATGAGTGGATTAATAAAATGTGGTTTATGTATACCATGGAGTTCTACTCAGTCAAAAAAAACAAACAAAAAAAACCAGTGGTGATCTAGCACCTCTTGTATTATCCTGGATCAAGCTGGAGCCCATTCTACTAAGTGAAGTATCACAAGAATGGAAAAACAAGCACCACATGTACTCACCATCAAATTGGTTTCACTGATCAATACTTAAGTGCACATAGAGTAGTAACATTCACTGGGTATCAGGCAGGTAGAAGGAGGGAGGAGGGAGGAGGGGATGGGTATATTCACACTGAATGGGTGTGGTAAGCACCATATGGGGGATGGACAAGCTTGAAACTCTGACTCGGGTAGGGCAAAGGCAATATATGTCACCTAAACATTTGTACCCCTGTAATATGCTGTAATTAAAAAAAAAACTTTGCATTACAGATGATACCATAAACAAAATCAAAAGATAAACAGTTTTGTGAAAGAAGGTGCTTCCATAGCATGCAATCAATGAACAATTGGTACCTAGATTATACTTTTTAAAAGTGCCTTTCAATTAACATTAGAAAGACAAATCATCCAAAGTAAAAGAAATTATAATAAAAGAGAAGCTAATTTGAAGAGGTGGAACCCTGAATGGCCAATAAATGTAAGAAAAAATAATAAACTACAGGTGTAATAAAACATGTAATTTGAAACAATGAGCTACTACATCATACACATCAGTTTGGCAAAAATTATGAAAGTCAGATATTCATAATTTTGAAGCTATAGAGAAACAAGACCTGTCATACTTTGAAAATCATTGAAAGTAAATTGTACAACCACTTTTGGACAATCTGATAAATTTAAAGATGCATTTCTCTGTGGTCCTGTAATTCCAGCCCTAAGAATGTGCTCTAGTGCTGTGGTGTTTAAACTTGCTTGGCTGTATGCTATAAGAAGAATCATATTTTATATTGTGACTCAGCATATGCAGGACATTGCTGAGAGAAAAGTTTAATGAAACAGTCCTTATTCTATCTATGTGTGATACTGCTATGAGTTGAATTGTGTTCTTTAAATATTTATATGTTGAAGCCTAACCCCAATATCTCAGAATGTGTTTTTACTGAATGTGAAGATAGGATTTTTAAAAAAAATAATCAAGTTAAAATGAGATCATTAGGGTAGCCCCTAATTCAATATGACTGATGTCTTAATGAAAAGGGGAAATTTGGAGACAGACATGCACCTAGGGAGAATGCCATGTTAGATAAAGGCAGAGATTGGTGTGAAGCTGCAGCAAGCCAAGGAATACCAAAGATTGACAGCAAACTACCAGAAGGTAGACAAGAAACATGGAATAGACCCTCTCATACAGCCTTCAGAAGGAACCAACACTGCTAACATCTTGATCTTGGATGTCTAGCTTCCAGTACTGTGGGACAATAAATTTCTTTTGTTCATGTCATTCAGCTTGTGGTATTTTGTTACACCCTCCATAACAAACTAATACAGACATGCAACGACATTTCTAGTCTATTTTATTTTTTAAAAAGTTGGTCATGATCCACTACATTGATTCCACTACCTACAAATGAATTGTGACCTATAATTTGAAAAATTTTGCCCTAGAAAATATCTTGCATACACTAACAAGAGTCCATTGAAGCATTATTTATAATAGCAAAAACTTGTAACAATATAAATATCAACCAAAGGGAATGAGTAAAATGAATTACAGTATATTCATATAAAGATATGCTCAATTGTAATTAAAATAAATTAACTAGAGCTACATATATGGATATGGAAAATGTTAAATCATAAGGTAAATAATAAAAGTATAATGTGACAAATATAATCTAAGACATTTGTGGAAGAAAGTTGAGGAAAGTATTTTGTTATGGGTACAAATATATGTTGCAAATTTAGAAAGCCTGAATGAGAATATCACACCACTTTAAGATAGTGATTATTTTCTCTCTGTTGAAAGTGCAAAGTAGTATATGAGGGAGAATTTGTTTCTTCTCTAAATTGTATTTCTTCAAAAATTAGCATTTAAAGTAAATTTGGACTTATTATGGTTCATAGAACTTGTAAGCAAAAATAATAATTCATGGTTTTTTAAATATAAATCCCTTGCTCTTTCCATTCAGCCATTATCTTATCACTTGAAAAAAATGCATGAAGTCAGTAGTAATGAGCGTTTTTAGAGGCAAATATAGAAACTTCTTTAATGCTTTCATCCACTGTGTATAAGGTATTAAAATATCAACTCAATTCAGAAAAAAAGTTGAGTATATCCATTTGTTTGCTATTATATTTGAAAAAAGTAACATTTATTAACTGAATGCTTTCCATTTGGTTTCCTTTGTGTTACATAGATCTTGTTTAAAACAATGAACAATGATTTTCATATACCTGTGATTTCATAAATCTCTCCAAACTTCTCTTTGTCACATTTTATATGGCCACTATCCTCGTATGTTTGTATACATGTATATGTTCATGTATCTAGTAGCAGAGACCATGGGCTGGACTGTATCATTATTGCGAGGTGTATTTTCAAGGGGAAGACACAGAAATGCAGCAAGTTTTTCATTTTGAGGAAACTGTTCCCTAAGGGTTGATATTTGGAAGAGCTTTTCAATGAAAAACTTGTATAAAGAAGTCCTTTGAGTCTTAAAGCCTTCAGACTATTCAGAAAGGATGACATGTTTTATTTAAAAAGTCCATGGTACCTTGCAACATTATATTTAATTAATTTCATTTTATTCATTATTAATGTTAAAATTAATATTAATAAAAATGTGTATGTTTGTGTCATATTCATCAATGTTTTGGGAAAAACTAGAAACTGGTGGTTGTTCTCATCTCAAATGAGATCTGCATAGAAAGGAAGAACAAAACCGCTCATTTGTATGGCCAATGAGCTGCAGAGCTTAGCATGCTCTTATAAAATTATAAAATACCATCTTATTGTCAATTCCTAACAGACTATTATCAGATATCTTTAAGGCATTGATTTATTTCATGTTGCCTTATATGTTTGATGACCCCAAGATTTACACAGATTGTAGAATGCTCTTCAGAATCCTCCATCCATCAATCTCCACTCTTTAGAGTTAAGGAATATTTATTTCTTCATCTGCATGATAAGCACTATGTCATCTTTAATGTCATGCCACCCACGAAAGATGGTGAAATATGCAACAGCATCCAATACTTCTGGCAATGCCAGCATAACACTATGACAAAAAGAGAATCTGAAAGCTTCTGAAATGTCAATGCTAAGTGTTTAATAATAAAAGAGGTTAGCATTTACTCCACATATGAGATGAAGAAAGTATAAGTACATTCTACCCCCATAAACAATGGGAAAATAATATAAAATAGATTTCAGTTGTACTGAAGTACACAAGTCCATGAGTGTTTGGCATGTTTCCTAGCACAATTCTATAAAGGCATATCAAAAAATTATTTATAAAATAGATGAATGAGTAACTAACACAATGGGGTGGTGCAAAGGGACCTATAATATTTTTAAAAATAAAGATTTTTTTAATTTCCAGGATTGATTAATTCCGCCACTGATGCATTAAATGACTGTTGAGTATCAACTAGGTTTCTGGTCGTCTGGATAAAAGCAGTGGATGAGAGAGAGAGAGAGATTGCTGTTTTCGTACATAGGTTAGTAAGAGAAAAATAATTCAATAAAATTATGATAAGAATTAAGTAATGTACACACTATGCTGAACACACTCCAAAGTCATCTAACCTTGTTTTGGATAAAGAAAAACATTTATGTAGAAGTAGTATTAAATAGCTTCCTCTAAAAGGTAGAGGAACAAACTAGATTAAATGTTTAGCATTTCTTTTTCAGTTATATTTCTAAGAAATTGTAACTGCTCATTTATTTTGCCTACTGAAATAAGCCAGGCCGTACAGTATATGCTAAAAACAAGCAATGAAACAAACAGAACTTAAATGTTACAAAATATATTGATCAAAGAGTAAGCAGTCTCCCACCTAGACCCACAAGTTTCCTTTCTAGTTGCAACCACTATAAACAGTGTCTTGTGTATGCTCCCTAAAAATGTGTGTGCCTATGGAATCATAAATTTTATATATAACTATATATGTACACACATATATAATATATAACAAATATATATGCATCTTAAGCAAATATAACTTATGAGATATATTACTACATCACATTTTATATGTACACATATATACGCATATGTATATAACTTAAGCAGAAGTGAACATTGTACCACACCAATCTTCCCGTTGTTCACTTAACAATATGTGCTGGAAACCATTGCAAATGGTCATACACGCCTCATGTTTTCACTATGATAAAAAACACTGTAGTAAACATTCCTATACAAACAAATTTGTGTCTGGATAGGAATACACTTGTAGGATACATTTCTGGAAATATATAATTACTTGGTCAAAGGACATGTGCATTGATAAACATTGCTCACTTATCCTTATCTTTTTAAAGTCATGAGACAATACCTGCTGGTTTAAATGAATCCCAATACAGAAAATGATATGATGTAGATAAGTGATAATTTCTTTAATAGATCCTCATCGTCTCTCCCTAAACTCCAATCCAAGTACTCTTTCCCTCAATACAGAGTGTCTCTTTGTTTTATACCAGCCCCCAAGCTCATTTGTTATTTCTTTTGGAAATATGACAGCTTTATTAATCAAAATATTAGTTTGCCCAAATGATCTTATACTCTTACAATAGAAAACCTTATAATAGAATTTCAGATTTAAATAAAACTTGGGAACTCTATAAATAGAAACAAGATTTATTATTGAATTCATGTATTAGTCTTCAGTTTGTAGTTCTAAAGGATAAAAAAGTCATCTTGATATAGACTCTGCTTTGCTGAGAAAACATAGTATCTGAAAGCATCCTGAGCTGAGTCCTTGGTAAAAAAATTCACATTTATGAAATTCACACATATTTGTGAAATTCAAGTCCATGCATTCCCTTTCTTAGAGGAACTTCAAATAAACAAACAGCATAATGGAGAATAGATAGTAATCATCCCTCAGTTAGTTAACTTGCCACAACTTTAATAGTCTTTGCCAATATTAGTTCAGGCTTGATATTTAAAGTCATTGAGGTTTAATCATTCATCTTCCCTATCATTGCTGCAGGTTGGATAACTTGATATGCTGAGATTTGTATGCAAGGAAATTAATGAGGAGTATTCTACAAACAGAATCAATGTGGTTACCATTTCTAGTGCTTTTCAAGACCTTGCAAAGACCTATATTTCAATCTGGCTTAATTTTCCTCTGACTGAAGGACTTCCTTTAACATTTTATTTAGTGCAGGCCTACTGGAAATGAATTTTTCAACTTTGACAAAATTTTTATTTCAACTTTGTATTTCAAAATATTTTATGCTATACATAATTCAAGTTTAACTGTTTTTGTCTCTCAGTACTTTGTTTATTTATTAAATTTACTTTTTTAATTTTTTTTATTTCAGGATAGTTATGGGGGTACAAATGTTTAGGTTACGTATAGTGCCTTTGCCCCACCTGAGTCAGAGCTTCAAGCATGTCCATCCCCTGGACAGGTGGCTCCACTGTTTTCTTGATTGCATTATTTTGGTTGAAAAATATGCCATCATACTTATTTGGATCATTTATATTTTTGACCTTTTGACTTTTCAGTTTCATTTGAAGATTTTTTCTTTATCACTGATTTTGAACAATTTGGTATGATGTACCTTAGTGTTGTTTTCTCCATGTTTCTTTTGCCTGGGATTTATTTAACTTCTTGGAGCTGCGGGTTTATAATTTTCATCAAATCTGGAAATAATTTTCCTAGACCACTTTTTTCAACCCCATTCCAAACACAATCCACATGTACACACACTCCTTCAGGAACTTAAAAATACATTAGGTCACTTGAAGCTGTCCCACAGCCCAATAATGCTCTTTTCATTTAAAAAAAAATATTTTTCTGTGTTTTATTTTAAATAGTTCCTATTGCTAGTCTTCAAGTTCATTCATTTTGTCTTCTACACTGTCTGCTTTGCCATTAATCACATTCCACTCATACGTTGTATCAATATATATTTCATCTCACACATTGTAGGTCTCATCTCATTAAGTTTGACTTGGATCTTTTTTATATCCTTCATTTTCCTATGTAACTTTTTAAACATATGGAATACAGCTATGGTAACAATTTTAAAGTCCTGGTCAGCTGATTCTAATATCATACAGCTCATATCTAAAATGATTTCAATTGATTGAACTTTCTTCCTCGTGTGGGTGATATTTTCTTACATATCTGGTAATGTTTGATTGAATGTCAGGCATTATAAATTTACCTTATTGGTGGTGGGTATTATTGAATTTCTGTATAGATTATTGAGCTTTTCTCTGGGATGCAATTGAGTTACTTAAAAAAAAGTTTTATTCTTTCATGCCTTGTTTTAATGATGCGTTACTTGCTTCTGGATGAATGATTATTCCAGAGATAATTACAGCTACTGAGGCAGGACCTTCTTAAGTACCTAATTCCTGTCCTGTGTAAACGCCAGACACTGTTACCTGTAATCCTTTTGAGTAGTTCTTTTTCCAGTCTTTAGTAGCTTTCTCACATGTTTGTGCTACTGATCAATATTTAGCCAAATACTAAAGGAGGGAGACCCTTTCTAGATCTCTGGAGCTCCTTTAACACTCACCTTCTCTCATAATTTGTCATGTATTCTATCTAGCTGCCTTTGCCCACACTCCCAGCTCCGTCTCCTAAATTTAGGAGTCCCGTAGGACATGTACATGTTTCTCCTCCATGTACTATGGCCTATGTATTCTTTCAAATTAGTAATCTGGGAAATTTTTTTGGCTTACCTCATTTGTCTGTCATCTCTCAGGGTTTATTGCCCTTCATTCCCTGATGTCCAGTATCTTAAAATACTATTAATTCATATATTGTTTCTATGTTTTGGTTGCTTAGAAAATTATGATTAGAACCAAGGCCTTTTCTCCCACCAATTAACAAACATTTTTTTTTTTTTTTTGGTCTCAGAAATTCAAATGGGGTTGAAGCAATGAATTCTTATTTTCATGTCTATTTTATAGGGAGAACATATAGCAAAACAATCAAAATTATGCAATGAAACTGTATCTTGGCCCTGGGAGTTTGAAGAAATTAATAAATCATTCTATGCTTCATTTCATGTATAAACTAAAGGTAAGAATAATACCTATTACACAAATTTTATTAAGCAGTAAAGAAGTTAATATATATAAAGTTGTATACTTAACAACCACTGTACAACTTGTCAACCCATATATGTTACACACTTTGAAGCAAGGCAAATTTTGTACACTAAGCCCATGTTTAGGGTACCATTAAGATGGACACCAACAAAATGAGAAAAGTTCACTCAAGAAAGAAGCTAAGTTAATAATGTGTTTTAAGGTTTAGTATCGCGTTTAATTTTGATTCTATGTGACAAGTCTGGGACAGTAGGCAGTGACATGTTTTTATCATTTAGGGCTTCTTATAGTTTAGAGTGTCTTAATCTGATCCTGACAGAGCAGTAAAATAGACTCACTTTTGCGGGCCATTTTTACAAATAGATCATATTCTGGGCACCAGCAGCAGCAGTAAGAAAGCTATGTTTGTTCACTGCCCTCCTTCATTTCTCCACGTAGACATCCATACGGATGGAGAACCCAGAATAACCTTTTTCTTTAAATTGTTTCTTTTTAGCCATACATTTTCCATCTCTCCTTCTAAAATGGATTAAATATACTGAAATTTCATTTCTGAATCAGTGACAGTCAACTGATATTTTCACCTTCCCCTACGAAAGAGGGCAGTTTGCCAATTTCGTTTTCAGTATGTTGCTGGTTTTGAGAATCTTCTCTCTCTCTTTCTCTTTGCCAAGAGAGAAAAGGAGGTGAGAAAAGAAGGGATCACCAGACAAATCACCATGGGTATTTTTTTTTTTATTTTCTGAAACATCCCCCATAATTTCCTAACCTTAAAGTTTATATCCAGAAAGAAGCATGATGTCTGACTAAGCAAGGAGAACCGTCTGTATCGAGGCTTACATCCATCGAAAAAGTAATAATCTGGTTTAATCCCACTGAAATAATTATTTGTCCCTTGTACAGCTTGACAAACAAATTCTAACATGTGTCTACCCACCAGTCATGTGAAGAATGAAAACAAGAGGCTTTACAAGGGAAGGCGTGTTGCATGAGGAGGATAATGATATACGCAATAGTCTGAATCCTCCTCTGTTGTTTTTTTTAATTTGGTTAAGAGTGTCTTACAGTGGTCATAATTTTTGTGGTCCGCCTGAGAAATTAGCCTAAGGAAAGACCACTTTTGTAAGGAGCTAGGTGGGCAGAGGAATAATAGAAAAGCTGGCAATGTATGATTCTGAAAATATGAGCAGTGGGCCTGCATGAGACAGAACTGGGAGTGTGGGGGGAGCGGGTGGGCAGGCATCTTGGCTGGGGATGGGATAGAACATGAATCATGCCTAAGGCTTGATGAAATTGACTACAAACAAATAATCGTCTCTTAAGCATAAGAAAAAAATCAAACAGTATAGGAAATTGCTTTCTCAATATCACAAAATAAATAGCCCCCCTACTCTGAGATTTAAATATCAATAACAGGAATAATGATTTGGATTTTCTTAGAACCCTTTCCATAAAAGCACACCATGCTTATATGAGGATGTAGAAATTTAATTTCCTGGTATTCTAGTGGATGCTATAGGCATATTTTAATTTTACAGTTGAGAAAATGGGAGGGGCTGAAGTTGGAATCACTACGATTATGTAGGGGAGAAAATGTAGTATCTTATTCTCAGTAGAGATTCATGACTGACTCCCCTATAACAAAAGACAGATTAACAAGAGAAAAGCGTAACAAATTTACTTAATACAATTTTTACCTGACACGAGACCCTTCAGAAATGAAGACCTCAAAACCCAGGGAAAATTATGTATTTTTGTGCTAAGTCTGATGAAAGAAGTAGATAGTCGTACAGAAACATGATTGTACAAAAAGAGGTATGACCTAATGGTAATGAACTGAGGAGAACGTCACCAAGTCCTGTTTGTTCAAATTCTTTCCTGTGTCTCTGTATGCTGTTCCTTCCCCCTGAGCAAGATAGGTCAGAAAAAGCCTTTCTCTCTTCAGGGGAGAAAGGTGAAAGAAGGGCAGAATGACCTTCTTGCTTTTGTGGTTTTCACAATTGCCAAGGTGCCGTATTTTGAAGTGTTGTGTTTTGAGCCCCAACAGTTATGACTATGATCTTCACGATTATGATAACAATGACTTGCATACTCTGTGCAAAGCACTGTGCTACATTCTTTATAACCATGGAAGATATTTAGTAATTCAAATAACACCAATGGGTGGGTCTTATTCATTCCCCCGTAAAAAAGATGTACAAAGAGTGTTATGCAACTTCTAAGGGGTGAGGGCCACATTTGAATCCAGATTCCTAATGTTCTGCAATCTTCTTGTTAACCACTACAAAGAAGTACTCTCACTGAATGCCCTTTGGGATCATATGTACCATAGGTCACAGTGGGCACTGACCCACAGAATACTGATGTGAAGTCTGGGGATCTGTACCCAAGAAATAGAGCACCCTGTATTTTCCCAAAGCAGCTGCAACATGCGGCGATGACCACACTGTGGAGAACAGGCTGTCATCCCCTTCATCAGCACGATGTGTCAGGAAAGATGAGTGGGGGCCGGCATAAGGGGTGGAAGAAATGGAAGGTGGTGAGTCATGCTCTCCTCTCAACATCTAAAAATAATCGCAGCATATTAAAAGAACATATTTTTTTCCTATAAAAATGAATTTTTTTTTTTACCTATCTGTCTGTAATTTTCCATTTCCAAATAGTATTCTATTGGCATGGGGTTGTATTCCTCGAAAATATTAACAACCATTCTGAGAAGCCAGGGAGCCAATTTAAATTGTGGCACCTACATAGGCCATTGATAATGCCGGCCGAGCAATCAGTTGGTTGCCAGGGAAGTCCTTTGAAATAACTTTAAGAGAAATGAGCATAGTTCAGAGGGCTTTTAGACACAGTTAGTATTTTTTGCCCACAAACTCACCCACCAGAGGTCTTTAGGAGGTAAAATAATTTTGTCTAGCTCCATCAAAATCCACATCTAGGTCTTCACATTTATATGAAGGAGAAGCAGACAGATTTCCCCATTCCTTGTTATCACAGCAATAAATCTGCCATTATTGAAGAAGATCAAACCCTGAGAGGTTTTTGAAGGGGCACAAAAGGGACAAAGGAATATGTCTGGGAGTATAAAAATACATCTAAGATCTGCATAGTGAATCACTGGTTATTTTTAAAACTCAAACTGATTTGATCTGAAACTTAGTTATACATGCACTACAGACATGGAAGTGATCTTGAATTTTTTGCTGACATCTGTGGAATTGGACAGAAAGAAAGAAAAAAAAATATGTGATGTACCCAGTTTTTCTCCTATCTCTATGATTAGAAATCAAAAACAGCACTGATATTCTGACCAATTAAAGCCGCAGAAAGTATAGCTTTCAGTCTTTGCTTTATCCTGACACATCACCAATTGGTAACTTTGTCAGAGGAGCATCTTGGGAAATGTTCGATCAATAAAAATGAAAGTATTTCAATATGAGGAAAATGTCAGAACCTTGGGGAATAGACAGAAGGATGCAGATTTTTGTTAATTAAGTTTACAAAGGCAGTAAAATTAATGAAGCCAATATCTCATATGTGGCACTACTAAAGAAACAGCTGTTGCCCCACTCCACTGACTCAATATATACCTCTACCACCCCCTCAATAGCTGTCAGGTTCTGTGAGTATTTGCTCCACCTGTAAGCTTTAATCATTCTATAGAAGAATCCACCAAAAAGGTTATCAATAATTCACACCAGAGAAAGTGATCCTAATACATGGAAATGTAGTTATAGGACCTATTTAACCCTCAACTGTAGAAAACAAATGACTCATTGCCTGCCTATCTAATATTTACTCCAGGGGTACATAATGATTGATTCCATCATGGATCATTGCATTCATTTGGAAACTTCCTTTTCATAGACTTTCATTTTGAGTTACTGGATTCCCATTTTGTTTTGGGAAAGTACATGGAGAAAGGGTTGTGTGAGTGAAGACTGCCACAACCCAATTGCCAAGATGTAATGCCTCCTTGGACATGCTTTCTTCCCCGAAAAGGAAACTAAAAAAAACAAAAAATAACTCACTGACAGTCACATCACTAAGTGAGTGGCAGAGCAGGGATCCAAGCCCATGCAGACTATTAATAGTTGTAATCACTAGAGCATGCTGCCTTTATCTACTGGAAACATGCAGATCAAGGAAATCAGACTGTCTCCATGCTGTACTTTACTTAGACATCATCAGGAATACTGTGTCCACTTTAAGACATTATTAATTATTTGGAACATTGACTAATTTGAACACCCCACAAAAGGTATCTAGGTTGGTAACAGACTAAAACTCATTTCTTTTTACTAATTTCAGCCATGCTAACATAAGGAGCTATTTTAAGAGCAATCCAACATGAAAGATGTGAGAATACTTTTTAAAAATGTAATATAATAATGACTCTGATCATCATCACGGTCATCACCATTAATATACTTATTTTAATATTTTATAGGTGAGTCATAATTATATATATCTCTTAATTTTATTATTCTAGGTGAGATTTATAATTATATAACAGATATTGATTAGTTCCAGCTCTTGGGGGAACAAATTGAAGTCATTACTTTCAATATTCAAATTCTATGACTCAGTTCCGGTTTGGTCTAAAATCAGATTTTCTTTCTTCTCTTCTCAGATTCTCTCCTTCCATTCTGAAGCTCAGAACTGGTTACAATTTTTTCAAGGAGAAAAGTGGGAACACTAAGCTATCGACAAAAGAATAAAAAAATAAATACTAGCTTGGTATTATTGTTGTGACATGGTGACACTGTGAGAACAGCATCACTAGCCACCATATATGCAGGTATTTTTTTCACCTCCTAGAAAGATGGCAGATCCAAGCAGATTCTGCCAATAAAACAAGACCTTCTTGTAGTTCCAGGCAGCCACTCCCTACTACCAGAAGTACAGTGACGTCTCAGACTTCTGATAAAAACTGGCATTCCAATAGGCATCTCAAAAATCTCGTAACTCTTCATTTCTTCCTCCAAACTCTTAACCTAAGTGTTTTCCAGCCTAATAACTTGCATCACCATTCACCTAATTGTTCAGACCAAAATTCTTTAAAGCCTTCCCTGGTTCCTTTCTATCCCTCATTACTTAAATCCAATCTATTAAAAATCCTGTTGGCTCAAGCTTCTAAATATTCAACTGCTTCTCATCCCCCTCCACCACTTTCATCCTACTCCAAGCAACCTTCATCCCTCAACCTATATTTCTACAGTAGTCTACTACTCCCTTCTTGTTTTTCTACCTAATTTCTAGTATAGTTTCCATACTGCTGCCAGAGTAATGCTATTATATTGTGTGTGAGATCATAGCACTACTTTTCTTGCAACTCTCCAGAGGCCTTTTATTCCACTGGGAATAGAAGCTAAAGTACTTACCATGACCTAAAGAAGCCCAAAAGTTCCATATTGGTGATGGCCTGGGCCTTCCCTTCTTCCTAATGTTCTGATCCTAGGTGAGCTGACCTCTGCAGGCTACCCTTCACAAGTTCCTTTGTCAACCCATCAACTCGCTTCCAGCTCAATGCAGCCAACTGAAGGCACTGCCAGGAGGGCAGAAGAAGAGGAAGAGAGAATGCTGAGTATTTCTTCCCTCCTAGGCAGCTTCTCCAAGTCACAGTGGCTTTATCTCCTTTGTGGCTCCACCTCCCAAAGAGTATACTTTCCATCATCCTGCCTTCCGGCAGGCCCTGGGCTCTGTAAACACTGCACCTTCCTTTGGACGGTAGTAGTTCCTTGCTGATGCTAATCTCTGGTTTATCTCTCTGTCTCATATTTGACTCTCTTCTCCTCCGTCATCTCTGTTAACTAACTCCCCGAGTTAATTTCCTTCTACTGTAAATATGTCAAGTGATTTCTGTTTTTCTGTTTAGATTTTGATGGATAACAATGGCTTAACACAATAAACTTTTATGTTATGTTTATGCCTCAAGAAAAAGTAGGATGTTTAGAATAGAAGCCCTGCTCCATCAGGTAATTCAGGCCCAAGATACTTTGCTCTTGAAACTCCACACATATCTAAGTCTTTGGGTTTTCTCCATTCAGTGGTACACGGGGAGACATCGAAAGAAAGGAGGGATTAGGTAGAGTAATTATATGGACCAAGTGTACAGTTGGTGGGGCATCACTTCTACTTATGTTCAGTTGGACAGAACTTAGTCTACCCAGAAGGCTGGCTACATACATCTAACTGCAAGGGAGCCTGGAAAATATAATCCAGCTCTAAGCCCAGAAAGAAGGGAAGAATACGGATACTATTGAATATTAAGCAGTTTTTTCCACAGTGTTCCAGTCACCTTTCTGTATCTCACGGCTTGACAGGTGATGATAAATGCCATAAAGAAAAATGAAGCTGCTACTTTAGACAGGTCACTCAGGGAATACCATCAGAGACCTCACAGAGTAAGAGAGCAAACTATGGGAGATAGGGGAAGACTGCTCCAAATAGAGCATATTAAATGCAAAGGCCCTGAGGCAGGAATAAGCTCCAGAATCAGTAAGGAGCTAGTAAGGATGGCATTAACAATATTTAATTTTTAAAAAGAGATCTCAGGGAACCTTGTTTTCAATCTTCAAGACTATTTTTGGAATAAATAACTTTACTTAAATTATGGAAAACTTTTATCTTGCCTAGTCAAAAGTATACATCAAGGCACATTCAACATAAATGTTACTTCTATTCCTTTCCAATCTGATTTTTTCCTCCTTTCCTATAAGTAATTATTTTCATTAGTTTCCTGTTTCATGTAGCCACTGTTTCTTTTTTAAAACACAAGCAAACATATGTTTGTATATAGATATACATATATTTGTGTGCATGTGTGCACACATAAAAATATAGAAACATATATATATCCATATTTCTCCTTTCTTATACAAAAAGGTAACATATTAAATAACAAACTATTCTGGCAATATTTCCATATCAGTGTTTGAATCCCCCTGGTTACTTTTGGTCACTGATTAGTACTCTATTGTGTGGATATGGCACAGTCCATTTAACAAAGCCCCTATTGCTGGTCACCAGTGTTAGTTCCAGTCCTTTGCTGTAATGTAAAGTAGAGTAGCCTTCCTTAAGTCACTTACTTTTATCATTGTTTCATTTTCCTCAAAACATATATCACTACAAAAATTATCTTTTTCTTTTTTTTTTTTTTTGAGACAGAGTCTCGCTCTGTTGCCCAGGCTAGAGTGAGTGCCGT
>CM052438.1:156403142-156436342 GCA_028533085.1 Varecia variegata | reverse complement strand
CACCAGCAGTGTATAAGTGTTGTTCCTATCTCTCCGCATCCATGTCAACATGTATTGTTTTGGGACTTTTTGATAAAAGACATTCTCACTGGAGTTAAATGATATCTCATTGTGGTTTTGATTTGCATTTCCCTGATGATTAGAGATGTTGAGCATTTTTTCATGTGTTTGTTGGCCATTATTCTGTCTTCTTTTGGAAAGTTTCAGTTCACATCCTTCGCCCACTTTTTAATGGCACTGTTTGATTTTTTTCTTACTGATTTTCCCGAGTTCTACATAGATTCTAGTTATCAGCCCCTTATTGGATGTGTAGCATGTGAATATTTTCTCCCATTCTGTAAGTTGTCTGTTTGCTCTCATGATAATTTCCTTGGCTGTGCAGAAGGTTTTTAGTTTGATCATGTCCCATTTATTTTGTTGTTGCTGTGATGCCCTTTGGGGTCTTTTTCACAAATTCTCTGCCTAGGCCAATGTCTGTAAGCATTTTTCCAACATTTTCTTCTAGAAATCTTATGGTTTCATGCCTTCTGTTAAAGTCGGTTATCCACTATGAGTTGAGTTTTGTGAAAGGGGTGAATCCTGTTTCAGTCTTCTACATGTGGCTATCCAATTTTCCCAGCACCATTTATTGAATAAGGATTCTTTAACCTTCCTAAAAAGAAAATTCCCAGACCACATGATTTCACATCTGAATTTTACCAGACCTACAAAGAAGAATTGGTTCCTATCCTGCAGGAATTATTCCACAACATCGAGAAGGAAGGAATCCTTCCCAACATGTTTTATGAAACCACCATCATCGTGATATACCAAAACCAGGAAAGGATGCAACAAAAAAAGAAAACTACAGACCAATATCCCTTATGAATATAGATACAAAAATTCTCAACAAAATCCTAGCAAACCAAATTCAGGTGCTTATCAAAAAATAATACATCACAACCAACTGGGCTTCATCCCAGAGATACAGGGATGGTTTAACATACACAAATCTATAAATGTAATTCAACACAGAAATAAAAGTAAAAATAAAGACCATATGATCCTCTCAATAGACACAGAAAGCATTCAACAAAATTCAGCACCCTTTTATGATAAGAATGCTTAATCAAACAGGCATATACAGGACTTACCTCAAAATGATAAAAGCCATATATGATAATCCCACAGCCAACATCATACTGAATGGGGAAAATTGAAAACATTTCTGCTTAGAACTGGAATCAGACAAGGTTGCCCTCTATAACCGCTTCTATTCAATATAGTGCTGGAAGTCCCAGCCAGAGCAATCAGACAAGGGAAGGAAATCAAGGGCATCCAAATGGGGGCAGAAGTGGTCAAACTATTGCTCTTTGCTGACCATATAATCTTATATCTAGAAAATACCAAAGGTTTTGCCATTAGACTACTGGAATTGATAAACAAATTCAGCAAAATCTCAGGTTACAAAATCAGTGTACACAAATCAGTAGCATTCCTATAGGCCAACAATAGTCAAACTGAGAACCAAATCAAAGACTCAATACCATTCACAATAGCAACAAAGAAAATAAAATACCTAGGAATATATTTAACTAAAGAGGTGAAAGACCCCTACAGGGAGAACCATGAAATGCTGAGGAAGGAAATAGCAGAGAACATAAACAGGTGGGAAACCATACCACGCTCATGGGTCAGTAGAATCAACATTGTTAAAATATCTATACTACCCAGAGTGATCTACAGATTCAATGCAATCTCCATTAAAATACCAACATCATTTTTCACAGATCTAGAAAAAATAATTCTAAGCTTCATATGGAACCAGAGAAGACCCCATATAGCAAAAGCAACCTTAAGCAAAAAGAACAAATTGGGAGGCATCAATTTACCAGGCTTCAAGCTATACCACAAGGCTGTAGTAACTAAAACAGCATGGTACTGGCACAAGAATAGAGACAGGGACCAATGGAACAGAACTGAGAACCCAGATATAAAACCATCTAACCTTTGACAAAGCAGACAAAAATATACACTGGCGATAATTTAACTTTTAAATCTCAAAGTAGTCCAAGGTGACTCAAAATGAAACAGGAAACCTGTCACTTTCATTTTAAAGGCATAAACTGACCATTTCCCAAGGCAGTTGCACATAGATTATGACTATCAGATGAGTGGTTGGTGGTTGGACTAAATTACTTTAAGTAAGAGAGAGGCAGTCACAAAAATACAGATTTTAAAGTCTAACAGGTATGACTATAAATTTAAGAGTTGATACTGACTAGCTATGTGATCTTGGACAAATTGCTTACTCCCTCTTAGGCTCATTTTTGACACGGAGATTATTATTCTTATCTTGCAGAACTACTGTGAGTAGCGGAGATACCCTAGACAGAACTCACAGTTCATAGATAACTCTTAATAAATTATTGTTTAAATGTGTATACACACATGCATGCATGTGCATCCACAAGCCCACAGAAGTATATCCTGAGATTTTCTGACATCTTTGAAATAAAATAACACTCCACCTGAACAATAGCAAACCCTTAGAAATGCACAGATTGTGGCTATGTAAGTACCTGTGGGTTTGGAATAAGAAAGAAACCAGTAATGGAAGGGCTCCTGAGTGCCTTTGGTAAGAACATATAGGGATTTATCGAGATGGTCTAACATCTTGGAATTTACTGTCTTGGAAGTCTAGCATCCTTCTGGAAAAATTTCAAAAATTTTCGTCGCTATAGTCTAGTCGTGTATTTCATGTGGGCTGAATGAGACATTAAATGATAAAATGCTAAGAGTATTTTCTCATACCTAGTTAGTTCTCAAATTTTATTATTATTTTAATTAACAGTTCATTGTACAGCCTCCTCCTACTAGGAATGTGAGATTCTTAAGACACAGACCATATCATATTGACCTCTTTTTCTCTAGACTTTAGTATAATGCCTTGTGCTTTATAGACACTTTAAATAAAAGATGGAAGAAAAGGAGTTGTGATACCATGAAATAAAAGGCCATAAAATAAAAACTATAACATAAATCTGTTTGTGGATTTACATCTGTACACTTGAAACAGAATCAAGACAAGTGAAATCTAATAGTTATAAAAAAGTATAGCACTCTAATTCTGTAAGTTTCAAAGGTCAATATTTATACAACTCAAATCAAGAACGTTATAAATTACTAATTCCACGATGTTTGTTTTCTATACTACACTTTTATGTTTGTGGCTTCAGGATTAAAGTTTCTGTAACCAATTTCAGTTTAATATAATGTTTTCATGTTCATCGCATTTACCTTTTTAAACCAGGGCTAAACGCCACCAGCTAGCAGGCACTTATAACAGCGTCGATTCACTCAGGTTACGTGCTGGGTTCCTATAGACACTTTTATGTTCATTACTCTTGCTCTAAAGAAGGGCTTTTCGACTTTTTTCATGCTATGGCACACATAGAAAATGAGAATAATTTATTGGTGTAGTTACTGAGCTAATGGAAAAAGCTGTTGACAGGTGGGAGACTGCCGTCAGAGCTTCAGCTGCCCAGGCCCTGCCCTGCTGCCCCCATGGCTGAGGGGGACAATATTTCAGCAGGTCTTTAATCAGTTGGGGCTATCAGTGAATGGGTCACTCTGATTTAGAAGTACTACTCTAAACACTGTGGAGAGAGACGTGGATAGAGTAGGTTTTAAAGATTTGTCCGTTCAACAAATATTCATGATAGTTACCCTTCTAGACACTAAGATGCAGATGTGAGCAAGGCACATTCCCTGCCTTTCTGGAAGACAGTCTCATAGGGGCTAAGTGACCTAGTGAAGTTTATAGAGCTCAGGACAAGGACCAGAAGCTGTATGTATCGCCTGACCCAATGCAGAATTCTTACCAAGGAAAAAAACACTGAAGGATCTATACCAAATAGTTATATTCATCATTCCTCGGTGAAGAAAATAGCTGCCAAGTTTTCTAACTTGTAAGTTAGTTTGTGCTCTACTCATTTGGAATGCAAGAGGATTTTGGAGGGGTTAAAGTGTACACTTGAAATTTTCTCAATTAATGGATCCATTAAAAGAAAAAAAAAGATTTTGGGGGTCAGCATTATTCTGATACATGTTCATCTTTTTCTTGTGGAGACTTCAGCATCTACCAGCGTTTTTAGCATGGATGGCACTCCTGCTCACAACAGAAAAGTAGAAGAGATGATAGATTGGCACCAACATTAACTGGGTGAGAAAAAATCCTGCTATCACTAAGATGAAGGAAGTTTGGCAGAAAGCACATTTAAACTGTTTAAGAAAAACATATTAATGTATGTAATTGCTAATTACAGAATCATCTTCAGTTTTCATTAAAGCAAGTCCCTGAAGATCTCCACTTGGGAACACTTTAATGATTTAGTTGAATCAATATATATACTTGGAAATAATAATCTAACTGCATTTATTTATTTAGTAATTTGGGCTTTTTCATAATCCTTGCAATGAGAGGTGATGAATGATGGATTATGGAAGACTTTATGTAGTAAAGTTTATGTATATTTGTACATGGATCCATGTAGACAGACACATGTCCATCTAAAACTTAATTATTTCTAAACACAGTAACAGAGGGGAAGATATAACTCTATTCTCACTGACCTGGATTAGGCAGGTCATATCATTACATTTCTATAAATGGTAGCAAGTAACTTGTTAGCGATAGTCAAAGTCAGGAGTGAAATATGACCCAAAAGCCCTCAAACATTGCAGACTATCTCTGTAAAATTTTGGAATTTACCCAAACATCTCCTCATGTTTCAAATTACTTCCAAAATATTTAATTGTGATTTTAAAACAAGTATGTTCTTAGTCTCCATTTCTTAGGGTGAAATATACTGTGTTATAAATTTCTCCAAAACCTGAACATTTAGATTAGATAATGATGCAGATAGTTTTACTTATTAAGCACATTTTAGATTTGATGCTAGATTAAAGTATTCAACTGCAGAGAAGAACATCAACCCTGTGAAAAATCCACAATGTCAAAAGGAGTTGAATGATGACAACTCAGGTTGTTAATGCAGCCTTCAAAATAGGGCTCATCTGTTTTTGAAGCAAAAGTAAAGTCTTGTCTATTAAGTGGTTGGAGAACAGGGATGATCAATTTCTGAGCACCTGACATGAGCCAAGATGTGACATCAGGATCTCCACTGGTGTATTTCAAATTATAATGTGCACACAAATCTGAGGACCTTGTTACAACGCAGATTCATTAGGTCTGGGGAATCTGAGACAACTTGAGCTGGGTTAAAGCTGGCCTCTGCACTGGAAGCTTTTCTCAGTAAGCTGCCAGGGCTGATGCTGTTGGATGACACTTGAGGATCACATTTTGAGTAACAAGGTTCTCCACACCACATGACAGCATTTTCATTTCATTTTATATATGAGGAATTGTGGCTCAGAAGACATAGTGCTTTGGCCAACATCTCTCAACTCTGTAGAATATTCAATTTCATAGTAGGGTGATTTAAAACCTCAGCCATTTCTACCATCTCATGCATTTCCCCCTTCCTAGAAGTCAGTGAGCTAAACAAATAAATGTAATGAGTAAACTCCTCCCAGGGATTTTTAAATATGGCGACCCCAATTTGATTTTGGAGAAGAGTTTAAATGCTTCTCATACCATCTCAGTTAGTTGGTGCTTTTTACTTGGCTTTTATGAAATCCTCTCCTGTTTCTAATGTGGTTTATTTTATTTTTTTTTGAGTTGTTGTGTCATTTAAGGAAAGAAAAAAAAAACATAATAGCTTGAGAAAACAATGTAACAGAAGTAATTATGCCATTCTAAAGCCATCTACAAAAGGCATGGAGAATGTGATCTATACTTAACATGATTTAATTTTCCCTGGCTCTGTGGCAGAGTGCAAGAGAGTAAAATAACAGCTTTGTAGATGCTCAGTAGCTTAGAGGGTTGCCAAGGTAACCGTAACTTTTGATTAGTATCAGAGTAAATAAGAACCAAAAAATTCCTCGATTTTCATTTTCTATGTTTCATGTCACTTGGAGTCATAGTAATGTAGGCTTTCTCCTCCCTCTCCATTTTCCAACCAGTTTTCCCCACATCACTACATTTAATAATATGTTTTTCAATAAAGGACATTACAAACAAGAAGCATCCAGAATCCTTTAACCTGGGGAGGCAATGGTTTTGAGAAAGATAGCACTCTGCTCACAAAAGTGTTTCAGTAAATAAGCAATTTGCTTTGGCTGAGCAATGGGGGTAGTAAAATGTGATGAGAAACAAGGAAAAAATGCAAGCTAGAGCTGCTGAACACCAAGTTCCTGAGTGGAAACATAATGAGGTAAATAAAAGCAATGACTTTATTGTTTCTTATATAATGCAATAGGAAATAAAATGCTAAAAAGTAAAATTCAAGGCAATTGGAATAGTCCCTTAGATAGGTGAAATATGACTATTTAGGGATTTGGTTGGGTTTGGTTTAGTCTGGATTTTATTTTTGCAGCTCCAGAATATCCCTCATCTCATTTGGTCCTCAGAAATACAATTCTGCCACATAAAAATAGTGCAGAGAATTTCCTAATAAGCCACACAAGATTTATTAAAAGAGCATAGGCTACTTTTCTCTACTAAACAATTAACAATCTTATTATAGATAATTTAAAGAATACAAAATAGAAATATCCAAACCTATCTAGATTGCTAAAACAATTATGATTTTATTGTATATATTTAAGATGTTACAATGTGATGTTTTGATATACATATACATTATGAAATGATTACCACAATCAAGCTAATTTATATATTATATCTGTTGGTTATTATATTTTGTGTGATGAGAACTACAAAATATCTCTTCTCTTAGCAGATTACAAGTATGCATAATTATCAACTACAGTCACCATGGTATATGTTAGATTTCCAGAATTTATTCATCTTACAACTGAAAGTTTGTACTCTTTGACTGAAATCTCAGTATAATATTTTCATATATACCTTACAGTTGTTTTCTAAGTATTTTAACACAGTTAAGACCTATGATTTACCTAGTGTGTTAGAATTCTTCTCTAACATGTTTCGAGGCAGCCATATGCATTTATACTAATTTAACCATTTCCTTACTATTGGATAGTTACACGGACAAAATAAAAATGTCGTTATTTTGAGGAAACACTGAATTGAGCATCTTTGTGTTAAAAGCTTTCTCCTACGTTTTGGGCTTTTTCCTTTAGATATATTTTTAGAAGCAGAATTACTGAGCCAAAAGGACTATACAGTAAACTTCTTGATAAACGTTGCCATATTTTTTTCAAAATAATTTGTTATGCTACATCTCATGAATTTTAAGTGCTAAAGTGTGTGTGGTAAAGTTTTTTAAATATATGTAAACTGAGGCAGTGGAGCATAGTAATAAAGAACATTATATTTGGAGTTGAACCTACCTAAGTTCAAGAACATATGGAAGTTTTAACTTTTCTTCTAGACGTTGCCCCTCACAAGATATGACAAAAGTCTATGACTATAGGATCTATAACTACTGCAATAAGTTCTATTAACTCCATTTTATAGAGGAAAAATAAAATTCAAAAGAAGAAGGTTAAACAAGTGGTGAAGCCTACTGTCCCCCAGGTCAGGTGCTATTTCCAACACCCGGTGCTTCTGGCGTATGCATACAGACTTCAGATGTTGGTTTTCTGATCTAATCTCCCAGAAACTATTTTAAAATAGTTTTAAATTGCATGCTTTATGTAATTTAGTATTTAAGTTCACTAAGCTTTGATGAGACAAATAGTGCTTTCCTCTTCTCATGATGTCATTACCTACTCAATGTATTCCCCCCCTTTTTTGAGAATCATGTCATGTACATTCAAATCCCTAAATCCTTTAATAAAAGCTTTTTATTTTTTAACCTGATGTGTGCTCTACTTCGACCTTTTATCATGAAAGCCTGTTTGTTCACCTTCTGACAGCTCTCCACAGCTCATCACCTTGCCGGCTGCAGCTAAACCATACCATTGTATGAATTTCAATATATAGAAAAAGATGAAAGATGGAAAAAAAAAAGGAGAATAGACAATGGATCTAGGATAAGTCAAAGAATTAACAAAAAGGGTCAAATTACCTGAAGTTCAAACCAAAAGACATCAAAGAGGGAAAGCCAAGTACTAAAATAAGAGATAATAGAAGATGATTAGGGGAAAAATCATAATAAAGGGAGATAATGGTTTGTAACTGGGAAGAGAAATTGTAAAGAGCTAGAAATAAATGGGTAAGATAGAATTAAAGGTATAATAATGAGAACTGAAAAATAATAGTGGATGTAGTGAGAGATAAACCTGTCGTATTATCACAGCGAAGATGGGAATAGAGGGAACTGTTCCTGTGGGAAGGTTCCAAAGCTGTGGACTGAGTTGTTATATTCAGATGTGGAGCAAAGTCACAGGGATATGAAAGTAAATTGGGATAACATTGAAACTGGGTAATTATAATGGTGGCAAGGCAGTCTTGTGATTTAAAACAGTACCATTGTGAGAAAAGTCCTCAGGCTTCTTTTTTCATAAAGAAAAAGCAGCGTACTTGCAAATCTGTATGATCTGCCTGTCAATTTATCTTATTAAAACTAGATATTCTGGACCATAAGTATCTTTGTTTAAATACATGTTATATGTGTGTGCATGTGTGAGTATCTTTCTTTCAAAATATCTTTATCAGAGCTGTGTGCCCTGCTTCTGTTCACATCTGTCTCCTTCATCATTCGCCCAATACCACTAATCATGAGCTTTATTATTCAAAAATTTTATTCTTACTTGATCTGATTGATCATTTGAGCACACAGGTTTTACAGGGCAATTGCATTTACAAAATTACCAAGATACGTACATAAAACAATAATATAGCCTACATTTGATTATAAGCAATCATGTTTGCTTTATTTGAACCTTGGCTTTTTAAACAGTAGAAGGACTTTCAAATGTACCATTTTATTCTGCAGCTGGGGGCTGACTTGATCTCGGATGTGAAACTGATCCAGTTGGAATGGAACAACATTTTAGCAAGAAACCACATTGCACTATCCATGGCTACAATAAAATGTACAATTTGGGAACACAATACGGTTCCACTCTGTAAATGAATGGATGATTAAATGAATGTATTAATTAATACAAAATTTTACTTCTAGCAAATCTGGACACAGGTATATGACTGAGATTGGCAATAACCCCGAATTCTTAAATTTCAGGAACATCCCCAAGTATAACACAGAAGCTCCCACAACAGTGGACATATCAAACACAGCCATCTACATGTTCGTATCTAACAATCCTGAATACAGTTCACAGTGAAAGGCCATTTTTATTAATCCATTAATTCATGAGCATGTAAATGGCTTTTATACTTGGCTATTTAGTTCATATTATTCATAAAACAATAATATCAACTTTATTATCTAAGGCGGTTTATAAGATTGATTTGATTTAATCACTTATAAATAAAACAGAAAATGTCAAACAGTTGAACTCAGTAAGATTTGTAAAAAATCAATTTTTTTAAGAACAAGATATTTTCCCACTAATATCACTGTTTTTTAATATTTTTATTTAAATGCTGGTCAAGTAAAAATAAATAACACAAGATATAAATACTGAAATGAGAAATCTAATTATTTATTAAAATTTGTAGTTGATTTCCTATTAGAAGTAAATACTATAAGTTTGCTACAAAATACACAAATTACACAAAAAATCGATACCTTTAATCTATTAATATAGGACTCATTTAAAAAATATAAAAGAAAATCAGACATATAATCAAGTGCATATGAGAATTAGAAATACAATAATGATGGTATTACAAATCAGTAATTACAAATGAATTCTAAATAAATGATATTAAAACATTTTGATTAATATTTGGAAAATGTATGTCTGGACTGTTGCTTCATTTTTTGTTTAATTAATCTCTTCTCTCTCCCTCTCTCTCTTCCCCCCTCATCCCTCCCTCTCTAGTTTAAAAAAATTAAATATACAATTAGTAAAATAAAATGGTATTTTTTAAAAAGTTTCAAATTGAGAAAACCTTTCTAAACATGAGATGGATGCCAAAAATCATAAAGGAAAAGGTGATATACTTGACAGCATGAATATTAGAAACCAAACCAAATAAAATAAAATGATTCTGTTGAGCCGATAACATCAGAATCAGAGCTAAGAAGTCACATAACAGATTGAGGGAAAATACACACACACACGCACACATTCATACCTGTATACGGTATACATATGTACATATTTATGATATAGATATAGCTGTAAATATAGACATAGATATATAGATATATGTCAGATACATCTCTGCAAGGGGAATTGTAAATCACTGACTAAAGAAATCATACACAACACAAACGAATAGAAAAACATCTCAAGCTCATGAATTGTACGAATCAATACTGTGAAAATAGCCGTACTTCCCTAGGCAATCTATAGATTCAATGCAATTCTTATCAAAATACCAACATCATTTTTCACAGAATTAAAATAAAGCAATTCTGAAATTCATATGGAACCAAAAAGGAACCTGAATAGCCAAAGCAATCCTAAACAAAAAGATCAAAACTGGAGGCGTCACATTACCTGATTTCAAATTATACTACAAGTCTATAATAAACAAAACATCATAGTACTGGCATAAAAGTAGACACATAGATCATGTAACAGAATAGAGAACCCAGAAATAAAAACATGTACCTACAACCAACTGATCTTTAACAAAGTAGATAAAAACATACATCAAGAAAAGGGCATACTATTCAAGAAATGGTGCTGGAAAAATTGGATAGCCATAGACAGAAGAATGAAATTGGATCCCTAAACTCTCACCAGTTAATACACAAATTAACTCAAGATGGATTAAAGACTTAAATGTAAGACACAAAACTAAAAATCCTAGAAGAAAACCTAGGAAAAACTCTTCTGGACAAGGCAACTAATTTCTGACTAAGACCCCCAAAAGCAAATGCAACAAAAACAAAAATAGACAAATGGGACTTAATTAAACTAAAAAGTTTTTGTAAAGCAAAAGAAATAATCAATAGAGTAAACAGAAAAATCTATAGAATGGAATAAAATATTTGCAACCTATGTATCTAGCAAAGAACTAGTATCCAGAATCTGCAAGGAACTCAAGCAACTCAGCAAGAAAAAAAACATTGGAAAATCACTCTGTTCTGGTATGCCTTTATTTTCATATCTACAGTGATAAAATGTGTAATTTTTAGGGTTTCTCAGAGTTCCTGTTACTTCTACATCCTTAAGAATGTGTATTAAGGCCCTCAACATGGGTGTAATTATGCTGTCAAGCACAAAGATGGCCTGGTCTTGTTCTGCAGTTCAGAGGGAGCTGAGAGTCATATAGATGAAATGGCCTTACTGTAGCAGAGTAGCAACACACTCAGGTGGAAGGAGAAGTGGCCAAGGCTTTGCTTCTCCCTTTGGGGGAAGTCACTTGTAGGATACTGAGGACAATACTCATGTAGGATGAGGTCAGGATAAGAAGCAGGTGAGCAGCAACATAATACCTGTGACCAACAACACTATCTTGTATTTAGGGGGATTTTCACATAGGAGCTTTACAAGAACTTGGACCATACATAGTGAGTGGCTAATCTCCTTGGCTTTATAGTTGGGGAAATTCAAAATGTAAATGGTATCAGCCAAGGAAGAAAGTTATCCTCCAATTCAAAGCTCTGTTGCCAGTTGCTGGAAGTCCCATTGGTTGATTATGGTCATAATCCAAGCCAGTGAGAAAAGGACATGTTTGGACATTCTAGTGGCCAGGAAAAAAAAACAAAAAAGATCTAAGCTTCACGATCAACATGTGATAAATTTCCCCTTCCAGAGAAAAAGTCAATATTCATTTTGAAAACAGAAGTAGCTATCAAAGCTATATCAACAAGGGTTCAGGAAAAAGTACACAGATTTGTGAACTCAAATCAGAAAAGATGTTCCTGTGAGGGCCACAATGTACATAAGGGTTAGAAAGTGGAGAACTACAGCATTTTCCATTTGAGAAAGAGTTCCAGGAGAACATAGTTTGCCATCAATGCTTAACTTTCATTTTTCTTATTCCAACTCCAGCTTTATTTTTCTGACCCATGTAGTTACCATTTCTGGAGCTTTGCATTTCTTTTTGTTGGTCCATATTTCCATATGGTATCATTTTCCTTCTACCTGAAATACTTCCTTTAATAGTTCTTGTAATATGTGTCTTCTGGAGATGAATCCTTTTAGCTTTTGTATGGCTAAAAAAGTCTGTTTCGCTTTCATTTTTGAAATATATTTTCAATAGGTATAGAATTCTAGGTTTAAGTATTTAAAAGATGTTGCTCCACTGTCTTCTTGCTTATAATTTCTGCCAAAAAATTTCTTTTTAATTTTGTTTCTCTGTATGTAACATGACTTTTATCTCTGGCCGCTTTTATGGTTTCTCTTCATTATTAGTTTTGAATAGTTTGATTCTAATGTGTCAGAATTCTCCAGAAAAACAGAACTAATAGGATGTATATACATATAAAGATATTTACTATAAGGAATAGTTTCATGTGATTATGGGGGCTGTCAAGAGCCAAAATCTTTAGGGTGAGTGGGCAAACTGGAGATCTAGGAAAGCCAAGAGTGTCATTCCAATCTGAGTCTGAGTCCTGAGAACCAGGAAGTCTAGATGTTTCAGCTCAAGACCAAAGGCAAGAAAAAGCCAATGCTCAAGTTTGAAGGCAATCAGGCAGAAGGAATTCTTCCTCACTCACAGGATGGTCAGTATTTTTGTTTTATTCAGACTTTCAGCTGATTGGATGAGAACCAACCACATTAGGGAAGCCAATCTTCTTCACTCACTCTAATGATTTAAATATTAATCTCATCTAAAAATTCCCTCACAGAAACACCCCAAATTATGTCTGACCAAAATATCTGGCCACCCAATGGCCAACTCCATTGATAATCACTATGTGGATTGGTATGGTTTGCTACATATTTCTTGTGGTTGGGGTTTTTTAACCTTCTTGGATCTCTAGGTTTCTATCTTTCATAGCATTTGGAATATGTTTGGCCATTATTTCTTCAAATATTTTCTGTACTCTTTCCTTCAGAGACTCCAATTAAATGTACATTAGACAAGTTGTCCCTCAGCTTACTTATGCTATTTTTTAAAATTATTTACTTTCTGTGTGTTTCATTTTGGTAATTTCTATTTTTATGTCTTCGAATTGACTATTTTATTCTGTAATGTCTAATCTGTTGTTATTAATCTTACACATTACACATTCAGTTTTTCATTTCTAGAAGATTGGGTGTGTTAATACCATTCATTTTTCTACTTATTTTTAAACATATGAAATATAGTCATAATAACAATTTATTGTACTTATATACTAATTCCAATATCTAAAATTTAGAATGGTTTAAATTTTATTTTTTCCCACATTATGTTTATATTTTCTTATATATCTGGTAATCTTTGACTGGATGCTAGACATGAAATTTACTTGTCAGATGCTAGATACTCTATTTCTACAAATAATTTTCATCTCTAATTTTAGGTTGCAATTAAGCTTCTTGGAAACTGTTTGATCCTTAGGTGTCCTTCTTTTTAAAATTTGTTAGGCACAATCTGAGTAGGGTTTAGGCTAGAACTAAATAGTCCCAATACTAGGGTAAGACATCACTGGATATTTTCTCTAATGCTCCATAATCATAAAATTTTCCAGTCTGGCTCATCGTAACAGGCATTATTATCAGCCCTGTCTGAGTGATGAATATTCTTTTCCATAATCTGTTCAGCTGGTTCTTTCCCTGGACTTGAGTATTCTTCTCACAAGTATCCACTGATAAGTACTTTGCTGAATACTCAAGTGAAGCCTTTTGCAGATCTCTCAAGTTCTCTCTCTCTCTTTCTGCATTGCACTCCTTCCCAGTACTCTGTCCTGGTATTCAACCTCCTTTATTTCTTCAGACACTCAGATGATCCATCCCTTCATTTTAAGAATCTTAAAGATTTTGTAATAAATTTGTATAATTTTATGTTGCCTCTGCATCCATTGTGAATCTATGTTTAACTTTCTCATACCAGAAGCAGGGCTTTGTCACCTTTGACACAGTTCCTAGCTCTCCACCTTCTCCCAGTTCCTTGATGTGGTCAACAAGACATCTGCCTGATACTACTGCCTCCTGGGGACCACCTCCCTATATATATATATAAATGCAAACTACTTGACCCACTCAAATTACCCCAATGTTCCACATGGACCACACAGATATGTTACAGAGACCACTCTCAGTCACATCGTGTCCTCATGGAATTTGCTTCTGCTTGTCCTAAACCCAACAATTAGAACTGCCTATGGAAAACTATCTTGGGTAATACGCCAGACGCCTATAAGTCCATCTCTCTCTGGCTACTCACCTACTGGCTGAGCACATTGCCCCTGAGATCTTTCCATCAGCTCTCATCAGTACACCTCTTCTCTCATTAATCTGTGAATAATAAACTAATTCTGGTATTTCATGTTTTTTGTTGCGCTGCTTCCTCTGTGTCTCACCTGACCAACACACCCATATCTCAGATTCCTTCTGGTCAGGGATCTCCTAGAGAGTGGATATTGTGCCAGAAATCAACTAGATATGGGTCAGACAAGAGCCACACAGGCATCTGCCAGTATAAACGAGTTTCCTTAAAGAGGGACACCTGGCCACAGGTAGGACATTTCGACATCAGGCCATGCACCAGTATAAAGAAGTATTCTGTGAAAGGTACACTGTAAACATCCCCAAACCAAGTCCTCTGGAGCCTTATCAGGGCAGGGCTAGAGTTTATAGCCCCTCTCCAGACAGAGAGATGTTGAGACCAAATTGGATAAAAATATATTTCTCCTCCTGAGTTCTTCCTCACTGTGCTGTCACCTATAAACTATTCCTGGGCAGGAAACCAGAGCAATCACCCCTTTTCTTCCCCACATCTGAGGATTTTTCTTCCTTGACTGACCTCCAGTGTCTCAAAATCCATTCTTGTATTTATTTTCTCTGTTTTTTTTTTTCTTTTTCAGGCAACTGAGTAAATCCAGTCCTGTTACTCTATCTTGCCTAGAAGAACTAGTTTTTAATTTTTTAAATGATTAGCTTATAAAGGGGGTGGTCACTGGAATATTTGTACTCACACACACATACACACATGCATACACACACACACACACACACACACACACTAATATATGAGAGAGAGAGAGAGAGAGAGAGAGTGCACATCATGTGCTAGAAGTTCCCAAAGAGGACATTATGGTTTTTTTGTTATGATAATAGGATTAAAAATGGAAAGATAGTGGGGAAGATAATATAATGTAGACAAAGAAAGCCTGCTGTAGGAAAGCCTCAGGGAAATTTTAAATTTTTCAAGTCAGCCTTAAGACATAGCATAACTTTTCATCCTTTTTGGTGAAGGGCACCATCAAGTCAATAGAATATCTTCGAACTCTGAGCCAGACTAGCCTTTAACTCTCTATTATCTCTCAGCTCCCTAAGTTATTTAATATTATAAGCACACAAATGAAAGGCACTTGATCCATCTTACAAATGTAGATGTCAAGATACTGGGCACCCACGCAGGCCCCACCCTACTCCAGTGTAGGATATTTACATCTCACAAGCAGGAATATGTACATATTTTGAAGTTGATTTCTTAAAATTGTGAATATAAACCTCACACAAATTAGAAATTTTGAGAGAACTTGAAGGAAATTCGGGTCAACATATTTTGGATGCAGAATAAGTGCTAAAAGCAATGGTAGAGATAAAAAAAAAGCAACAAAAAAATGCAGAAGTGTGCTTGTACATCTCAGTCTCAGCACATATGCCACAATACAAGTATAATTGAATACATTGCAGAAATACAAAGTAAACAATTCGTGTCTGTGCTACTGTATAAGGGTACAAGGAATTCATTAAAATATATGCAGCTTTTGAATTCACTGAATTATCAGGAATGCAAAGAAAGAAGGCTCTTAATGTGGGAAGGCTTTTTACCAAGTGACTTGGAATAAAAATTAAAAGTATCTCAGGTCAATTCTTTGATATGGGCCCTAAAGCCATGTGTAAAAGTCTAACAGGTTAATTTCTACTGTTAACTGAGTTTGAACTTAGTTCACTTATCTATGAGTAGGTTGGACAAAATAAAATCAATCAGCTTTCCTTTTCCTCTTTCCTTCCTTATTTTTACTTTACTTCTTTCTTGGAGCAAGGACAGTACTGTGACCTGCAAGTCATTTGTTTGTTTGTAATATTAGTTTATCAGTTCACAATATAGATTTAAGAACAACACAGCTTGAGTTTTTTAAAAATCTAATTTAAATAATGCTTAGCTCAATGCCATAAACACAATAGCATATAACATTTAGTGTATGCTTGTACGTGTATGTGACATAACTGGCTATATAACATTGAGAGCCAGTGTAAAATGAAAATGTAGTTGTTTTCCCCAAAAATGATTTAGAATTTCAAGATGACAATAGTAGAGCATTAAAGCAAGCATGGAGCCCTGTGAAATTGTACAGGCCACATGCCCAAGAATCTGGCCCTGGTATGAGGCAATGAGGATCATGACCACTGCAAAAATAACCATTCTAAATGAAATAAGAGTACTTACACTAAAATAAATCTATCTGGACTATACCATTCTATGCCATTATACTAATCCCCCTGCTCCCAAATTCAGAAAGGTATTCTTCTTCTAATTTTGTCACTGTGGACTAGCCTTATAGACTAACTGATGGGAAAGAAAACTGTTTGAAAATTAATACTGAGAAATTGACAGAGAAATTCATTCATTAAGCAGGAAAATGGCAATAGACAATGCTTTTTTTCCCTCTTTTTAAGCAATGGCTTTGAGATTAAATTGTAACAAAAGAACCAAAACAAAACAAGTGGAATCTAAAGGACACACAGGATTATGTAATTACTTCTGTAGCTGATGAAATGTAAATGCCTTAAGCTTATGAAGTAATTACAAGGCAATTATGGAAAGAAGAGCTGTTTTGTTCACTCTTATTTCAGGTACATGAAAAAAGTTAGTGTGTTAATTCCCATTCCAAAGTCTAAAATAAGATATTTTGGTGTCTTGCCAAAAAAAAAAAAAAAAAAAAAAAAAAAAACCTACAGCAACTCCAATTCTTTTCAACTTCTTTATCAAGAGTTAAACCAATCTCTTATAACAGTTACTTTCCGTGGTGAAATAGCACAGATGAATGAAGTATTGGCAATGTAAGCAGACAAATCTTTCTCCTTTGGGATGATTCTTAAGTAAATACCTGCCTCATCACCTAAGGAAGTTTGGTGAAGGGTGGTACTTGAAACTGCCAAAAATGACCCCAGGTGAAAATAGACAATTAATCACTTTAAATCATTTATGACCAAATCAATTATATAATTCTAATCTTTGAAATTGCTTTATGATGCACATTTACCTTTTTACCACAAATATTCTTAGAATATGGTTTGAGAATAATTTTTCATGATACTGTCACATATAACTAGCCACAGCAGAAATTTCTAAACTACTTAGGTTTACACATCTTTCTCTAAATTTTATGTGCTATGTCTAAAGGAGGATGGTCATTTTGGCTTAGTGCTGTGACAAGTCACTAAGTATGTATTTTTGATGATTACAGGAAATAATTGAGTTTTCTTGTGAGTATACAATCTTTTGTGGTTTCTAAATGGTTTTAAGTCAAGAAACATGGAGGTAGGGGGTCTTAATAGACCTAAACTTGAATTATTTCTTTATTATTTAGGATATATATAACTGTACCGAAGATATACCTCCATAAAGTGAAGATTTCATATCATTCTCATAGGATGCTGATGAAATGTATGTTATATAATTTTTTTAATTCATCTTAGAGGTCCTATCACATAGTCCAAGTTTTATAAATATTATTGCTCTTTCTATTTCTCAGTAGAATAAAATGACTTTATTTCTTAATACATCATTTATTAGTCATTTATCTCCCTATATTTTACTGTGGATTACTCTTTTAAGGACCTACAATACTGGCTTCTGATACATAGCATGTACACATGTTAAAGATTTATATGCAGATCCTGTAATGGATATGAAAGGTTTAGAAGGAAAAAAAATCACTTCTTACATCTTTGAGGGTAGATACTGGCCTTCTATAAGAAAAAAAACCCTGGGTATCTTTACCAGAAAAGATTATTTGAAGTACACTATTTTTCCAAAAAGAATATATATAGTATCAGATATACAACATATGTGGTCTAATACTGGCAATACCTATAATCCATATTTAATATCAGTACTTGTCATGAAATCTCCAGAGAAAACATGGTAGAAAATATAAAGTGGTATATACTATTTTAAGATGAAAATATTTTAGCTATGATTATGGCATATGCGCCAACACTTAGAACTTAAAATAGCCAAAGCATTTTGCCTGACTGAATTGAATTTAATAATTAGAACATTTTTACAGCTGTAGTATTGAGTAAATTGAATGAGTGCAAGGACACTGAATAATGCATTCTACATCTTCATTGGGACATTCATTCAACAAATGAGTGCTTACTATGGATATGTGTGCCACACTCTGTTGGGCAATTAGGACATATCAGTGAATAAAACAAAAGGACCTGCCCTCCTGTGAATACCATGATAGCTGGATATAGACACTGTACAATAAACACAGTAATTAAGTCAACTGCATAGGATAGAAGATGGTAAGTGTTATATAAATTAAAACTAGTGTCTGAGTGAGGAAGTACTTCTCTTTCTAAGATGATTCAACTAGTATTAAATTCACTTCCACTATAAAAGAGAACAATATATATGAGGAAACATGCCCAGACATTAGACAACAGGCAAGATGAAAGTGAACTAAGAGAAGGAAAATAACTATAGAGACTCCCAATTGCCCAGGATCTCTGCCTCAGGAGAATTTCTGATTGATTGTAATTTAGTAAGGTAGAATCAAAACAAAGTATAAAAGTGTAACTGAACTCACAAGGTGATTCCAGTCTAGGTCCAGTTGCTTGCCACACAGAAAACCAATTACTGAGACAACAGGATCGCCAAGGAAGAAAGGAAATTTATTATGGATGACATCATCCAGGAGATGGGAGAACTGTCTTAAATTTGTCTCTCCGAACAAGTGAGGGTGGGGGGTTTTATAAGTGGTTCAGGAAGGTGATTATAGGTATTGGTCCAGATTGTGTTGAAAGCAACCTGTGCAGGAGGTCTAATTCAGAAGTCACAGGTTAGTGATGAATGGTCAGTCTCAGCATTGTTTTCTTGCAAAGGATCCACCATTTATGGGAGACAATTCAAAAGATAAAAAGGTTAGCTAAACAGAAAAATTATAATGTTCTGATCATTGAGTGCTACTGGCCTACGAATACAAAGCATAAGAAAGCTACAGGGAAAACATCTTGTGTTTGTTTAGGGAGCCAATTATAGGAGCACTGCTCATACAAGGAAGCAAAAATCAGAGTGAGGGCAGCTGAAGTGGCTAAAGTCTACAGGTAAGGCATTGGAGAGGAAGGAGATGTGCAGGGTAGGAGCTGAAGTGTGTGGCACCCTACAGTCAAGAACTCACAACAGACCCTCCACAGACTTCAGGTTCCCCCTCTGCCCAGGACAAACACAAAGAAAGCTGTATCTAGACCAGGGAGATCATCCTCAAACTACCAAAAACCAAAGATAAAGAGAAAATCATGAAAGTAGCCAGGAAAAAAAGAAATATTGCACTAAGGGGAATATGGGGAAAAATGGTTGTTGATGGTTTCTGGGTGGGCATGTCAGGAGCTTGGATGTTGTCATTCTGTCCTAACAAGTAAAATGGCAAACAAACTGAAAAGTCAACAATGCTTCTTAGATCTGTAATAGAAGTGAGGTCACAGGGAAAATGGTTGCCTCCCAAATTGAAGAGACAGGTAAGACAGAGAACCTTATTTTACTAGAGCAGAAAAAAATAATCCATCACAACCAAGTGAGCTTCATCCCAGAGAGGCAGGGATCATCCAACACGTGCAAATCTATAAATGTAATTCAACACATAAATAGAAGTAAAAATAAAGACCATATGATCCTCTCAATAGACACAGAAAAAGCATTCAACAAAATCCAACACCTTTTTATGATAAGAATGCTTAACAAAATAGGCACAGAGAGGACTTACCTCAAAATCATAAAAGCCATATATGACAAACCCACACCCACCAACATACTGAATGGGGAAAAATTGCAACCATTTCTGCTTAGAACTGGAACCAGACAAGGTTACCCTCTATCACCACTTCTATTCAACATAGTGCAGAAGTTCTAGTCAGAGCAATCAGATAAGAGAAGGAAATCAAGGGCATCCAAATGGGAGCAGAAGTCAAATTATCGCTCTTTGCTGATGATATGATCTTGTATCTAGAAAACCCCAAAGATTCTGCCATGAGATTACTGGAATTGATAAACAAATTCAGTAAAGTCTCAGGTTACAAAATCAATGTACAGGAATCAGTAGCATTCCTACATGCCAACAACAGTCAAACTGAGAACCAAATCAAAGACTCAATACCCTTCACAATAGCAAAAAAGAAGATAAAATACTTAGATATTTAACTAAGGATGTCAAAGACCTCTACCAGGAGAACTATGACACACTGAGGTAGGAAATAGCAGAGGATGTAAACAGGTGGAAAACCATACCATGCTCATGGGTAGGCAGAATCAACATTATTAAAATGTCTATACTATCCAAAGTGATCTACAGATTCAATGCAATCCCTATTAAAATACCAAGATTATTTTTCACAGATCTAGAAAAAATAATTCTTATCATCATATGGAACAAGAGAAGACCTCATATAGCAAAAGCAATCTTAAGCAAAAAGAACAAATTAGGAGGCATCAATTTACCAGACTTCAAGCAATACTAGAAGGCTATAGTAACTAAAACGGTCCGATAGTACTGGCACAAGAATAGAGACATAGACAAATGGAACAGAACTGAGAAACTAAATATAAACTATCCTCATATTGTCATCTAATCTTCAACAAAGCATACAAAAACATACACTAGGGAAAAGAATCCTTATTTAAAAAATGGTCCTGGGAATATTGGAGAGTACATGTAGAAGACTGCAACAGAATCTGCATTTCTCACCTCTCACACAAATCAACTCATGGTGGATAATAGACTTAAACCTAAGGCATGAAACTATAAAAATTCTAGAAGAAAATGTTGGAAAAACTTTTATAGACATTGGCCTAGGAAAAGAATTTATGAACAAGACCCCAAAGTAATCACAGCAACAACAAAAATAAAGAAATGGGACCTGATCAAATTAAAGAGCTTCTGCACAGCAAAGGAAACTATCACAAGAACAGACAACCTACAAAATGGGAGAAAATATTCTCATGCTACACATCCAATAAAGGGCTGATAACTAGAATCTATATAGAACTCAGGAAAATCAGCAACAAAAAAATCAAACAACCCTATCAATAAGTGGGCAAAGGACATGAACACAAACTTTTCAAAAGAAGATAGACTAATAGCCAAGAAATATGAAAAAAAATGATCAACATCTTTAATCATCAGGGAAATGCAAATCAAAACCACAATGAGATATCATTTAACTTCAGTGAGAATGGCCTTTATCAAAGCATCCCAAAACAATAAATGTAGGCATGGATGTGAAAAGATAGGAACACTCATACACTGCTGGTGGGACTGCAAACTAGTACAACCTCTGTGAAAAGCAATATGGAGATACCTCAAAGAGACACAAGTAGAACTACAATTTGATCCAGCAATCCCATTACTGGGCATCTACCCAAAGGAAAAAAAAGACATTCTATAAAAAAGACATCTGCACTAGAATGTTTATAGCAGCACCATTCACAATTGCAAAGATGTGGGAACAATCCAAGTGCCCATCAATACATGAGTGGATTAAGAAAATGTGGTATATGTATACCATGGAGTTCTACTCAGCCACAAAAAGCAATGGTGATCTAGCACCTCTTGTATTATCCTGGATAGAACTGGAGCCTATTCTACTAAGTATCCCAAGAATGGAAAAACAAGCACCACATGTACTCACCATCAAATTGGTATTAACTGATCAATACTTCTGTGCACAGATAGTAGTAACATTCACTGGGTGTTGGGCAGGTAGGAAGGAGGAGGAGTGGATGGGGATATTCACACCTAATGGATATGGTGCGCTCCATCTAGGGGATAAGCATACTTGATGCTCTGGCTCCGGTGGGACAAAGGCGTATGTTACCTAAACATTTGTACCCCCATAAGATGCTGAGATAAAATAAATAAATAAACATAAAAGCTAAAATTATAAATCTTTTGGAGAGAACATAAGAGAAAATCTTTGCAACTTTGTATTAGGCAAAGATTTCTTTAAAAAGCTACAAAAAACATTAACTGTTTTTTAAAAGGATAAATAGAATTCCATTAAAATTAAACATTTTTACTCTTTAAATAATATCATTGAGGGGGAAAAGGGGCAAGCTATAGGCTGGGAGAAAATATTTGCCATATATAATACATAATGTATCAATACATATGCATATATATTTGAGAAGAATAAACCATTTGTATACAAATATATAAAATAACTTTATAACAGTAATATGAAGACAAGTAACTCGACCAAAATATTCACAAAATATTTAAATGACATTTCACAAAAGATATAAAATGAACATTTATTACCTGAAAAGCAGCTCAATATAGCTAATGATTAGGGAAATATAAACTAAAACCAATAGGAGATAGTAGCTCAAACTCACTTGAATGACTAGAATTAAAAAGACTAACACTACTTAGTGTTGTTACTGATGCAGAAGAAGGAACACTCTCATATATTTCCAATGAATGTGAAAAATTGCACAATCACTTCCAAAAATAGTATGGCATTTTTTACTGAAGTTAGCTGTACTATTCCCATATAATCTAGCAATCCTACTCATAGATACTAATTGAAGAAAAATGAAAATTTACATCTACACCAAAACTTGTACAAAATTATTCATAGCAATTTTATTCATAATAGTTATGAACTGGAAACAACCTAAATGTCAATTTGATGGAAATGAAAAATTCAAAATAAATTTAAAAACAAATTGTGCAAATTTCATACAATAGAATATACTGAGCAATTACAAGGGACAAAATACCAATAAATGCAAGTACATGGTTAAATCTCAAAAACATTATGCTGATTGAAGTCACACAGGCACAGAAGGAACATGCTGTGTGATTCAATTTATATGAAAATCTAAGATAGGCAAAACTAATATAAATCAGATAAATGATAAGCAGTTGTCATGAATAGGGGTGGATTTAACTGCAGGGTAGTATTTGGGAATTTCTTAGTTGATTGACACATTCTTATCATGGTTATGATGATGGATGCACAAGTGAATACATATCTCAAAATTCTTCCAACTGTTTAAGATATGTTTATTTTACTTAATGTAAGTTATACTTCAGTAAAGTTGATTAAAATATTCCCAGTCATAAAAGAATAAAATAATTTCACTGACAATTATATGTTCAAAGAAAACCAAGATTAAAGGAAGGACTTGCAATTAGAGTCATCAAGAGTGCTGAAGTGAAGATGCAGTTTGGTTGGGGTCAAGTTGGTGGAGGCGATAATATTCCTCACTAAGGATATGGTAAGAAGATGAAATTTGAGCTAAGATCTGAAAGAGGTGAGAAAGTTACTGAGTAGATAGCTAGGAGGGGTTGGGGGTGAGAATGGTTAAGCAAAGGGAAAGCTGGAATCCAGTCTGATGTTGAACGTGCCTGATGCAATGGCAAATACAAACGAGGTTACTGTGACTGTGGCATAGTGAACAAGTTGGGAGAACAGTAGGAGACATGCACAGAGATTGGTGGGGACAGCACTTTGTTAAGGACTGGTTTTCATTCAGTTAAATACAGAGCCATTGCAAGGTTTAGAACAGTGGGACATGATCTACCTTTGCAATAAGTAATCTGGCTACTGGCTTGAGTTTAAATTGCACAGATTAAAGGTGCAAGCATGGAGATCTGTTATGAGGCTATTTCAGTATCTAGAGGAGAGATGAAAGTGGCTAAATCATGGTCGTACCAATGGAAGTACATGGAAATAATTGGATTCTGGATCTATTTTGAAAGTAGTGCTAGCAGGATTACCTCATATATTAGATATAGGATGTGGAAAAAGGAGAGAGTCAAAATGACTTCCAGGTATTTTGACTTAAGCAACTGGAAGGACAGATCTGACATCAGCTGAGATGAGAGAGACTGAGTATGGAGCAGACTATGGAGAGAATATCAGTATATCTGTGTTGAACATGCTGAATTTGTAAAGTCTAATTGCCCCCTAGCTCCCAAATTAGAAACTTGAGCACTGTCCTTGGTGCCTTTCCACACTGAATCATTCTCCAAGTCCTGCTATGTTTCCTCCTTAATAGCAGAGGGGAGGTTTCAGTCTGTTTGATTCTAAAAATCTTGCTCTTTCCACATTAACTTGCAACAGGTAATAGAACATCACATTTAGAATAACTTTTAAAGGATATTTAAATCAACTTTCAACTCAATGCTTGAATTCTCTGAACAACATTCTCAAATTTTGAATTTTTTTTAAATTAAATTACTTTGAGTACAGAAAACTCACTTTTCTTGAGGAAACTCATTCCAACTTTGTTTTTTATTATTTAAAAAAAAGCTAAAGAAAAAAAAAGCAACCTGATATATTGGCATTTTAGGCAAACTTAGTACCTCAAAGTTCTTAGAACAGCTTAAAATTAGCCAAACCATTTGAACACAACCACTTATTGAATAATTAATTAATTTATTTATTTATTAAATTAAGGATGCTAGTTACAAAGATTTTGCCAATAATCTATGAAAGGTCATGTGCCTGAGGTTAAACTGTGGGCCTGAATTATAGCTGGACAAACTAATGACAATAGAAACATTCAAGTGATTCAAACTGTGTTACGAAAATGAGAGACTATGTATGAAGTTATTATCAGATCCTGGGGTCCTGCCTTCCCGCAACTCTAGAATCTATTTACCATTGTTTCATCTTTCCATACCCTTCAATATCATCCACCCGACCACAGAAACCTCTGTCAACAGTGTATCACCTCAAAAACCTCCATAATTTCCCCCACTATTTAAGAAATGCTCTATCCCTCAACGCTAACACAATGCTGAAAAGACTCCTGATTATTCAGTCACTTGATACTATTGCAAGTCCAATCAATGTGAGTACATAGGTATGTATGAGTGTATCACACACAGTGTATTTGAAATATCAGCTGCACAGAGTCAATACAGAAAAAAGATACCTTAATTTATTCACATATATGGAGTGAGTAGCCATAAAATTATATTAGCCATAAAACCATGTGAGGCTTTGCTCACATGGTTACACAATCAAAATCCTTGCTATATATCCTGCTGTGTACCCTCCAAGTTCCCATTAATTACTAATTCTTCTTCATATCACACACCACCCTCTCTCTTTGGCTCTGTTCTCACCCACTGTATGTGTCTTAGGAAACTTCTCACAGCACACGAATGTAAGAGTCAAAGACTTCCTGTTTTACTCAACCTAAAGCACCCACCCAGATTAGCCAAGCAGCTCATTTCCCACCAATGCTGAAAGGGTGTCTGCTGAGAGACAGCTCAGCCACCCAGGTGGGAAATATTGCTACAGACCAGACAGCTGCTCTCAATGCCAGAACAAACAGGTGCAGATTTTATTGATGCAACAGAAGTGAGATAAATAAGGCAAAATAGAGTTCCACTCATAAATACAGATTTCCCAGAGTGAAAAACAAGGAAGAGAACTTTCAGAGTTTACAAGAAACCACCCTTTCCTGACCAGTTCAAAGTCATGGCCTTTGTCTCTGACCATATTCCATGGTCTCACAGATCTTATGGCATCTCTCTCTCATGTTTGTTGCACTGAGATGGGGTTCTTCTTTCAGAACAGGAAGATACTTACATAGAAGAGACAAATTTGTAAAACCTATTCACTAATTTGGAATAGGGAGATGATGTGATAAATTTTTTAAAAATGGTCGTAGTATTTTACAGCATATTTTATCAAGTGATTGAGTGTTTATCTTTATCCCTTGAATCTGGACTTGGCCTTGTGACTTGATTCAGCTAAAGGAATATTAGCAAGCATCATGCATGCAAGCAAGCAGAAGCTTGGAAAGTGCTTGTACATTGGGATTTACTGCTGTCATGTGAATAGCTCAAGTTACTCTATGGGAGACATGTAGCTTATTCACCCTAGCCAAAAGCCAGATAATAAGGCCATCCAGAATCAACGAACTCATGTAATTCACAAGCCTACTGTAGTCACATGAGTGAACACAAGCAAGACAAACAGAACTGCTCCACTAAGCCCAGTCCAAATTGCTTACTGAGTCAGGAACTAATAAATTGTGTTTGATGTGTTTGTTACACAGCAACATTTAACTGATACAGATGGCATAGCCAGTTTAAAGCTGCAAAGGGATTAAAGTGAGCAGGAGCATTTCTGCTGAGTTCTGTTTCATATTGCAGATCATATTCTTAAGCAGAACAGCGACATGATTCCTCATGGCCTTGAGTCCTATTCTAACAATTCCAGTAGGTTGAAAACAAAAGAAGTCTGTAACACTACCTGACATCATGCACCATACCAAAGAACATATACGTTTATTTTTTTCACTTTTCTATTTATATTGGCACCAAGTACACATAGCCCCAGATCTCATCTCAAAAGAGGCATTTGAATCTGTGAACTGCAGAAGGCTTAGAGATCTATGTGTCATTCATGCAGTATCCCTAGAGCCCACTATATTTCATTGTAACTCAAAACAATTGCATCTTCTTGCCAAAGAACTCATTTAAAACCAGGGGGAGAAATCTGCCAATGGGGAGAAAAATCTGTATAACATGGAAACTTCTAGACAGAGAGGGAGGAAAGTAGAAGTGATAACTTAGGCCCTATGGAATAGTGCCCTTCAATCTATAATATTCACAAATAACTTGGAATCTCATCAAAATACAGATTTTGATGCAGTATATCCAGGATCTGGGCTGAGAGTTTGCATTTCTTATAAGCTCTCAGGTCATTCCCTTGCACGGATCATACTTTGAGTAGCAAGGTACTAGGCTTTCTCCTGGTCTTTGAACAGCATACACAACTCTGGCAAAATTCATAATGTAACACAAGGCCATTAATTACTGAAGATCAAAATTATTATTTATCAGAAAAATATATGAAAGTGCATAACCCCCCAAATACAAAACACAGTAAAAGCTACTGACTTCTTGATCATATAAGTGACTTGAGAATGAGTGTTTTCTTATCTCAGGGATTATTCCTATTGAAGTCTAACTTTCTATGCTGTCTTTTTGGAAATGTTGATAACTTGATGAAATAATATTTGTGTAATATTGGCATCAGAGGTTGAGCTAGAAGCATTGAAAATGCTTGACCTTGATGTTCTTGTTTATTTTGTAATTGTTTTTCTTGTTTTATTTTTACTTTAATTTTACCTTAAGAATATTTTCCCTTAAAACTTCTTAGATGAAGCTTGATATTTGGGGGTGAGGGGGAAGTATGCGAAGCGTTTGAATGTGAAGTTTACCTACAACCTCTTCTACTATCTCTAGAAGCACTAATGCCAAAGCTATATCAATTTAAAACCCTAAATATATAGAATTTTTTCCTACTTAGCTAACATCTACTTATTTCAGGATAAATTATTTGTCACATTTAAACCTACAGCTTTCTATATTCTTTTTTTAGTACATTGTTGAGAGGTTATTAAACAAGACATTTGATTTCTTTTGGTCTTCCAATTTTTCTTGGAGACTTCTTAAGGAGGGACAGTAATTTGCTGGGAATCTTAATTACTGTAAAAATTCTCCCTTGCATGCTGGGAAGTACCATAGAAAAGAGGAAGCATTCAAAGGCATAGAATCCAAATATAGAAATTACATTCTTGCTCTCAAATCCCAAACTTGATCCCCTAATAGTTAACTTATCGACTTGACATTTTCCTAATACCCCCTCATCTTGAGCCTCATTCACTCTTTAATGAAATATTCTCTTCTCTTTCTTGTTTGAAGATCATTGTCAATAATGAGTAAGAACCGATATATTCTGCTATCTTTTTCTTATTTGGCAGCACTATGCCATCTTCCCACAGTCAATATACCTATCCTGTTTTTTCCTCATCACGAGTGCAAAACATCTTGTTTGCATCATGCCAAGAAAATGTCAAATCCTTCTAGCTTTTGCCTTCTTGATGTTCTTTGTTTAAGCTTCTTCCATATTTTTAATTGTATTTAACTCCTTCCAACTTTAGATTATTTTTAAAATCTGATCTCAATTAAAAACATCCCTTTGTACTAGATTAGGTATACTTATCATGGCAAATCAATTTTATCAGATCTCTAAATACTCTTGACCTAAATTCCCTTTATAAGACTTCCCTTCTCAGAACATAGCTATCTTTTTAGTGCTTTGTATTTTTATAATGGATTTTCATGAAGATGAGAATATCTTTTAGTAATGTTCAATAATTTCTCCATTGCTATATACATCTCCAATATATCATGACTCCATTCTAAGAGCTGCTGCCTGTCATCTAGGTTTCTAATCACTTTTTCCTTGATTGTCAAAATTACCCCCAAGTGACTGTTTTTTCAATGTTTCTGTTATTTTTCAAGAGAAGTTAAGTATTTATCAAATCCTCTTCCTTTTTTAGAATGATACATTCAGGATATGTTTAAGTCCTCCATTCCTACTATCTCTCGATTTTGTGATGCTGCCTTTAAAATCCTTATTATTAACACAAAAGCCTTAAACATGTCACCATCTGATCATGCAGACTATAAATCCTTTAACAATACCACCATTGTGTCTTTCTTTTCATCCTGATTTGTGTGAGATCTGTCAATTACCCTTAGATGCTCAGACTTCCAATGAGAAGTATGACATTAATACATATTTCAATTCCTGGCCATGACCTAGCTCTTATTTTACTTCTTTAAGAATATCTTACTGTCTATGGTTATCTGATTTTCTGAACCACTCTAGAAAATCTCCATTTGAAGAAATAGAAGAAGAATAAATAACTTCCCACGTATTGATTTGTAATTACCCATAATTATCCAGGTCATTCATGTGTACTTTAATAATGCCTCCCTGTCACTGGTTTCCTTAATCTTTTTTTCTTAATTTTCTACTTCTCTTCATTCTGAATATTTTATCTGATCTTTAAGATCTCACATCAATAGCATGTTCTCGAACATGTCTTATTTAATATAATCACTCATATAAGGGTTGTGCATGTAGGTTATACTGCCCTATATTTTAGTTGTTTTATCTTGTAGCTCCTACTAAGTATAAATTCCAAAGGGACAGACAATTGGTTTTCATTTGCATACCCTTAACAACATCCAGCACATATCCCAGGTGCTTTATAAATATTTTTAAAAAATAATAAATCTGTAACAGTAGCTCTAACTTCTTCCTGTCCAACTATGAATTCAATTGTATGAGAAATGAAAAATCAGAAATTTTTTTCAGGATGGTCATCCCATAATTCATGTGCATTGAACCCAGAAAATAGCAATCAGAATAATTGACTAAAATAACTAAACTCTGAAACTGTGTTTTGAAGTAAAATATTAGGCAGAAATTTAAATTGTTTCCTGTATTTAACGTCAACACAATTACAGATAGATGTGATTATGTTAACATCCCCAACGTATCAACAATCATATACGAAAAAACCGCTTGAATCATTTAGTTTAGTCAATACTTAAATAGGAAATTGACTTCCTAAAATGTACTCCTTCAATTTTATGTTTGCATAATTAAAGCTATGGAAGAAGCTCATTTGCACAGTTTGTTTTCCCATGGTAAGTAGTTACCATGACAATGGTTATTGTTTGAGGATAATCAGGATATTAGTATGAGTATTATTCAGTGCACAATTATCAGAGAATGATCTTACTCAATAAGTTGGTGTATCTGAAAAAAATAAAAGAATATAACCATTCTGAGCTTTTCTTAAATGAGATTTTTTAAACTACATTTTAGAAAGGATGTAACTTTTCCAAAAATCACAGTATATTAATATATTCAAATATCGCAAAACACCAGCTTAGATCAAGTAATTCATAGGCTCTGTTCCCTATAGAAGGACAATGTCTTCTGTTCAAATTATGTGCTCTGACAGTGTCACAAAAATAACATTTCAACAGAAATTGCACCACCAAAAAAATTCACTTTTAGAGAATTATGATTATAGAATATGTTTCATTTTTCCTATTAAATAAATCAATTCTATAGAATGAAGTATATAATATGTAGCAGGGATCAGGCTTTAAAGCAACAACCACCACCTGGGGGGTTTCTGAGATTTACTCTCATACCTCTTTGGAATTTTGAGCATGTTATACAGAGGCTTAATTTGAGATTCTTCTCTATAAGTTGAAGAAAATAATTCTTAACTGATTCCACAGATGTTTATGCTATACCCAACATATGTTTAAAATTGTGTGACTATAACATCTCTCATATGACTGTCCCTAATTATATCTCCTCGTATCAATAGGCAAGGATGCCCTATATGGTTACACAGGATGTCCACTTGCAATTACAGAAGTAAATAGCCACATAAAAATCAGTTGCGGTTGCCCTACAATTTGGCTGTCCCTATCCTTTTGAGCCTTGTTATCAATTATATAGATCTTCATTCATCAGGGTATGAAACTGGGTATAAATGAAAAACAATGTTGAATTTTAACTTATTTGCTCTTTTTTTTTTTTTCTTTTTTTGAGACAGAGTCTTACTCTGTTGCTCTTTGAAGTACTTAAAATTTCCAGAAGTCATATTTCTGGCTCTTTCTACAGTAGGTTGTGTTATTTCTATATTTCAAAACAGCTATCTAGTTATTAGTCTAATTATTATATATGTTTTGAAGTTCTGAAACTGAACTTATACTTTTGAATATAAGTAATCTGAAGCAAAAGTCTAAGAAAAAGAGTGAAGCATTACTTTCAGGTTACAAAAAATATATTTTTGTATCATATCTATCAATATTCTGATACATAGTAGAATACAAATGTCAAGTAACATTCAACAAAAAATGTGATTTCCAAGAAATGCTCGATTTGTGATGGGTTTAATTGCTTTCTGCCCCACCCACAAAATGGTCTCACTCTTCCTTTTCTTACAGTTAGAGATACCTCAGTTGCAAAGTTAGAGAACTTGACCCAACTACAACTCCTGAGAATTGAATGGTCTTGCTATGACTTTCATATAATTCATTTAAAAAAAAAAAAACTTAAAGCGTTAGTTAAAAATTAACTTTCCTTTTTGAAAATAAGCTTCCAGTTTTGCCTCAATATAGAAGCAATTTTTAAAAATAATAGTAGTTAAGTCTAGAAAAGTTTATATGAGGAAGAGCAGGCTATATAGTTCCAACAGAAATAAAATTTACTCATATTTAGAAGGTAATTGGAAAATGAGTATCAAAAGTCTTTAAAATATTCACTTTTCTTAGCATACTAATTTCATATATAAGAATCTCTCTCATATTTAAGAACTCCATTATTAAGACTCTCTCTTGAATCTGTCTTTGGGAAATAATCCTGAAATCCAAAGAAAGATTTCTATACAGAGACATTATTTTAGCATTATCAATGTATTTAAAAGACCTAAAAGTCTTACATTATTTTAATCATTGAGTAAATTATGTTGAGTTCATGTATCAAGATACTTTCCATGTGGCAGAAAACCCAACTAAAAACTTAAGTCAATAAAAAAATATTATATATTTGGCTTCAATAGCTAAAATTATCAGGGGGATATCAGAAGGATGTGTAAGCATTGGGAGCACAATATATCAGTTCAGCTTCGAGTTGCCTGGTTCCTTGAAGTGTCAATATGGCTGCCAGTAGCACTAGACCTACCATTCAAGTCCAGCATATGGAATAAAAGGATAGCTTGTAGATTTTATATGCTACAGTGAAGTATCACTATAGCAGTCATTGTGGCTAGGAATATAAAATTATCCCAACTGGCCAACCTTCAGTCAAGTGCCTACCCTTGAATGAATCAGAATAGCAAGAGGGATTCTGTGATTTTGTTTTGTTTTGTTTTTTATCTTCTCAAAACTGTGTGACTACCTCCGTCCATTGTCTGTTGCTTATAACAGAATACCTAAAACTGGGCAATTTATAAAGAAAAGGAATTTATTTTTTACAGTTGTGAGGCCTGAGAAGTCTAAGGTCAAGGCGCTGTATCCGATGAGGGCCATCTGGCTAGTGGGAGCTATCTGCAGGGCCTGAAGATGATGCGGGGGGCTGAGCATGCTAGCCCAGGTCTCTCTCACTCCTCTTATAAAGCCACCAGTCCCACTCCCATGATACTCCATTAACCCATTAATCCATGAACAGAGTAACCAATTCATGAGGGCTGTGCCTCATGAGTGGATTAAAGGTCACCTTTTAAATTTCCCACCTCTCAATACTACCATAGTGGGGATTAAATTTCATCATGATACTTTTTTTTTTTTGGTGGGGGTGGCAAATATTCAAACCATAGCAGCAACCTTAGAAAAGCATGCTAACTTCTTGGAAACTAGTTTCCTATTTGTCAAATGGGAGATTTGGACTAGATCATTTCTGAAATTCTTTTGACCATAACTATTTATGATACTACAATGTTGATGTTGGGCTGACTTGTGGCATAAAAACATTTCCTAGACAGGAACAAGCATTTCAGGACAAACTTTATAAACCTGGAGAATGTAATGTTACCCAGGATGTCTTTCAAAACATGCTTGAAAGTTCCTTAAAAGAATTGAGCCAAGGAGGACAAAAACCAATTTTTTTAACAAGTTATATTAAGGCAATCACAGCAACAACAAACATAAATAAATGGGACTTGATTAAATTAAAAAGCTTCTGCACAGCCAAAGAAACAATCACGAGAATTAACAGACAACCCACAGAATGGGAAAAAATTTTCGCATACTACACATCAGATAAAGGACTGATAACAAGAATCTATTTAGAACTCAGCAAAATCAGTAAGAAAAAATCAAACAACCCTATCAAAAAGTGGGCAA
>CM052438.1:156344370-156402642 GCA_028533085.1 Varecia variegata | reverse complement strand
CTGTCTCCTGTGACTGCACTGCAGACTCCCACATCCCCTGACTTATGACTGGGTTAGACTCCTGGGAGACACAGGCAGAGGGGCAATCGGAGGGCAGGAAAAACAGGACTCCAGGGTATTTCCATGCGTCTCTCTCTCAGCCTCAGGCAGCAACTCTGAATGGTTCCATTTCCTGACAGACAGGCCTGCCGTGGTCTATCTTTCCTAATTGTCCTCAGCAAGAGAGTTGGTATAGTTGACTTGGGGTGGTGTTATCAGAAGAGGAAGAAGATACTTTTGGAACATGAGCTTTATTCCATTCAAGTGATGGAAAATAAGGAAACGTCTTCTTTACAGGGATGTTCTTGTGTTTTTGTTTACCATAAAGAATCCAGGTTCTTTACAGGGAGAATACAAAACACAAGCAAAAAGGAGTGTCACAGAGCAGCAGTCCCCAACCTTTTTGTCACCAAGGACCAGTCATGGAAAATAATTTTTCCACAATGGGGAGGAGCTAGGTGGAGCTCAGGCAAGTGATGCAAGCAATGGGGAGCAGCTGTCAACATGGATGATCTTCCATTGCTCACCTGGCCCGCTGCTCTCCTCCTGCTGTGCATCCCCCCACTTCCTAAGTTTAATGGAGGGTAATTTTTCCATAGACGGGGGTGGGGAGCAGCAGAGCTCTGCAGCCGGTCCCTAAGAGGCTACAGACCGATACCAGTCCCATAGTCATAGAGTACGTGCTTTTTATAATTTTTTCTCATATTGTAATTGGAGGATTACATCTCCATCTAAACATACAGATATACTTATCATTTTTAATATCTGGAACTTATTCCATTAAAGGGTGTGCCATCCCATACTAAATACTTAACCTTTTCCATTTTTCCCTATTACAAGCAATGCTGTGATAAACATATTGTGATCAACATATATGAATATGCACTGTACAATTACTTGCCTATGATGAATTTCTGCTAGATGTTTTACCTTAACAGTCATGAGTTTTTAAAGGCTTTTCACTCACATTGCTAATTACTATCCAGAATATTTATGCCCATGCTTTTTGCCACCATCAGAAAATGAAAGCGTTTCTGTCCTTACTCCTTGCTAACGTGGTATCATTCTTTTTCTTTTTGTTGATTTTAAACCTGTGAAAATGATTTCCATTGCCTTTCCATTTTGCAATTATTACTTGCAAAGTTTGTTTTTACTAAAAACATGTTAATTTGATATGTTTCTTTGTTATTTGTCCATAAATGTCTTCAGGCCATATTCTCTATCAAGGTATTCATGTTACCCATGTTATTCTTTTATAGTTATGATAGCTAATAACCTGTCTTTGATTGTCATATATGTTATATATATGTTGTTTTCAGTTTGTCATTTGCCTTTCAAGTATGGTTTTAGTCTTTTTTGATAGACAGATTTTTATTTTTATAAGAATAGTTAACTATGGTTTTCTTAAACTGGAGTCAACAGTTCTTTTATTTGCCATCTGTGTAGGCTTGGGCATGTTAACCTTCTAAATCCTAATTTTATCATCTGTAAATTACAGGAGATAATAGTGCCTATCTCATACAAATGTCATTGGGATTAATCATATTATATGTAAATTAGACCTAATAGGTAAATTCTATATAAAACATGACACATAGTAAGTCTTCAATCTATTCAAATATAGCACCTTCTATCTCATAGCTTTCTTTTTTATATTATCTCTGTAGTCTAGAATAGCTCACGTTTCTCCTGCACATAACCAGTTCTACTTTCTGTAGTAGTACATGCACTTGCTCCAATGTAGGATTTAATTAAGTTCTTTCATTGTTAATTTTCCAGAAGTTCTTCCCTACCCATTCATTCATTCATTCTCTGTCTTAACAAACTTTACCTTTTTTGCTCATCATGTTTGTTACACTGTTGTTATTGAATTTCCCTGAGTCTATAAAAATATTTTCTTCTACTTCCTGCAATAGATTTTCAAAGGCATCTACTTTCTCTTGGTTTTAAGGATAAGATACTATTTTATTTCTCTGATATAATATTTTCCTCTTGAGCCCCACATTTTCAGTTGCTTTATTTCTTTATACTTTTCCTCAAATAAAGTAAATTCTACCCATACTAAAAACTTGTGTTTGCTTTTAGGATGGCTCTTGTCTCTCTTTGTTGTGCCTTTGGGTGTTGTCTCAATCTCTTTCTCAGTTCTACAACTGGAGAGCTGGAGAATTTTCTGTTGCTAGAAGATAATCTTCTAAAGCAACTCTGTTCTGTTTGGTATCTTTCATGTCTAATACCTGCCTCTCTGATTTTATGAACTTATAAAAAAGTTTTTAAAATCTAGACAAATTGTTACCAGTGTTTTTCTGCCATACCAATAGTATTTTAATTGTGAAGACTTCACCTGCCTCAAGTTTCCACATGACAACCTACCATTCATTGGTCATGTCCATACCCATTTTTGGAATCTTTACCACGTGCTTTCTTCCTAGTAGTGCCCTGGAAGTTTCTATAATTGGATCAAAAATTTTGACAGAGGAAGAGAAAGAAAAGGGTTGAATTGATTGTACAATAGTTACCTTATAAAGCTACTCCCTCATACTTATCAAAGGGATGGCTGCCAGTCCTTAGATTGCTACAGTCTGTGGTATTGAGTCAGGGCATATAAAATAGAGGATGGATCGCATTTATTTTTCTTACTTTTCCCATGTAGTATTTATATCTGAAATTAAAAACTGAGCATATTGTAGAACAAAAGGTGTCTAACAGATGGGGAGAGTCCCTCAAGTATCTGGAAACAAAGGTGAAATAGGAAGTCACACCTGTGTCTATCAGGTGTCAAGGAAGATACTACTCTGGGAAAGTAGGTGGGAACAAACTGTAAAAGGCCTTGTGTACCAGGCTATGCCATTTGTATTTATAATGTAGGGAATGGGGAATAACAGAAGATGTTAGCCCAAGGAAGATCATAATCCTATTTGAGTTTTACAATGACTACCCTTGTTGGGGTAAGATAGATTGGAGGAGAGCAGAGTCTAGAATGAGGGAGATAAATTTAGAAGCTACTACCATATCTAGGTGAGAGATGAGGAAGGCTGGAACAAAGACTTCAAATGTTGGTACAAAGAGGAGAGGATGAAAATGAATTTCAAAAATTACTGATAAGCCTTCAGTTTAATGGAGCAACTGGAAAGAAGCCTCAATTGCATTTTCTCCAAATTTCATGTTAATACAACAAATAGGACACAGGAAACAACAACAACAACAAAAACGAAAACACACACCCCTCCCACAAGAGCAGAGATATAGTGATGGGTCAGAACAATTTTCATTCTGATGGGAAAAGGCAGGTTTCTGAAAGCACAGATGTCCTAAGAGGGGATTGGTCACAGAAAGTATCCAAGAGGAGTAAGATGCAGGCAGAGAAGCAAGCTGTGGGTACAGGAGAGGACCAAGGGCATCAAAGAAAGGCAAGAGTGGTTTCTGTCATTGCTTTACATCAGGGATTTATGGAGCAAGATTATAATATCCTCCAAAGTTTTAAGTAGTATCTGACCTAGCCTAAAATTTAAAATTTTCTGAAAACTTGATATATTGGTACCAAAATGTGATGTGTAGGCTGTGTGTGTGTGCGCGCTCTCATGTACATACAACAAGAGCAACATAAATACCTTAATAAAAATGTGGTCCAACAATATCTATAGGTAAATCATAAAAGAAGGAACATGGCCAATTAACATACTTTTAGTAAGTCCTCTACTTGTATTATTTATAGTGTGACAAGGGAAAAATCAGCGCTATATAGAAAATTGGTATAGTTATTAGACAATTCCAGTACTAGATTGAACGTGTGTCTTTTAACCTGAAATTTTAAGAAAATTTATAATAAGAAGTTGTATCTGACCCTTTGACTACAAACATTTTCAAGCATGCTTAGAAAGCAAAGTTGATATTCATGTCAAAATTACACACACACACATTTTGATTTGTTTCTCTTTGAAATTATCTTCCACGATTGGGCCCTATAAAAGCACTAACTTCTCAAGTTGTAAGTGATTCAAGTAAACTTTCCCCCTTGAAACTGGAGGTACCGTGTGCCCTTTTTTAAACAGTCATTCTCCAAAGAGAAATGCCAACTATTCTGGCTTGCCAGATACTTTGAAGTTATTGTCCTTAAATGTAGTATAGAGGGCGTAGGTGAATAAGAGACGATTTTAAAATCTATCTTAAACATCCAATTCTTCAAGCTCTGTTCTGGCTCCTCATCTTCTAACTAGCACTGTCCCCTGCAAGTGAAGCAGGCTTTTATCTAATTCTAGCTGAAACTTGACAGTCTCATTAGTTTTTGATGACATTTCCTGTTCCTTCCATCACCGAGGCCTTTTGCATGACAGACGGTGTCTGGCTGGGGCCCTGAAGTTTTCTTCAGAACTTCAGCCCTCTGGTTTCCAGATGGGAATTCTTTTATATGCACATCAGCTCTCTGACCAATTGATCTGTTTGAGCTATTCCTTTTGTCCTGTTTAACTATTTTCTTTCTCAGTATCATTACTGGCACTCCCTGGAAATAATCTTTCCTATTGTACCACGTCCTGCACTGTTGGGTTCTATAATGAATTACACAGAGCAGAGGAAGGGGACAAAGCCTCCCTCCATGGCACACACGATTCCAGAGATATTTCTGGGAAAGACTGTGAAGAAAGAATTTCAGTAGCTCTGCCATCCTTCTTGTCAGGTTCCCTACCTGAGGTTTTGTGGCTCTTCTTTGCAAGTGGTTTAGGGACTCATGCACAGTTCTGAAAGGAGTAGTTGGGAATTCAGGAGCAGCTTAGCCAGGCAGTGCCGACTCAGGGCGTCCAAAACAGTCACGACGTCAGCTGGGGCTGAAGTCATCTGAAACCTTCTCTAGATTTCAAATGGAGGGTAGCAAACTGGAGGATCTACTTCCAACATGGCTCACACACATGGCTGGCAAAGGAGTGCTGGCCTTTAGTAGGACGCCTCAATTATTTTCTATGTGAGTGTCTACCCTGGGCTACTCGAGAGTCTTCATGACATGTTAGACAGCTTCCCTCTGACTGGATGATCCCAGAGACTAATGTGGATGCAGCCGGTCTTTTACGATATTAGGAGGAAATGGCAATTCCATTTACGACCTAGCACCAAAAGTCTCATATCATCACTCCTATGGTATTTTAGATCACACAGGTCAGATGTTATTCCTGTGGGAGAGAACTACCTAGAGGCATAAATAGCAGCTGGTAAAGATCATTGGTGGTTATCTGGGAAGCTGACTGCTATCCGTGTTTAGCACTGGTCCTAGCATATAGAATTCTTTATCATAATAGTTCCTTTGGTTAACATAAAATTATTTTATTAACATATGACTTTATAATATGCTTCTAACTAGTTTCCTTCATGTGTTCCTCTTGTAAATGGCCCGTTCTTTATAACACCACAAAATGAGAAGTTTCCAAAACATTGCTTTCTTTCTTCATCTGAAACCCAAATAGCAAGTCACCAGTTCTTAGCTGTCAGATGTTGCCAAGTTTAAGATTTTTATGACACTCCCGTTAAATGTAGGATAATAAGCTTTATGTTTTATTCTGTTATCAAAATTGCTTTTAAGATAGTTGGCTTTTTGCACAAACATTTCTAGAAAAAGTCTAAAACAAAACTAAATAGACAATGTGGATATTCTCTATCTTGATACATTTGATCCGTGTGAATTTCTAAAAGGGTTTCAAATAATTGCTAAACAAGAGATTTATGTAATACAAAGATATTATGTTATTTTTATCAGCTTTTACTTTTTAGTTTACTGTTTGTTACCTTTATTAAAGAGAAGAATTAAAGAAACAGATTATCTAAAAATGTATATGTGTATGTACATTACATATATACATATATATGCTTATAAATAACAAAGTTTACACAAGAATGTGAATTTTTCTACATTATGTGGTATTAGATGGTCTGGAAATTTATTTTCACCTACACAATCATTTGATAAAGATAACTTTTAGGGAAAAAGAGATTTTCTCCTTTAACTTCTTAGAACCATTACACTGTTAACTGCAGAGTTATTTCCATTTCTTCATCCAAGTCAGTTCCAAGGCTTCACTCTGCCATGAAGTCTTCCATGGTCACTCCTGCCTAAGGTAAGTCCCCTTGCTGCAAGCTTGTTGTTCGTGCTATTTATGCCACCCATAGCATATGACATTCAATATGCATTGATGTATTGTCAGCTATTTTTCTTCACATGTCTATTTGTAAGCTACTCCAAACATATGATATTCTGAAATTGTCTTCTATGTATGAAATGAGTTGAAGAGAGTAAAGGTCTTGGCACATACTAGGTGTTCAAGTAATTCAAGTCTTCTCTCCTTCTTATGTGTTTCCTGCCTAGACTGTCAAACAGCCACACACATCACAAATGCAGATTAAATGTTTGTGGATGGATTGAAAAGCACAATACGATAGTCTCTATGTGGGCATATTATACTCTGTATGAATGAAATCATCATGTACAATATTCACATTAACTCAAAGATTCCAAAACAATCAACCTTGCCTCAGAAAGTTAATGAGGGGCATAAAAGAAGTGTGTGTGCTCTCTCTCCAACTAGACAGATGTTTATCTTCCATATGAAACACAGGACTTGCACAGATCCCACGGAGACTGACTTTCACGTGGCCCACGGAGATCCATGTGGTTAGAAGAGCTGATAAATGTTAAGAAACCTCTTCTCCAACCCATGGGTGGGAAAGTTGGCTTATATATGTGTGGAAAAAAAAAAAACGCACACAGATATTGAATGTGCAGCCTTGGAACAGAAGAGGAAAAATTTCCATTCAATTCTTTTTTTCCTTCTTTTTACAAATATGATCTAGACAAAGTTCTTCAAGTGGAAGCCCATGAATCCTATCTTGCTGCAGATTTATTTTAACTTATACGGTGGTGATTTTTATTTAAATTAAAACATCATCTCATAATAAAGAGACTCACATAAAAAGTCTCACCTGCAACTTTTCTAAAAAACTCTGAAGATTTGTCAACATGGGCTCTAATACCTGCATGGTGGCCATAGGAAAGAACAGAATAGCAACTGCCCTTGCCAGAGGAAGATCCCTATAAAAGAACAACAACAAAAAAATAAGGCATCATATTAAAAGTAGATGTCTTAGGTGCTCCGAAGCAGAAGGATCACTTAGAATTTGTTGAAGAGATGGCATTGGCATGGGGCCTTAAGATTCAAGATGGAATAGATGGAGAAAGTAATGTAGGCAGAAATGGTAAGCGTGAACCACTTTTGTGGCTAGCTAATCAGCAATTTTGGCTGGAACAAAATCTTTTCATAGCATAGTGAAGAGAAAAATAGCTTGGGGAGGAAGGGACAAATTTTTAAGGTAATTTGAATGCCAAGTAAAAGAATTTACAAATGGTTTTACAGGCAAACAGCAGCCATTCATATTTGTTTCTTCTCTCTCTTCATTCATTATTTCTTTTATTTCTAATTTATGATGTTGTCAGTTCTTTATGTCGACATATTTTCTATTTTGTTATAAAATTTCTTTTATACACAATCTCTTGCCACCTAAGAATAGGTAGAATGTGGATCTATGGTATTAAATATTATAAATCTTATATTTATCTCCCTTCATAACTTATATTAAAATAACATCTTGTGATTGAAGCCGACTTAGTTTTTTTCCAAGTCCAGCTCCAAACCAAAAATATAAGATGCCAATCTATCAGGCAATTGGACTATGTTGGTAGAGACCCAGAGAGAAACGGGGAGCTTGTGTCACAATTTTGGTCATTTTTGTTATGTGATAACCATAAAGAATACTCTCACATTTTAGGACATAAATATTTCTAGCTTTAATTTTTAGGGTTCCTGAATTTTGGATATCATAAGCAAAAATCTATCCAACTCTCCACACCAGGCTGTCCTACTGTCATGAAATGGTCAGCCATATGACCAGTGAAAATTTTATGCCTCTATGATTTGTTAATTAGGATTCAAAAAAAAAATGAGTCTATGTCTCTATACTTTCTGCTTTTAGTTTGTTGTTATAAGTAATTTTAAGATTGTGTAGTTTCCAATCAGGTTTTTGAATGTTATCTGCAGAGCAATTTTGCCCCAGAGATTTCATTTTTCAAATAGATGAGAATTACGGCTGCATCTGTCCAGAGTCCCCCATGACAAGGGATGATTCATCCAGACAGGACCAGGTGATGTGCAGCCACCTCTGGCCCTTCAGGTTCTGACTTGGACATCATTCTAAACAGAGAGTTCTATAAACCTCCCTGCCATATGTAGAGCCTTTTCTGCTATGTCTAGGAGCTGAGGTTTCTCAGCCAGAGGCCTGCTGAGAGATAAAGTGTGGTGGTACTAAACCATGCTCCCCTGCGCGCACAGACACACACACACACACACACACACACACACACACTTTTTGATACTCCTGCCATCAAGAGGCAGAGTTTATGTTCCCTTCCTCTTAATCTAAGTAGGCCTGTGACTACTTTAACCAATAGAATACATTGAAATGTTAAGTGGCTTCTAAGAGTAGGTTAGAAAAGGCCATGCAACTTCACGCTGTTGAGAGGTTTGCTCTAAACAAAGCCAGTTATGAGAAATCCAACCATGCCTTGAGGCCGAGGTGCTGGAGGGGCTACATACACACACTGAGGTTGACAGTTCAGTTCATCCTCACTAATGCATGTGACACGTGAATGATGCCATCTCACACCCTCCAGACCAGCCCACCCACTGTATGGACAACTCTGACATCATCAGTAGAACCACAAGGAATAAAACGTGTGCCCAAAGAACACTCCTTGAATTCTTCACCCACAAAACTGCAAACTAGAATGTCTGTTTTGCACTGCTAGGTTTTGGTATGGTTGGATATACATCAACAGAGCCCAGAACATATATTGACTGCTATTTTTCATATGGCTGCAAGGATACAGATAAGAATAATTAGTGCAAATGATGAAGAAGCATGTATTAATTGCACCATGAAGAAACACTTTCTAATATGTTCTATAATGGTATGGGTTGCTATAAAAGAAAAATGGTTGACACTGGAAGCAGCTAAGCAGAAGCCGTGCGACCATATGCTTGAGATGTTTTCCTGGGAATGAAAATATCAGATAAAGGGAAAATAAGAAAGGCTTCCAACTCTGAGAATAGGTGTTATATGCAAAGCAATATTAAAATGATAATATCTCATTTTACTTAATCCTCATTTATCAAAATGGTCTAAATATACATTTGTTTAATTTGAACCTCAGAACAACTTCACAAGGTAAATTGAGGCATCTGTTTTCACTATTTTATAATAGCTATTGCTAATATATTTATTAAATAATTACTAAGTATCAGGATTAGACCAAACACTTAAGATGTATAATATACTTAAACTTCAGAATAACCCTATGGGTTATGTTTTTGTTGTTATCCCTAATTTATCCAGGAGGGAACTCAGGCACAGAAAGGGTAAGTAATGATCAAGGACATGCGGTATGTGAGGTAAAGGCAGAATCAAGATCGAATTGTCTGACTCCAGAGCCCGTGATCTTAATCACTATTATGAGGCATCTTAGGCTGGGTGCATCAGAAGATATACTACCCTTAGTGATAATAATGGTTGACAGAGTTGGCTTGGTTTTTAGAGTCTAAGGGGTTTTGGTTTGTTCTGTTTTGTGGTATGTGTGCGTATGCATTTGTGCACACTTATGTGTGCATATGTTTGATTAGACAACAGAAACACAGATATTTAATGAGAATTGAGATTGATTGAAAACTTCTGAATTTTTTATAATCTTAGCTTTTGAGACAGAGTCTCGCTTTGTTGCCCGGGCTAGAGTGAGTGCTGTGGCATCAGCCTAGTTCACAGCAACCTCAAACTCCTGGGCTTAAGCGATCCTACTGCCTCAGCCTCCTGGGTAGCTGGGACTACAGGCATGTGCCACCATGCCCGGCTAATTTTTTCTATATATATTTTAGTTGGCCAGATAATTTCTTTCTATTTTTTTTTAGTAGAGACAGGGTCTCGCTCTTGCTCAGCCTGGTCTCGAACTCCTGACCTCGAGCGATCCACCCGCCTCGGCCTCCCAGAGTGCTAGGATTACAGGCGTGAGCCACCGCGCCCGGCCAATCTTAGCTTTTTGATGTCTAGAGTATGTATTTACTTAGCCAACCCACTTGAGACAAACCTGGAGTTTTCTCAAAACCACGTCTCAGTACTGTAGAATTAGGAAAGGCTGAGAGAATTCTCTCTTTCTCTACCCCTCTCGCTCTAGCTCTCACTGTCTCCTTTCTCTCCTTCTACCACCCGTCTTCTCTCTCTCTCTTTATAATAAGTTAGTATTTTCTCAAGTGCATGTTCTATTACCAGGCACATTTCTGAAAGATCTAATTCTTTCACTCACTCCAGTGAGATAGGATGCAATCATGCACAATTTCTAGACGAGGAACTGAGGATCAGAGTAAGACAGAGATCTTTTAAGTGACAGCATTATAATTTGAACCCAAGTCTTTCTAGAAAAAAAGACCTCACTTTTAACCACCCCATAGTGTTACTATTAAAGTAATCCAAATAAAATTGAATCCCCACCAATCCTTCTAGAACAAGTATACATTTTCCTCAACAGCCCATTCCAGTGTAAACAAAACCTTACATTAACAAATCCCCTGTATATTTTAGTTAACAATCTCATAGTAAAACCTAAATTTTTCTTTCTTCTGATTTAAATGGAGACTTAGAAAGGTTAACTTTCCCCATCTATGAGACAATCTTCTATTCTTCACATTACTGAACAACACTAATTTATTAATTCATTTAATGTGACACTATACTTTAGTGGAAGAAACACTCAGGTAAGTCCTCAGTGTAGCTGAATGTGATCCAGGCAGTCCTAGGTTAAAATCCCATCTCCAATATTTTCTAATCTGTGGCCTTGTACCAGATGTGTAATCTCTTGAAAACATCATTTCTCCTATCTAAAAAATGGGGATATTACTGCCTGCCTCATAGGATTGTGTGAGAATTAAATGAGATAATGAGAGTTATTTGCATGGTGTCAAAATAAAATAGCAACTGGGCTCTGTCCTTTATACATGTATAATCCTCAAAATAATCCTGTGAAGTAAATACTATTATTATCATTATTGCAATTTTACAAATAAGGAATGGAAGCAGAAAGGCTAAGCAAGTTGCATAACATTATCGTACTAGTAAGTAGGAGAGCCAGGATTTAAACGCAGGCAATCTGGCTTCGCTTAATCACAATGGTATGCTGACCTCTTAAGTAGGTAGATCAAACATGTAGCTATTTTTAGTCACTAATAATAGTACGATTCAAGAATGCGGATTCAATCTGTCTGTAGGAATATGGATAACTGACATTCCTTCATTACCTGTAAATATAACATTCCTTATCTATAAAATGAAAATTAGAACATTTGTATCTAGGAGAAAGGCCTCAGATAATGCAAGTTCATTAGTGAAATACTGAAATGTATTTTTGTAAATTAATATAATTGTATAATCAGTAAATATCTTTTGATATTCTGTTTCAGTGAACAATTAAAAATATTATTGATGCCAATAAGAAAAATTAACATTTATTAAGCACTTAGAATCTAAAACTTCTAAACAAATCGTATCTTATTTAATCCTAGCAACACAATAAACTAGGCACAGTTTTTTTAAAAAAATTCAAGTGAGAAAAGGAAACACAGATGTAAAAATGATGAGCCATTATTCTACTCAGTGAACATGTGTTTCAAAGGGAACACAATTTTGCAGACATTTATATACTTTTCCCTTGTTCAGTCCCAGTTCCTTTGTTCATCTCGTAACATTAACATATGACATGTTAAAGATACTCCTTTGAAGTATATATTTATAAAATGTCATCTGTAAACATAAACCAATTTATTTATCTGTAGTTCAAATGAAGAAACAGTGATCCATTCTGATATAGAGGGAAAATTGTTATGTTGGATTTATTAAGGAATAGTATGTTTATTTATAATAGACATTTAAAACATTTTTAAGGATAATATTGGTTATATGTGATCTTTACCATTTGTATTTTAGAAACTAATCCCCAAGAAAGACAGAGTACAGCTATTATGTTTTAAAAATGAGCAAACTGAGATTTTAGAAGTTTATGCATTCTTGTGGGTGGCAGAGCTAGGATTTAAATCTAGGCCTAATTATTCTGTGTGACTTCCCAAGTAAAGCGCTAACTGTTAAGGAAAATTTGATACGATTTTATGGAAAAAAAAAGATTCACCTAAGATATATATGTCAAATCCAAATCCCATTATGGAAAACAAAGATGAAAATCACTTTAACCCACTTACTCTACATCTCAAAAGAGGCCAACTTGTTTTAACCATTTTCAGGGAACAGCACAACAAGGTGATCAGTAGATAAGACTAATCTAGCAATGGATCTTTTCATTCTGATTAATTATGTATTATATCTGATAAATTTTATTGTGATCTTTTGTTCTTTGAGGAAGAAACTACACACTTTTACCATTCTAAGTAATTAATCTTCTGTAACATCCTCAAACTTTGGTTTTACATTGCTTTTAAAACTCATTAAATCAACTTTTTTTAAAAAAATTATGTCCTTAAGGTGACTGCTGCTAAGAGAAAAAAATGCCAAATTGTATTAACTAGGTCATCAAGAAATCAATCCATAGTGGTGCACTGAGTATCTACATTGATCCCACCCTTCTCTCCCAAAATCTCACAGACATGACAGGGAACAGGAACAAACCAGGGAACAAAATCACAACGGTGTGAGAATGGAATAAGGGTTATTGGAAGATGGAAATGTTGACATGTGTCTGGAAGGTGGAAAGCATGAAGTAGACTAGAAGAAGCTCCAATGCAGGAAACACACAGCAGAAGCCTTCAACAGATGTGTGGGCTGCTCTTCCTGACAAAACCGTAAAGAGATTCCAAGCTTGAAATTGACAGACATGGGGACCACCAATAGGAAATGGGGCAAGTATCATGGTAATTAATTTTAAAAACTGAATGTGAAATAACTATATAAGCAGCTTCCACCAACAACTCTCAAAGCAAACAAAATGTAATGTGAGGAGTTCCTGGGGTAGGCGATGGCATTTGAGAGCAAATAACACCTACGGATGTAAATGACTTTGTTCCATATTACAAAGTTACATCATAAAGTAAAGTCTTCTTCACATACTTGCCCAAGAACAAAGCAAATTTCCTTCCCTTTTACACAGAAAAATAATTTGAAGAAAGATATTTATATACCAAAAGAGCAGGCTTATACAAGCCACCTATATTGATTAATCTAGCCCTGCATTCATAAGTATAAAAAGAAAACTAAAAATCATCAGACATCTGAGAAAACAAGCTACATGAAAGAGAAAAGACTCAGGTGGACAACAAAATAACTAAGCCAGGAGAAGGGAATGAAAGATTAGAAGACAAAGCAAAAAGTAAACATGAAATTAAAATGACTATTTTCAGAAAAGTGTAAAAATACAGTGTGATAAAAAATGAAGAATAAGCTTTCTGGAAAAAACAAAAGAGGACTCAGCAGGAAGGAGACCTTGGAAAATAGAACATATAACTGCAACTTCTTTTTCTAGCAAAATGACAGACTAGATCTCTCAAAATTGCTCAAATAATGTTAAGTAAAATATTTTTAAAATACTCTGATGGCTGATGTGTAAGAAACAAGAGTAACAATCTGAAACTAGGCACACAGCAAGAGCTATTGCCCAGGGAGTGAAGTCAGCAGTGAGACCTCTATGTGGCCTGGGGGCATGCGCTGAGACTAAGGGCCTAAAGAAAGCTTCAGAGCACCTTGACAGGCTGAGACCTGACTAGCATCACTAGGAATTAAAAATAACTAAGGAATGGCTGCACCTTCATGGAAGGAAAGAACGCACATAAAACATAAAACAAATCCAAAAAATGCCCCTTCAGGCAGACAACAAGAAAAAGTATTGTTTTCTACTAAGGTTCTTAATCAAGAAACCAAAAGGCTCTCCTTTGAACTTCTATTAATTGGTGTGAAATTGGATATGGAGTCTAGCTTTACATTAGTCATGTGGTGTACAAAGCCAAAAGCCTGAGTTTTCTTAATTTAATGTAGCACTTCAGATGCTCAACAGAAGTAAATAAAATTCTGTCCTGAAGAAATGCTTCTTATACTCAAACCTCAAAGACAGTCACGATAAATATGAACTCAAAATAAACACACTCAAAATGTATAAACATACCAACAATTCACAAAGAGATAAGATATTATGGGCAGTTGGCAAAAGAAATATCAAATAAGAGAATCAGAACAGAATAATATTAAATAAATTATAAGGTGAAAAAATAAGTATGAGTAGAAATTAATGAAAGATATAAAAATACAGTTGAAAAGAATAAAAAATGTTGATGTTATAAAAAGAGTAAAAATTTACAAACCTTAGACAAGTTTAAGAAAATGAGGGAGAAATATCATAAATATTAGGAATAAAAAGGGAAACATAAACATAGGTAAAAAGAGATTAAAAATATAGAAAGAATACTGTAAACAATTTTGCATCAGCAAATTTGAACATTTAGTTGAAATGGACTAATTCTTAGGAAAATATATAGAACTGACTCAAGAAGAAATAGAAAATCTATAGTCCTATAATTACACATGAAATTGAAGCTATAGATAAAAACACAGAGACACACACAGACATACACAGACACACACACACACACACACACACACCCAATCTGAGGTCTTTCACTGGGGACAAGAAATATTTACCAGGTAATTCCAAACTTTTTCTAATTTTTTTATAAATTAGGTGGAAAGAAGAACACTTTCCAACATACTCTATGAGCCTGATATATGTGATTACAAACCAGAAATGAGAAGAGAGAAGAGAAGAGAAAAAAGAGAAAAGAATTGAGAAAAGAAAAAGAAAATTATAGTGTAATCACTCTCATACATGTAGTTATAAAATAATAAATAAAATATTATCAAACCAAGTTTAAAAAGGTTTTAAGAGATATTTAAAAATATTAAAAAGATAATATTTCAGGACCAATTGGAGTTATCTCATTTGCAAGGATGCTTTAACTTTAAAAAATGTATAAATATAACAATTTATTAACAGATTAAGGAGAATAAAGAATATAGTTTTTAAAATAGGTGACATAAAGCTTTAAAAAATACTGTTGTATTATATAAAATGCTTTTAGCAAACCATTAGTTACCCTATAGGTCTACCGAAATAATTATAACAGTTAATATATGCACAAAATTTCATAATTTTCTCCATAAAGATCTTTCATACTATTTGCTAGATTCATTCATATGTACTTATTTTTTGGTTATATTCATTCATACGCATTTTCTGCATTTTTATAACATTATATTCTAACTCTTTTGCTCTTGTGTAGAAATATAGTTGACTTTGGGGAAATGACATTATGTCCATGAACTTTGATGAACTTTGTTATTCTGTATTCTTTTGAGGCTTATAATAGTGATTGGCACAAAGCACTATATTCATATTTATAAGATAAACAAAATAAAAAAAGACCTAAATAATGATTAATGGTCTAAAAGACAATTAGAAACTATTTAAAAATGCAGATCAAGACAAAAATGCCAAATTTCACAACTTTTATTTAACATTATCCTCTATAGACACTAAATAGCATGGAAAAGTGCAAAAAATAAAGTTGAATATATTAGAATTCCAAAATAATCATATTGGTACCTATTCATAGATTTCTTGGTTGTGTACTTAGAAGCCTCAAAAGTATACAGAATTAATAAAGTTCATCGAAGTTTATGTACATAATATCATTCCCCCAAAGAAAACTGTATTTCTATACAAAAGCAAAAGAGTTAAATACAATTTTATAAAAATGCAGAAAATGCATATGAATGAATATAACCAAACAATAAGTATGTATGAATGAATCTAACAAATAGTGTGCAAGATCTTTATGGAGAAAATTATGAAATTTCAGAGCAATAATAATAAATAAGGCCCAAATAAAAATGTTAATTACTTCTTTGGGCAGATTGACTAAATGTAAGATATCAATTCTCCCTAAAATGATCTATAGATTAAATGGAGTTCTAATAAAAATTTCCATACTTTTTTATGGAAATTGACACGATGATTTTTTTAAAAAATTATGGTCAAACTCACTAGTAATTAACAAAATATGAAAATTATGGCAGCATATAGGCAGCAAAGTTATGAAACAATGGCAATGCTCACAACCTTTGATAGGAATATAAATTGGTAAAACCTAATTTGGTATTTTCTTGCAATGTTGAACATTTACATGCCTTTTCACTTGGCAATTCTACCCTAGAGATGTTTAGTTGGCTACACATAGAAAGAAAACCTGCACATAGAAACATGTATTTCATAAAAATGTTGTTCCCCAAAAACAGAAGAAAAACAATACTAAACAAACAAAACCTGACACAAACCCAATAATTTAAGAATTTTTGACAGGAGAATAAACAAACCAGTTGTTTTAACCAATTTATTCTCATTCATTTCCTACCCCATATATAACTAAATGGTATATTATTTAGGGATATGTACTTATTTAAAAAAAAAAACACCTAAAAAGCATAGTTCTATTAAAAAGAAAATTTGTAATAGTCATTTCCTCTACAAGGAGAAGAGATGTGGGCTGAGGACCACAGAAAACTTACCAGAATTGGTAATATTTTACTTTTTAAGTTTGGTCTTGAGTCATTACTATGCTTCAAGCTTTACCTCTATAATACATATAGTTGGAATGTATCAAATATTCAATTGATTATAAAAAAAGTATAAGGCAAAAATAGTAGAAAAATCTAGGAATACTCTCATATGACATAAAATATTAGAGAAGTCTGAAGAGACAGATCAATGAAAAAGGCCCAACAACCATACTGGAGGTAATTCACAAAGAGAGAAAAGAGAAAATGGAAAAAGAGAAACTAATACAACCACCTAAGAAAAATTCCCTCAGTCAAAAAAAAAAAAAAATCACCCTATAAATTCAAAGCATTAAAACATAGACTGGTGGGAAAGGTAATTAAACATTTTAATGCGTCACTTTGAAATTTAAGAACACCACAAGTAAAGAGAAGCTACTAAAGATTTACAGCAGAAAGGAAAAATGGGAGGCTAGGTGAAGATTACATGTAATGAGACTAGAATCAGATTAGCATTGAAACTCTCATTAGCAACACTGAATCCAAAAGTGGTAATAAAGTTCTGAGAGAAAATAGTTTTGATTTGGAAACTTATACATAGTCAGGCTTTCAATCAAGTTGGCGGGCAAAATAAAATGATCTATAATGCATTCTTATTTTATTTTTACTTGAAGATATACTTAAGCAAACGAAAATGAATACCAATAAAGTGTAAGAAGCCAAAAGGCAAAATAGAAAAGGAAGAACAGACACTACCCCAGAATAGAGAACTCTCCATCTATTATTATCTGATCTCTCACTCTCTTTTCACTAGGTGAGGGTCCCTGGCTACCTGCTCTCACAGTACACACATTTTTCCTTTGTAGTGGTGATAATTATACATAAGTGATCATGAATGCAGTTTTGGTAAGTTGTCAGTCTCCCAGGCTAGATATCAATTTCCATGAGGGAGGGCACATACATTCATCACAGCATCTTTAAAGCTTAGCTCAGAATTGACCAGTAAACATTGAAAAATGTAACATTTTCATAAAAACTTCTTTCAACCAAGCCTCAGGCTCAAACTGCTAATGATTTATCTTTCCCTCCACTGCTTCTATTCTGGAAACAATTATAACCCAAATATCTGTGGGTCTGAATGAAGCCACATGAACTTCTCTACTTCCTTCCTCCAATGCTCAGTTTTGAAATGCATTCTTTGGACATTTCCAGTCCCTCCAGGTTCAGTTTCAAGTTAGTCAACTATACCAACACTTTATGTTCCTTACCTCTCAACAATGAAGTCCTAGTTTTGCTCCCTGTCACTGAACCTGTTTCTCTGAGCTTACCCATGAACTTCCATAGCAGATACTCCTTGTGTGTCCATGCAACCTGCCCTTAGCCCACACTGAACTTCCACAGCAGCTGGATGTACTATAGCTTCCGTGCACACTGATGGCATTCTGCTTCAAGAGCCTGCCACGTCTTTCTGCTTTTTGCCTCAGGGCTTTTCTCTGAGCTACACCTGCCTCTCAGTCCCTGCTCTCAAGTTTCTGGGAGTTAACACCCCCCAGAGGCAACCTGCAACCACTGGCAGTGGTAGCACTCAACTGCCAGTCCTCTGTTGAGACCATTTTGGGGTGCTTCCTATTTGCTTTCCTCAGAGGAACCCCAGCATAGAGCCCCAATGAGCCAGAGCAATAACGTTTAGCAACTTCTCCTCTGCTTGTCTTATGTTGTCTGCATCTTCTATCTGGCTTCCTGGGATCATCTCCCAGTAATCTACCTGTAACTCAAATCCTTATATCTCAAGATTTGGCTCAGAGAAAGTCAAACGTGAACTTCTAATGAATGATTCCAACGAATACATTTCTGTCCTTATCTTGTCACTTTTGCAAGATTTGACCTTATGACCCCTTTCTCTATAGAATTACATTACCTTGACTTTTCTCCCAATATGTTTCTGGTCTGTTCCTACTTTCTAGATCCCTATTTTGTTGGCATCTACTCCTCCCTTTGAGCTGGGGAACCCCTGCATCTGTTCTAGGTCTCCTTGGTTTGTGTTCCACGAACTTTTCCTGTATGCTACTCAATCTTATGAGTTCAACAGTTACCTATCCATATACTGATGGCTGTCAAACTACATCTACAGCTCAATGTATCTCTAGGGTTGCAGAAACATATTAGTATTTTTCACTTGCCTATTGCGTGTTTCCACTTAAGATATCCCTAAAGGCACTACTTAATATTCATTTACCTGTAACTGTATTCATTGTATTTCCCTACCCCAAATATGCACTTCTTTTTCTATATGTTTTCTGAGTTAACTATGTGCCCCATCATCCACATTCTTACCTATCCTTGCCACTCTTGTTTCTTTTGTCTTCCTCATTTTCTATAGAAATCAGCTGTACAAATTCCAGGTGCAAAATGTATGTATGCATGTGTATATGTATGTGTGTATGTATGTGTGTGAATATACATATACACACTCACATATATGCACATGTAGCATATATATTCCATTTAGATGTATATTCCATAGGCATAGATATAATCTTTATATTCCATGGATATATTCCATATATATGCATTCCATTTATGGAATGTATGTGAGTGTATGTGTGTGTGAATGTGGGATTTATAACATTCTGTCTCTTTCCTGGCTAATGGTTTCATCATCTCTCACCTGGACTAATACAATATCCATCCACTAGCCATACTGTTTAATGCATCCAGGCCACTTTCATACAACTGCCTAAAATTAAAATATAATCATGGAAAACTTCTATATAAAATCATGGCATCATGCATTAGCATTTTTTCATTTATTATACTAATTCCTTGTCCAGGAATCAGGAACCTGAGGAAATGGTGCAGGTGAGTAAAATGTTACAATTGGTATAAATGAGGCTGTTTCAGGAGGGATAAAGTATGATACCTGAATGATGATCCTAAGAAACTAGCAAGTATAGGCACCTGGCACTTCAGGTGGAGAGAAGATTTCTATTTTTATTTTTGAGTAAGCTATTTTTATCACAGCTGTTTCTAAGAAATGGGATTTGTAAAGATATCTAATAAATTATGTGCATTAAAAAAAATCATACCAATATACTTTCCTAGTGCCTGGATAAATAAGCAAATGATATTTACAATCTACTCCTTAGTATTAAAGAATTTTTCAAGAACATTTTATTCTAGTATATAATGATAAACTAGTAAAGAATCAAGATTCTGACTTTCCTTGCTTCTTCTGTTCTATAAACAGATTTATTTGAAATACTTTCAGTTCTTTTTATTTAGCCCTTTTTGATCACTACCCAAGAAAGGTAGTTAAAATAGGCCATTGACAGAGTGATAATACTTATTTTCTCAACAATGATCTTTGGTAGGTGATAAAATGCTACTTCCCTTGTAAAGGAAAAGGGCAGCTGCCTACAAAACAACAGTGATCTTCCAAGGTGTGAGCAAAAGAAAATGTATTGTGCAATAAATCTATGAAGCAAGGAGTTATTTCAGGACTACTGGATGACATCAAATGTGGTCTTTTGAAGGTCAGCAATTTCGTGATCTATGTTATTAGAAATTTCAAGGAGTACTGCAATATCTTAATACGATCTTTTTAATGTAAATTACTTTGTGGATCTTTACAACTAAATTTTAAAAAAATAGTTTAGGGCCATATATGTTACTACCCATCTTGAAATTTTCAGAATTGACTATAGGACACACCTGAGATTATCTGAAGAAAATGGATCACAGTATTTAAAAGATCCCTCACTGATTATAAGATGAAAATCAGAATTCTTAGCATGAAAAACAAGGATGATCACAAACTGGCAGCTACCTACCCTTCTTAGCACTCTTAACATAAACCACTCAGCGCAGGGCAAACATGCACCCAAAGTCCATGATAGCTAAAACAGTATAAGGTCTCCTTTATATCAATGTGTTACCACATCAATATCTTACTGTTAGTCATTTTGTGAGTAACAGTAAGACAATTTCTATTCATTCTTCAAGATGTAAGAAACCTGTAAGTTCTTTTGTGAACTCTTCACAATGACTGTCCAGGAAGTATACAACTTTGTATATGTCTAACACAGTCATACAATTCACATGTGATCGTGTATTCCAAGGCTTTCCAGTTCTCCTAGGATTAGCCACACAAACCCAGAAATGATTTTAAAGCTCTTCAGCCTGAACCACCGTTATCCTGATGTCCACTTGGAATTTCCTTCAGTTCTTTGAATGTACCTTGCTTGTTCTTACTTCTCCCTTACCTTAAATGTTTATTCATTCCCATAGGGCTTAGCTTAAAAGTCAACCTGGCAAGAAGTCTCCCTTCATCCCCAGACTAGGTCAGGTTAATTTGCTCCCAAATTCTCAAAGGTCCTTTTGATCTCTGTTATAATTGTATTCATTTATAAGTATAAACAGTAATAAATCTTTTCTCTTCCATTTATAGCCAAGTGATACGGATATAATTAATTTCAGAAGTAAATATAAGTCCACCTTGTCCTAGCATGTGATCATGTTTTCTTTAAAAGGGTTCATTTGAGGGTTGGGTTAAAAAGGGCTGGAATAAGTGCTAGGGACCAGACAATGCATTAGATAATGTGGTTTTCCCTAAGTAAAAGAAGTGTAAAGCTGTATCTCATTGTGTCAAGTTCGTTTGAGAACTATGAGAAATCTGACCATGATGAAATAGAATTAACACTTGTTATATGCAAGAAATCAGATGCAAATGCTTTAAAAATAAGGTTGTTTGTTGATTCTAAAGAGAACATCTGCAGGGGTCTTTTGTTTCCCCCAGTTGAAGTGGCCACCTGTGGCTCTCAAGCCTCTTGGTCATTGAAATAATGAATCAGATATGCATGGATCAATTTCCAGAACCAGATGAGGGGGAATCAAATTGGTTAACACCACATTGGTGTGAGTCTGCCAAGTAGCTGGCCATATAGAACAAATAGAAAGACTGCAAAAATATAAGGCAAAGAGTAACAGCTGATACACATTTGCACTGTTGATTGTTCCTTGGGCACAAGCCCAAAAGCTAGTCCCCTGGTAGAGAAGCTACCTTTGGACTGTAAACTTTGCTCCAGTAAACTGATGAGAAACAAGGAATTTTCTCTTTTGGGATGGTCATCAGGTCGCTTCACTTCAGCTTTCCTCTCATCCTCTCACTTGCCTTATGTTTCAGAGATCTGGTGGGAAAATAAGGGAATAGAGCTATTTAAAGAGCTGGGAGTACTGGTCAGAGAAAAAGGAAAGGTTATAATTAAGCTTCTGTGCAATGACAGGACCAAATGGTAATGAATCTTCAGGGAATCCTGAAGATGGAGACATTAGGCTCCTTAGGTAGGAACCAAAGATTTGGCCTCAGACACTCTAGTAGCCTATTGTGACATCAGGCATATTTAAAAGTTGAAGAGTGAGAAGAGAAGAGAGAAATATCGAGAAAAAAGAGTGGAGAAACAAGGGAAAGGGAAAATAAGAACCATCCTAAAATGATGCATTTACTCAACAGATATTTGAAGATCCATTATGTGTACATCCTTATATTAGGGATCAATGGTAGAAAGCCAATTAAAATCTCCATGAATTCTTTGAGGAATTCAATCTGCAAAAGGCTAAACTAGGAAAACAGATCAGTACAATATAAAATTTTATGGGTTATGTGTCCAAGACATAAATAGCAAGAAATAGACTATAATTCAGGGTATTATAACATAAAACAAAAAGAAAAAAATTATCTGAAAAATATAAGTTACTCAGAAAAGGTCAAGTAAAATTTGATGACTTGTGAATCATAGTACACAAAGTTCATGGTTTTTCTATAGATATTATGGCAAGTTTTGCTTTGTTTTTATTCTGTGAAATGATGCAAACTCAGGCAATAGATCAAAGTCAGAACTTATTTTACCTACAGTTTATTTTTAAATGTAACCTGAAATGCATCCAAATATCACTTAATTATCAGATTTTCAAACAGTGCTTTATTGTAGAATTCCTTCTTATATTACATCAAATAACATCTCTCATAAGAAAAAGCCATTAATGATGCATCGTTATAAAGGTAGAGAGGAACTTTCCAGAGGAAAAGTAACTTCTGCTAATAGCACTAATCAGTTGATAATTTATGAATCAAGAAATAAGATATATTTTAAAGTATATCATAATGTATTGTTAACTATAGTTACTTTGTTGCACTGTCCAATATTGTTCATTCTATTTAACTATCTAACTATATTTTTGCACCCAAAGAGTGGATTTGGAATGTTCCTAACACAAAGAAACGATAAATGTTAGAGGTGATGGATACCCGAATTACCCTGATTTGATCATTACACATTGTATGCCTACATTAAAATATCACACATACCATATAAATGTACATGACTATTATGTACCCATAATAATTAAAAATAAAATTAAAAAATAAGGTGCAATTCAGTATCTGTGACAGATGTAACACTACACCTGAACTACAAGAAAAAGTCATTTAAAACTATATAAAGGTGGAAATGCCCATAGTAATTTATCCTCTCTGGTGACATAGAAGACAGAATGGTGACAAAAGGGAAAGAGTAATAGGAATAAACCTCCGGAGGAGAATGTGGATGTTTTTTTTCTTCTGGCTATGGTTTGTCAGTGGCCAAATCGTCATATTGTGGCTTGAACTAAAATCATTAAGATCAAAAGTATTTATTTTGTAAAGAAGGAAAAAAAAACCTATAAAAGTTGGTTTATAAACATATGTTCATAAAACCCTTTAGTCAATGTAATATTTACATACTTTGATCTATTACCAAGTGAGTCAGCAATGTCTGCCTTTAAAGCAAGGGTCAGGACAGAGGTCAGATCTAATGAAAAACTGTGTGTAAAATGAAAAATAATAAGCCTGATAAGAATCAAATATTTTTGAGGTTTAAATGTTAACAGTGGTGCAAACCACCTGACATAAGATGGAGAGAAGGGAGGGCTTATGAGGAAATGATGAATCCATGAAAAAAGAGATATAACGTATCTTCCAAAAAGTTTTATTAATTGAAGGTGAGTTAGGAGTACCTTGATATCTTTCACAGGTTCTAAATTATGGATAACAGACAAACCATCCTGAATTGTCCTAGGCACACTCTGTAGGAAAGATCTGGTAACCTGGAGTCAGCTCTGCAAGAAGTTGTAAGTGAATAAGTTAAAGTATCATCTGGATAATGTCCCCAGTGATCTGAAAGTTATACAAGGGCTTCCACAGTGGGTTTCCTCTTTGAAACTTGCGACTCTAATTCTGAAACACAATAGCATAGTGGCAAATAACTAAGGGTTTGGACCCAGAAAAACACAAGCTTGAGGCTAAGTCCTGGCTCTACTACTTACTGGTTATGTGGCCAGAGGTAATTAGTTTATGTCAATTTCTTCATATGAAAAATGGTGAGAGTAGCAGTATCTATGTTATAGGGTTGTTGGGAAATTTCCATGAGCTAAAAGTGAATAAAACACCATGTCAGGTCCAATTATCTCTATTAATATGAGCTTTTAAATTCATTCTTAAATAACTGAAATAATGATAAGCAAGTCCATTGGACTCCAAGTCATGTTTTGCTGTGAAAAATATGGGAATAATATTCTACATCATAATTGGATGAGACTTTCATATTAAATTGGCAAATAGCAGCCCCCCCTTATCCATGGAGGATACATTCCAAAACCTCCAGTAAATGCCTGAATTCATGGATAGTACCAAATCCTATATATACTATGTTTTTTCCCATACATACATAAGATAAAATTTAATTTATAAATTAAGCACAGTAACATTAAAATAACTGATAACAAAATAGAACAATGATAACAATATTGTGTAATAAAAGTTATGTGCATGTGGTATTTTTCTCTCTCTCTAAGTATCTTATTGTAGTATACTCACTTATTTTAGGATTATGGTCAACCATGGGTAACTGAAACCATGGAAAGTGAAACTACAGATTAAGGAGAATTACTGTAGTTGCTTAACAGGGAATTTAGAAAAAAAAAACCAGTTACACTTTAATGTCATAAAAGCATAACAATAACAGCCAATGTTTCAGAGCTTATAATCTCCTATTCATTTTCATACTTAACCTGGAGATATAATTTACAGATAAACTGAACAGAGACATAGACCAATGGAACAGAACTGAGAACCCAGATATAAAATCACCTTCATATAGCCATCTAATCTTTGACAAAGCAGACAAAAACATACACGGGGGAAAGAATCCTTAATCAATAAATGGTTCTGGGAAAACTGGGTAGCCACATGTAGAAGACTGAAACAGGATCCGCACCTTTCACCTCTCACAAAAATCAATTCATGGTGGATGGTGGATAATAGACTTAAAACCTAAGGTGTGAAACTGTAAGAATTCTAGAAGAAAATATTGGAAAAACTCTCATAGACATTGGCCTAGGAAAAGAATTTATGAAGACCCCAAAGGCAATCACAGCAACAACAATAAAGAAATGGGACCTGATCAAATTCAAAAGTTTCTGCAGAGCCAAGGAAACCATCACAAAAGCAGACAACCTACAAAAGGGGAGAAAATATTCACATGTTACACATCCAATAAAGGACTGATAACTAGAATCTATATAGAACTCAGGAAAATCAGCAAGAAAAAATTAAACAACCCTATCAAAAAGTGGGCAAAGGATATGAAAAGAAATTTTTCAAAAGAAGATAGACTAATGGCTAACAAACACATGAAAAAATGCTCAACATCTCTAATCATCAGGGAAATGCAAATCAAAACTACAATGAGATATCACTTATCCCCAGTGAGAATGGCCTTTATCAAAAAGTCCCAAAACAACAAATGTTGGCATGATTGCAGAGAGACAGGAACACTCCTACACTGCTGGCGGGACTGCAAACTAGTACAGCCTCTGTGGAAAACAATATGGAGATACCTCAAAGAGATACGAGTAGAACTACCATTTATCCAGCAATCCCATTTCTGGGAATCTACCCAAAAGAACAAGACATTCTGTAAAAATGATATATGCACTAGAATGTTTGTAGCAGCTCAATTCACAATTGCAAACATGTGGAAACAACCCAAGTACCCATCAATACTTGAGTGGATTAAGAAAATGTGGTATATGTATACCATGGAGTTCTACTCAGCCACAAAAAACAATGTTGATCTAGCAACTCTTGTATTATCCTGGATGGAGCTGGAGCCCATTCTACTAAGTGAAGTATCCCAAGAATGGAAAAACAAGCACCACATGTACTCACCATCAAATTGGTTTTAACTGATCAACACTTAAGTACACATATAGTGATGACATTTGTCGGGTGTCGGACAGATGGGAGTGGGGAGGAAGGGATGGGTATATACACACCTAATGGGTGCAGTGTGCACTGTCTGGGGGATGGACATGCTTGAAGCTCTGACTCAGGTGGGGCAAGGACAATATATGTAACCTAAACATTTGTACCCCTGTAATATGCTGAAATAAAAAATAAAAACTGAAGTTCCAATAGGCAGATTAATTATTCAAGGTCATACAGCCCAGATTCTATAGAGATGAAATCAACTCAAGCCTTCTAAGTATCATATCCTTTACTTACAAATTCATTTAACAGCCATCATTATTAGTTAACTTTTGCTCTGTAACAAATCATCCCAAAATTTAGAGGCTTAAAATGACAATCATTTTGTTTTTTCTTATGAATGTAAGTTGGATGGAATGTTCTTCAGGTCTACGCAACTTTATCTGGGGCTGGATGATTTAGGATGGCCTCACTCACATGGTGGAAGTCTGGTTGCACTAAGAGGTGGCTCATCTTTGTCTGCTCCATCATCCAGCAGGCTAGTCTGTGTTTTATCAGATGGCAGTCTCAGGGAGCCAGAGAACAGTAAGTGAGCAAGTTCTTAAGCACAAGCAGGTTTCAAGCCGCTGGTTCTGCCATACATCCTACTGTCCCATTGGCTAAAACAGTTCATATAGCCAACTCCAGCATCCCTGGATAGAGGGAGGTATGAAAAAATCGAAGGATTGGTATTAAATTTGCCAACTTTTTAATATCCCTTAGCTCTGAGTTGTAGGAGTCTAGGTCATTCTTATTAATACTTATGTTCTTACTTTTCTGTATTTTCCAAAATGATCATTTATTACTTTCATAGTATTAAAATAGATATTTCTTAAATAATTTAGAAAATTGGCCATTTTCTGGAGAACCACAAGTCCTGGTTGTGAGCTCATTTCTTTTTGAAATGAGAATTAAGACTTCTCTCTAAACCACAACAGATAATGTTACTGTTAGTGTTTCTCAGGGTTCTCTTTTGCCTTTCTCATCGTATTGCTCCACACACTCTTGCGGCATGATCTCACGAATTCTTGTTCCTTTGGTTATACTTCATATGCCGATAACTCCCAAATCTATACCCAGCAGAGTTCTCACACAAGTGCCTCTAAGCTGTCTCTCCAAATTCCTACTGAATGTATCACTGAAAGGTTGTCTGCTTACTCCTTTAAAAATGCAGATGTGATTATAGCCCTGCCCTTTCTGCTTAAAACCACTTACAGGGTTCTAAACATTCTCTCCTCCTCTGCATGTCTCCTCTGTCTTTCTCTGTCACTCATTCATTATGCCTACAGGTACATTTCTTGCAGGTTTTTTTTTTTTTACTTGTTTTTCCCCCCATTTTTTCAGACCTGAAACCTCTTTTTTGCCACAATCTTTTTTTTCTCCTGTTGGAAACACTAGTATTACCTTCCCGCCTTTTAATGGAAACTCATCTTTATGATCTTGGCAAAAGCATCAATTTCTAACCACTCAAATAGGTTAGGTCTGCAAACTTTAGAACATTTATCTCAGGATATTATTAGAAATGATTAGCTCCTTTTCATCCTCCATATCTCAGATCATACGTCACACAAACATGGGTAGTATGCCCTTCTTAAGTGTTTTGAAAGTACCTCAAACTTCCTCTCCTATGCAATTTATAAGACTATATTATAGGTTTCAGTTAAATTTTCTGTATTTTATCATTAAACTATTAAATTAAACTGAAGTTAAGGGCCATATTGATCTTGTTCGTCCTTATATTCCCACTCCCTAGAACAATACCTAGCACAGACATATATGATACATTTAATTAAAATTATTTTATTTGTTTAACTGCAATATACTCCTTAATAGCTATTTCAATGGAAATGAATGCTGACAAAAAATGACAATAAGAACATGCCATATAAATTTAAATGCATCATCTCTTTTGGAGAACATTTTATTTCCTTGCTATATTGATCTAGGTTATTATGTTAAGGTAGAATTTTACAAGTGATGCTAAGAACATATGCCTAGTACATTCACAGTTATAAGCCTAGAAGTGAAGACTATGTAAAGACATGTCAAGAATTGACAATATTGACTGTAGAGGCATAGTTTCCCAGAGATCTGCAGAAAACAAATTTCTTAAGCATTTTGTTCTTTATGTTTCCAAAGTGGTAAACCCAATGAGTTTATTGGCATTTCCCTTCTATTCATTCTTGTCAAAGACAAGAGTAGACATTCTTCAGATAGTTTTATCCAAAGATAATTATAAAATTCAATAATTATAAAATTAAATTATACATATATATAAACTTAATGTATTAAATATATCTAGTCATATGGAGCTTCGTATCTTAACAACGAAAATAATATAAAGCAACATATATTGTTTAAAAAATACCAATAAACCACAGCCTTTTAAACCATTTATTAGCACAGAATTAATCTGGAACAGCTGAGTAGCATTCTAGATGCTTTTACTTAAGGAAACTTTTAGTAGGTTACTGTTTCATAAAATAATAAAGAATTATGTGTCAATATTAGGATTTTTTTTTCCCACAAAGGAATATATTTAACTCAAAATTCTATTTTAAAAAAGTATGCCCCTGGTGAATATTTCCATCTAATTATAATGTAATTAAACACATGGTCTTTGGAGTAAGGATGAGCTTTGGAAGTTCTCTTCCAAATGAGAGAATCTTGGCTGGGCACTGTGGCTCATGCCTGTAATCCTAGCACTCTGGGAGGCTGAGGTGGGCTTGTTGTTTGAGCTCAGGAGCTCCAGACCAGCCGGAGCAAGAGCAAGACCCCACCTCTACCAAAAGAAATAGAAAGAAATTAGCTGGACAACTAAAAATATATATACAAAAAATTAGCCAGGCATGGTGGCGCATGCCTGTAGTCCCAGCAACTCAGGAGGCTGAGGCAGTAGGATTGCTTAAGCCCAGGAGTTTGAGGTTGCTGTGAGCTAGGCTGACACCACGGCACTCTAGCCTGGGCAGCAGAGCAAGACTCTGTCTCAAAAAAAAAAAAAAAAAAGAGAGAGAGAGACTCTCTAAGTCTCATTTTTCTCATTTGCACAATAAAGACAATTATTTCTATTTTATAAGGACAGAGTGGGATTCATTACTTCACTCAACTAATATTTGAATTTGTGTTTTATAACAGGCATTATCTAGTAACAAATAAGATACACACAAGCTAGCTCTACAATAAGCTTATCACTGAATAGAGGAGATCTTATTAGTGAAAGAGTGTGACAAAGCACTTAGGACAGCACTTTGCACATAATAATCAATAAATGTCAATCATTATTAGTGTTATTATTCTTTCCTAAATAATAGAGTATGACATAAAACAAAAAGGAGGTGGGTAGCAATTTCATTGCATTCATATATAAATATACACATACATTCATACAAACACATATACGTATACATATACACCAAGATTTCCAAATACACACACACACCAATGATTCTGCAATCTCTACTAAAATTCTTCATTTTAGAAGTATAAACTCCAATGTAGTTTTTCTTAATACAGAGGCTTAAGATTCAAACTGATTTAATAAAGATTTTAAATGAAGTTGGAATAGTCAGTGACTCATAGGGCAGAAGTGGGTGGCAGGTGACAGAGGGGAAGGCCTCGGGCAGAAAAGAGACTCTCGGGACCAGTTTCCCATTCAGAATGCTATGAGGTATTATTTCCTGTTATTTTAACCTATGGTTGATGCATAAATCACATTTTCCCACACTTCTATACATGAAAGTAGTTATGTTTAAAGACTTTCTGAAAAGAAGTCCTGTCAAGCACCGCCAAGCACCTCCAAAACTAACAAAACCAAAGGTTAAGTAATTTTTTTAAAGAGTCTTAAGTTTATGCTTAAAGTTTCTGGGTCTTACCTTCCCCCTCCATAAATAAGCTGTAGCAAAATCTACTGCCTCTTGCTTTATAAAGAACTATATAATGTTTATAATTTACCTTAATACCCAAGATTCTGTATTATAAAAACAGTAATTCTGTCTTAAAGATGTTTATTGATTGTCCTAAGTAATTTACAATTGCACAGAGAAAATAATATATTTTTAACCCTATAACACATTAAATCAAAGATGTTTATAGTCTTCCTCTGCTTTTCTAAGAATTATGTTTATGAATGCATTAACATATAGGCAAGAATCCTCTGGACTATGATTTCAATATAGCAGTACTGGGTTGTAGTCCCATCTTTAACTGTTGTAAATTGAATAAAATATATTTAAAGGACACAAATTATTTATCACAATAAAATATCTAAACCTAATAACCTACTTGGAAGTCTTCACAGACTGAGTATTTAATAGTAATGATAAACAATAGTAGTATCATTGATTGAATAAGGATTCTTGACCTCAGTGTATGTTTTTGTCTGCTTTGTCAAAGATGAGATGGCTACCTAAGGATGGTTTTATATCTGGGTTCTCAGTTCTGTTCCACTGGTCTATGTCTCTGTTCTTGTGCCAGTAGCATGCTGTTTTAGTTACTATAGCCTTGTAGTATAGCTTGAAGTCTGATAAATTGATGCCTCCCAATTTGTTCTTTTTGGTTAATACTGCTTTTGCTATACGGGGTCTTCTCTGGTTCCATATGAAGCATAGAATTATTTTTTCTAGATCTGTGAAAAATGATGTTGATACTTTAATAGGGATTGCACTGAATCTGTAGATCACTTTGGGTAGTACAGATGTTTGAACAATGTTGATTCTGCTGACCCATGAGCATGGTATGGTTTTCCACTTGTTTACGTTTTCTGCTATTTCCTTCCTCCGTGTGTTGTAATTCTCCCTGTAGAGGTTTTTCACCTACTTAAATATATTCCTAGGTATTTTATTTCTTTGTTGCTATTATGAAGGGTACTGAGTCTTCAATTTGGTTCTCAGTTTGACTGTTGCTGGCATATAGGAATGCTACTGATTTCTGTACATTGATTTTGTAACCTGAGACTTTGCTGAATTTGTTCATCAATTCCAGCAGTCTCATGGCAGAATCTTTGGGGTTTTCTAGATATAAGATCATATTTCCAGCAAAGAGCAATAGATTTGACCTCTTCTGTCCTCATTTGGATGCCCTTGATTTCCTTCCCTTGTCTGATTGCTCTGGCTAGGACTTCCAGCACTATGTTGAATAGAAGTGGTGACAGAGGGCAACCTTGTCTGGTTCCAGTTCTAAGTGAGAATGCTTTCAACTTTTCCCTGTTCAGTATGATGGTGGCTGTGGGTTTATCACATATGGCTTTTATCATTTTGAGGTAAGTCCCATCTATGTCTATTTTATTAAGCATTCTTATAAAAGGGTGCTGAATTTTGTCGAATGCTTTTTCTGTGTCTATTGAGAGGACCATATGGTCTTTATTTTTACTTCTGTTTATGTGTTAAATTACATTTGTAGATTTACATATGTTGAACCATCCCTGCATCTCTGGGATGAAGCCCACTTAATTGTGATGGATTATTTTTTTGATAAGCAGCTGAATTCCATTTGTTAAGATTTTGTTGAGGATTTTTGAGATATACACTGAGCACTTGATAAATGGCAGATGTAGTGCTAAGTACTGAGTATTGAGGAGGAAGCATAATAAAAAATCTTTACCCACTAGGTGTCTGGTAAGACTGATGAATAAACAAGAAATTGAAAATTAATGAGATATGGGATGTAGTGTGGGATATGCAGGGTTGTGTGGACAAAGATACATGAATAAAATCTATATATTAGGAGAAAAGTTTGATGTACATATGGTAAGTTCAGATAGAAGTTGTGAGAACACAAATTTGTCTCAGACAGAGGTCAGAAACTAATGTTTAAAGAGAAAATATTAGCTAGGTTAAGTGAAGTAAGCTCATCAGAATATTAATCTCAACCAGAAAATATGAATTGATGTGTAGGCAAGTCAATCACAGGAGTGACAGGTGGAAAGTTTCATTTAATACTGTGATATGGTGATTACCAACTGATAAGAAAACAATGCAATAGACAATAAATCAGCATGACAGTATCCAGGTTATGGTGTTGAAAGTTTGGGCTCTTCATTTTAGTGGATAGTGGCAAGCGGAACAAAATGAATCCTAGAGATTTTTCAAAAGAAGAATCAGAAGACAAAGTGACATATTGGGTGTTTTGGATGCCAGAGAGAAAAATGAAAGATAATTCTACAATTTGAGTTCAGGGGCCTACAAATATAAGAGAGCTACTGCACATGGTTTTATCTGGAAAGGAAAGGTAGTTTGGGGAGCAAATTTCTAAATTCATTTGGAAAACACTGAATTTAACATTATATCCATAATTCAATTCAATCTATACAATTGTGAGTTGAGAATAAGCACAGGAAGAATGCATGCAGGAAACTAGGACTGAAGGTCTCATTTGGGAATTATATACATAGAGATCAGAAATGAAGCCATGAGTAAGCTCTAAGAACAGCAAAGGCTTGGGACAGAAGCTTGAGTGCCCTCCTATCTAAAGACTAGGAGAAGAAAAGGAAGTCATCAAAGGCATACAGAAAGCATGAGCCGAGGGAAAGGTGAATCTATGCAGAAAAAGCAGAAAAAAGATTCAAGAAGAAGGTATTCTCAAATATCAAATATCTAAGTGCAACCAAGGAACATAAGAGCTAAGGTACCATTACTGACTGTAGGGGCAAAAAGTTCACTGGTAGTACTTTGATAGTAGTTTCAGAAGTTCATGGGGCTGGAAGAAAGGGAAATCCTATTTCACATAGTTAAAATGGGATAAGTAGATATGAAGTAGAAACAATGGAAAAGTCTCTTTCTTCAAGATTTTGATGTAAATGGAAAGGTTAAAAAGGAGCTGGAAGAAATCAAGGGGGTGGGTTCTTTCTGTTTTAAAAATGCATATAACTTGAGTAAGTTTGGAAGCAACCTTTAAAGAAAATCAATTGGGCATCAAAGATATAAAGGTGAATAAATCATGATGATTACCTTCAAGGAGCTCACAAGCCCAATATACTTTCTCCAAAGAGCCTGAATGAAAATATGAGAGGATGAAGTTGAGGTAATATGAGACAGTTTTCAGCAAAATTAGGTTTGCAGCATCTATAAGCAGCAATATTTTCCCTAAGAATGAGAGGGAGAAAAATGGAAGATAGTTGGAGGTTTTATGAATAAAAGGGTTGTTGTGATGACAGGTATAATCATGATGAAACTCCAAAGAATTAATCTGTAATTGTCATACTCTTGTGCATTTTTCTTTCATCAGCATTCCATAGCCTGACAGAAAAAGCAGAGTCAGTAGGCAGTGGGGATAATAGATATATGAGGAATGATGTTTAGGGAATAAGCAGCATCTTTGAAGAGTAAAAAGAGCATGTAGTGATCTAAAGTTAGAGTACATAAATTAAGCAAAGTGCAACAATTCTAGTCCTATAATTCTAGTCCTTAAAGACTAATAATATAACAGGCTTGGTATCATTATTGCTAATTGACATCAATAACAAATATGGAAGATATGATTATGGCAGAAATTTTAATGGTTAATTTCTGGTATAAATCTGGTCTGTTATTTAACCAGAGAACTTGGGAAAAACAAAAATATCTTTCAATTCTGCTTAAGAGGCCATACCTATTATTCTTGAAGTATGTCTTATTTCTCACAAGGCAACAGACTCCATGGCTAAAAATAAATAGAAGTTGTTTAACCAAGGCTCAAAAGTCTAAAATGGTACTTGATACCACCTTTTGGCATTTGTCCCAGGGTCCTTCTGGAGGAAGGCCATAGCCAGAATCCTCCACATCAAGATCAGATGTGAGAAGAATTCTCCTACTAACAGGATTTCCAAGTATTGAAGGGCAGAATGATTCTATCAGCCTGGTTCATTCACTTTCGTTCCAACCAAACTAAACTGCACACAAAGCTGTACTCTGTGGGAAGAAGAAATGAAGAATCTGGAGGGCAGAAGATATAGCTCTCTTAGACATGTTTGGTGGCAAAGAGCAAAAGCACATAAAAAATAAGTTAAAATTAAAAATAGATGTTCTTATAGGTGTACAATAGTCAATCACACTTTTATTTATGATCAAGAAATGAAAGGAGGTAGATATCATAGCAACTGAGTCAGGAACCTGAAAATTCAGTGGTGGAAATTTTTTTATCTCTCTCTCAGAATTATCTTCTATTTCTGCTCCTTACTGCATATCTCCTCCAAACTTGTTTATCTTTCTGATGGCCAGTTTTCCTGCTATCCCTGAATATGGTTAGTCATGAGTAGAGAACCAGCTCCCAACTAATTCACATTCCCTATGTCCAAACTCCCTGTAGCTAGGAGAGACCATCTAATTGGCTTCCAGAGTTGTGAATAGAGAGTGTCTTCAAGAAGGCCGTTGGTTAAGGAAAACATTTTGCATCCCTAGCAGCATGGTCTAGAACTTTAGAAAGAATATATAGAATCCAGAGCAAGTCTAAATAGAGCAACTAACTCCAGGTGTTTTATGTAAAAACATTCTTGAACAGATAGTCCACAGAACATCAACCAAAAATTTTTCATATGTAAGTTATGTTTTATGCTGTGCTAGAAAAACAAACTTAGAATATGGGAAGTGATCTATCCTTTATTTCTCTGAGTTGTGATGTAAAAGTCATGAGAATAAGCTGGGAATGGGTAAAGTTGCAAACTGAGTGCACATTCTTTATGGAATTAGCTATCAATCTACTTTTTTGAGGATTCTAATTTTATATTTTCCAATCAAGCATCATCATTACACATTTTAAGAAAACATAGATCAAGTCATTTTGGCTTTCAAGTGTGGCACATTAAAATTATGGATAATACTGGTTACTCATCTATAGAAGAAACCAACAGAATATAATATAGACTCGGGTACTTCAGGCTTCTTCCTACATTGGGACTGCATTACTTTATGAATTGACAACCTGCATCTATATTTCTAAGCTCCTACCTAAATCAGACTCAGATTCATCTCTCTTCAAAGAGGGTATGACTTATTCTATAAAACTCATCTGTACTTAAAAAAATAAAATAAACTGCCGCCGCCACCACCACCGGCCCTGCCTTCTCAATTCTGATCCAAGCAAGGATCAGAAATTTAAATTGGATCCTCATACTTGAGTCAGATCTTTATAGGAACACAGCAAGACAGGAAACTTGTCCTGTATGAATCACATCTTCAGCAATTGTGTTAACCTGTAAAGATGACAAAAAATGATTTCGTGTAATGCATTGAAATTACAGGTCAAATCCCTTTACCAACTTATTTCAGAGAAAGGTATTTTATCTTTAAATACCCTTGCTTTGTATAGAATATTGCTCCATGCAAGAAACTCATTAGCTATGGCAGGAAATCTTTTTATCACATGAACATCGGAGATGTAACAGACTTGTTATAAATTTATAAACCTATGTTGTGGATTGAATTGTGTATCTCCCAAATTCATATGTTGAAGCCCTAACCCTCAGTGGGACTGTATTTGGAGCTAGGGCTTTTAGGAGAAAAGGTTAAATCGTCATAGAGGTAGGGTCCTAATCCTATAAGATCAGTGGCCTTAGAAAAGGAAGAAGACAGTCTATGGCCATACCACCCTGAACATTCCTGATCTCATCTGATCTCAGAAGCTAAGCAGGGTTGGGCCTGGTTAGTACTTGGATGGGAGAAAAGGAGAACGAGAGATATCTTCCTCCAAACACACATACTGAGGAAAGACCGTGTGAGTGCACAACCAGCAGGCAATTGTCTGCAAGCCAAAAAGAGGGCCTTCACCAGAACCTGACCAGGCTGGTACCCCTGGTTTCAGACTTCCAGCCTTCAGAACTATGAGAAAATAAATTTCTATTGTTTAAACCACTTAGTTCATGGTATTTTATCATGGCAGCCCAAGCCAACTAATATACAATATAACCTCAGTTGCTTCAAAATCACAAAATTTGATGCTAATAACAAAATAAGAGATCCTTAAGCATAAAAAATTGTGGACTTGCAAATTCTATGATAGCCTTTAATTAACTAATCAATTTATCAGTTATAAATATGTGTTGCATTTGGCTACTTTGTGGAGTTATTTTATTTTCTTATAGTTGCATAATAAATGCTAAAATATAGCTCTAAATATAATTAGATCTTGAACTGACACTTTATGAAAATAATTTTGATTTATGAGAAAATCTGATAGCTCTTAACTTGAGATAACCAAATTAATCATAAATTTATTTTATTATGGAATGATTAAGCATGAGGATGAAGACATCATTACATTATTAATTTATATACTACAAAGATGCAATTTATGTTTGTGATTTTCTAATTTACAAGTTCCAAATACCAATAAAGCCTGCTGCTAATTTGGGTCTCTGGTTTAGCACTTCAGTTGCCTCATTTTACGTAATGCCACCTAACTTAATTCAGAGGAGAATTTCTAAATATAAATAGAGAAGGTGATTTAAGAAATTTAATTAGTGATCCTCCCACACTACTGATTAAGTATGACTTTGGATCATTGATTTTCAAAAAAAATTTTTTTTCTCTAAAAATTCCATGAGCTAAAGTGATTATTTAATATCACATTCCTGTATGCTGTATACTTTGTTTTTTAAAACAAGTCAGGTCTACCTCTGCTATTTAATGGAGGCATCTCAGCTATATCAGCAGTTTTGAAATGGGAAATTTCTTTCCAAGAATGTGTGGTATTTCATTGAAGACTTACAATGTTACAAGTCTGGTGGGAGGTGAAGAGAAAATAAAATATATTTATATTATTTGTGATATTGAGGAGATGCGTTTTCATATTTTTCTGAGCTAAAAGTATGAGCTTTAGGTATGCAGCAACTAATTTATTCTTAATTCCTTTTATTTAAAAGAAATGCATTGAGCTTATAAATGTTGAAAAATAGTTACCCAAAGGGCATGTTAAGATATGGCACGTTATAGTGGTTACCCCATATTGTCCTTCAAAAGATAAAAAGAAGAATACACCATATTCCTCTTTTTCTAAATTTAACAGAATATTTACTGAGTAGTACCTACTAAGAGTTAGGTTATATGCCAGGAATTAGAGAGTCAATGATGTCTAAAAACAGACTTTGTTTTTATTCCTACAGAGCTTAGGATCTAGTGGGGGAGAATGCCACTAATACAGTAATCACATAAATCAATGTAAAATTACATTGCAGTAACATGCTGTAAAAGTATTGTTCTAAGAGTGCACTGTTCTAAGAGAAAAGCATTGAAATACCCTGAAATAGAAAAGACCTGGAAGACGGAACTTCTCAGAGCTGCGGAAATGAGAGAGGGAGCTTGGTGAAAGATAATAGTCAGCAGTTTACTTTTACCCTGAAAGTAATGAAAAACCTTAGAAGAGTTTTAAGTAAATGGGGATGGAGGATTGGAGTAATTACATTTGTGTTTTCAAAATATGTCCAGTCTAGTGGAAGAAAGATTGGCTTCAGGCAGACCAGTCGGAAGGTTATTCTGCAAATCCGAAGGAGAGCTTTTATTGCAAATATTGGAGTATTGCTGAAGAAGACAAGGAGAAGCAGAGGGAAAATCAACAGAATTTGGTAGTGGACTGGATATGTAGAAATCGTAAAAGTATATTTTGCTCCCATAAGAGATTATAACATTAACATAAGGTAGAGGAAGCAAAACACCTACTTCGGTTATGGTATGGAAACTTCTCCAGCTTTCGTACTAATGAGGTGAACATTCTACAATGTGGATAAAACATTCTTCAACGTTGATATTTCTAAACCTGTCAGAACTACAAATATAAATATCCTTTTTCTGGCTAACTATGGTGCTGCTTTGGTGGTCTACAGGAGTTCCAGTATGTGGTATTCACGTGTAATTTTTCTGTCTGAATTTTCATTTAAGTCTATTTCTGCAGAAGTCCTCTTACATCCTAGATGAAAATAATCCCAAATTTGAAGGGCATTGCTTAGGGCTTATCATTTATAAGGAGACTGACACTTCACCAGGGGAACACTATCCTTAAATGCTTAGGGTTTTAGGCTGCTAGGCAATCCAGCAAAATAGCCCAGAAGCTCTTAAAAAAATAGATTGTGTACACCAACCTCTTCAAATGGGCATTATATCCAAAAATGACTTGAAATCCATATATATTTTCTAGAAAGCTATTTCTAACTCCTTTTACAACCCTTCTTGGGCCACGATGAGGAGGTCCAATGTGAGATGAGAATCTACTCACAAACATCAAGAAGGTAACATGATCAGTAGTAACTTTCAGAAAATTTGAAATTATATTCTCTTTTTAATAGAATAACTGCTACCTAAATAATTTAATACATGATCTCAACTGTTCATATCACCCAAATTATCTGTTTTTCCTAAAAGTCAAGTATACACCTTCAACAATGTTTGTATGAATGGTCTGAATACTAAAGAACCAACCATGAATTCACAAAGATGAATTCTTCTATTCACTTTGAGGTTGTTCAGTTTGACTTTTCCTCTCAAGACAAAGCCTCCTACAAAAATCAAAGGAAGTAATAAAACTGTCAGATGTCAAATTGTTTTTTCTTGTCAACCTATTCCCCTGTGTCCTTTTTCCTGAATTTTGATTTCTTCTAAAGAAGTTGTTTTGAAATTTAAATTCAAAACAGCAACACTAAAATCTTATTGCAAGGTCCTCAACTATCGGCATATAAATATGTGTATACATGCACAGATAAGTATATACTTAATGTACAAATATTTTTCATTTCTTCCTTTTAAAAGAACAAGGTGTGTGCAATTCCATTTATCCCAATTTTTTTAATACTTGTGTCTTCTTCTAAGAACGCCTACTTCCTGACAATGCTGTTGAAAGTGTCACCCCCCAATATGACAGTTTTATTATTTTATCCATAGTCTGTGGGTTAGAGAAATTCAACATACTCTAAGTTTAAACAAACTTCAGCTTGGAAACCTTAAGAGAAAATGTCATTTAACAGTAAAAGAATTTAAATCAAAGATCTTAGGCAAAATATAAAATCAGAAGAGAGGCAAAGAATATTGACATTGAAAACCTAACACCCCCTCTGCTTTTATATCAACTTTATTCCCCTATTTTGAATTGTACATGCACTTATACGTGCTCTGACTTTCCTTTTGCAGGTTTTTCCCTTTAGTTTTTTCTTCAGTAATGCTTGAATTATTTTATTTATTTTCATGTTAATCTTTGCTTGTTAAATAAAAATAGAATACATATCTTTCTTTTATAAAAGTAGTATTTGTTCATTATATACATGTGAAATATTGGGGCAGGTAGTAGAAAAAAGCCATCTATTGTTCCAGCACTTAAAGATAACCACCGACAACCCTTTTATTTTTACAAATCTTAGAATGATGAAGCCAAGAAATCATTTCAAATATACCATCTCTTACTATAAAGACCAAAAAAAGGAAATCTTACAACCACACCCATGCATTTTAGAGACAATAACCTTGAACAGGAAAATAAGAATTTTAGAACTGATTATCACTCATATTACCAATGAAGAAACAAATTCAGAATTATTAAGTGACTTGGGAAGGTAAAACAGTTTGCACTGGAATGAGAAATGGATGATAGTTCCCTGCATGGTTTCTCTGTCATTTTCCAATAACCATAAGGCATGGAGTGTTTCTATGCTTGACCAAAGTACGGAATTGTCTGAACAAATTGTCTGTGATATAGGCTCCTGGGTCCCCTGATTATTCAATGAATCAGAGATTCTCAAGGAGAAACCCTCATTTCTTTTTTCAAAGGTTGCAAAGCATTGCTGATGACCAGCAAGTTTTACAAACCGCTGGTATAGACCAACTCTTCCTTATTGCATAACTCACATTATTCTTTGCTTTCCTTCTTTCTGTCCTCTGTTCCATTTATATTCAATAAAGGAATATTTTCAGGAAACCTGCTAGCTGCAAAGGCAGATACAAAGAAAATTAAGAAATAGACCTTGACCTTAAGGGTTGGGCAGTAGAGCATAGTGAGGAAAGGAAAGAAGAGTAGACACCATATGAACTAGTTATTACAAGTTATGTGCCATAATACAGATGTGAAGTGCTATGTGAATGCTGCAAGTTGAATTTTATCTCCCCCCAAAAATATCTTGAAGTCCTAACCCCCAATACCTGTAAATGTGACTTTATTTGGAGATGGGTTTTGCAGATGTAATCAAGGTAAAATGAGGCAATAAAGGGTTAGGGTGGGCCTTCAATCTGATGACTAGTCTCCTTACAAGGAGAGAGGGTTAAAGAAATACAGACAGAGGGAAGAAGACCATGTGAAGACAGAGGCAAAAATTGGAGAGATTTACCTACAAGCCAAAGAACCACAAAAATGCTGACAAGCACTAAAATCTAGGAAGAGGACAGGAGGGATTCTAGAGCCTTCAGAAGGAGCACGGCCCTGTGACATTTTGACTTCAGTCTTCTAGCCTCCAGAACTCAACAGAGTAAATTTCTATTGTTCTAAACCACCCAGTTTGTGGTAACTTACTAAAGCAAGAAACTAAAATAGTATCCCTTAGATGACTTCATTTTGAAGGAAAAAAGAGATTGGAATGGTCAGTGAAATACATGAACACTGGATAAATTGAACTGTTTTACATTTTGTATTTGTGACAGCCAAGTCCTCTGGGAAAAATAAATTATATTAAATCTGTGCTTATCTTTGCCTGTTTTTCATCAACATGAAATAAATAAAACACAGAAGTATAAATTAGTAAAAAAAATATTTTAAAATTTAGTGAATACATACAAAATACTTGAAAAATAAAGATTTTTTTTTTTTTTTTGGAGACAGAGTCTCGCTTTGTTGCCCGGGCTAGAGTGAGTGCTGTGGCATCAGCCTAGCTCACAGCAACCTCAAACTCCTGGGCTTAAGCGATCCTACTGCCTCAGCCTCCCGAGTAGCTGGGACTACAGGCATGCGCCACCATGCCCGGCTAACTTTTTTCTATATATATTTTAGATGGCCAGCTAATTTCTTTCTATTTTTAGTAGAGATGGGGTCTCGCTCTTGCTCAGGCTGGTCTCGAACTCCTGAGCTCAAACAATCCACCCGCCTCGGCCTCCCAGAGTGCTAGGATTACAGGCGTGAGCCACCGCGCCCGGCCGAAGATTTTTTTTTTACTATATACAATAAGAGACCCAAATAGTTTTATTTGTTAGTGATACAGAATACTATTCTCAATTATGTTACAGAAATTACTCTGTCCCATACATAGAGTATGTTTTCTTTGCAGAATTTTTAGAGATATTTAATCCCTAACAGTGAAAAATAACAATAGAAGACTATGTGTTCTGTATCATGCTGACCTAAATCACACAGCAACTAAGTGTTGAGATCAAAAGAGAGAGAATAGTCTAGCACAAACAAAATGTAAGAAGAATGGTGCCAATTAATAAGATGGAAGAACTAAGAAGTAGACATGTTTTCAAAAAGAGGAGTCCAACTCTAGAAATGAAACCTTTTAACCAAGTTAAGAAGACATAGGCTACAGTCACATACCTATCTATCACCTAAATTAAATATTACTTCTGGGCTCTTAGCCATGAATCTCTCATCTGAGGTAATGAAAGTGGAACAAGTGGTAAGGAAGATTCATTAAGAAGATACTAATTGCAACTAGAAGGAAACTGAATTCAGATTCAGTTGCCCCAGTTTGTAGCAAGCAAACTAACCCTTTACACAGGCAAACAGAAACCTGTGTTCAGTGTCTATCTTATTTATTTTGTTTTGTTTCACTTTTCAACCAGATACTAAACTTATCAATAAAGTGTAACCAGATTAATAAGCTATGGATGGCAAATTTTATACATGGAAATATGGAAAAGTTATCTATTATTATTATACATACATATTGATAACAGTAGGGGCTGTTACTGCATTTTCTAACACAATTTTTCTGCCTTCCTTATTTCCTCAGATGTACTCCATTCGATGATAATGACAATGGTAACCAACATGGATTGGTCATTATCACCATTATAAGCTAGTTCATGTTGTGCTCTTGCTATAAACCAAACATTACACTTTAATCTCCTTACATCTACTCTCTATTTTATCTCCTTATTGATAATAGTAATTAAATAGATATTCTTATGCCAGCATTACCCATGGAGAAACTGAAGTTCAGGGAGCTTAAGTGAATTGCCCTAACATCCCTGAGTGGTAAATGACAGAGTTTGAAATCAAATCCAGGTCTGCCTAACACAACAGCTCATATTATTAACCTCTAACTTACACAGTCTCCCTTTCCCCTCATTTCTTGCCTCCTCTTTTGAAATTGGCCCAGTAGCAAGGCCTACGATATTCCATAGTCTAGACTGGTGGAATGTCAAAAATGGAGGAGAAATCGCTTCTGGGGCTTTGCTGAACCACTCACTGGGTTCCCTCCATGTCCTGGGTGGCAGGAGCCATCAGAATCTTGGGCCTAGACAGTCTTTTCTAACATTACCAAATGGGTGAGAAAGTGGGATGAAACAGAATCTCTCATGAAGTCCTCGACCACCTGCAATTGAAGAATTTGGCTTGCTACTACCCCAGGTTCTAACTCTGAATGACCATACTTTGAATGGATAAAGGTGTGTAGTAATAGAAAAACGGCTTTCAAACTCAAAAGGGGTGAAAACTCAACCAGTTAATGGAAAGAGAAAAATCAGAGATAAATTAGGGAGCCACTAATAAGAGGCCCAATTTGATTCCTACCCCCACCATTAAAAATGTGTTTTACATGCATGTAAAGGGGGAGGGATAGATATATAGAAATCTCCATAGGATTACTGCTGACTTATGTGTGATAGAAAATGACGGGTGTGATCTAGACAATTTGCAGCTTAGATAGATCATTCCTTCTGCCCTTACCATCCATCTATCAAAAAGTGCCATCCCAGAAGGAAAGTGGAGAAAGAATTCAATGAATAGCCTATATTTTATTAATTTTAATTTCTCCATGCAAGCATTCCTATTTGTTTTAGAAAAAAGATACAGAGAACATCAAAAAGAAGATAATTTTTGAAGCCATCCATAATAACAGAGATGGCTATTTTAACATTATAATAGCTTTTTTTCTATTCTATTCATTTGTATCTAATATAGACAATGTATTTATAACTGGCTAATATATCTCTACAACAACTACATATCTATATATCATATGCCTAACTATAAATAATAAATTTGTTTTTATCAGAGTTATATATACCACAGTTTTCTGTAACCTCCTTTTCCTCTCTTAGCAACCTACTAAACATTTTCTATATCAAAAAAATAAATTTTCATAATTTTAATTATGACAATTTATTTGACACATCAGTATTAACATCTTTGGAATATTATAAGAAATTTTAATTATTTCATTTTTACTATTATAAATAATGTTGTGATGAATATGTTTATAATTTGATTAATTCTTTGGGGCAGATTTCTAGATTTGGATTCTGGTTCAAAGAGTATGTCATCTTTTGATACATGTTGCTTTCTGGAAATGTTGTACTAGCTTACTCCCACATGCTATATATTATGTCCATTTTCCAACACCCTCGCCCACACTAGTCCTGGTTAGTGGCATATTTTAAAACTATTTTATGGCATGATACTTATGTGTAGGAAGGAAACTCTACTATTAAGTGTTAATGTTGAGATTATTCCCTGCTTTAGTAAAACAATGAAACAAGTTATTCACTGACTGATAACAAATAGATTTAGTGAATATTAATAATCAACAGTAGATCATATTAATGATGGGAATATTAACTATGGTAGATTACCATAAATGTTTGTTCTCTCAACATACTCTTGGATGATAGTTTCCAACAGCATCAGAAACTTCAGTTTTAATGACTTGAATGACATTCATTAACTTTCCCATTATTAGCACAAAATAAACCAGCATCATTTTATAGCCAAAAAAATAATGTGCATCACAGTTCCTCTTTTATGAGTCATCAAATACAACCTACCTGTGACAAGTTTCATGAGCCATTAGAAGGGATTTTCCATCCTCTGCAGTGGATCGCTGACAAAAAAAAAAAAAAGTGTACAAATTAGTTTTATTTTCCCAAAAAAGGGATTATATTTAAGGTGGGTTGTATTTGAGTCTTATGAAAAATCTGTCTTTGCTTCCCTTTCACACATATGGACTCATTTCCATGACTGAAAGGCAAGCCATATATTTTACCTCCAACTTTAAAAAGTAAAAGAAAAAACCCATCCCACACATTATGCCAAGTGTAGTTATTAAGTGTTTATCAGTTGCGCAAGGGCAGTAAAAGAGTGAAATACTCTGTATAGTACATAGACAAAACTCTAACCCCATCTCAGTGTCCCTACATGTGCACAGACATTGCATATTCGGCTTCAGGTTCACGTAAGCAAAGGTACATTGGTGGCAACATGCCCTTTGCCTAATTTGGCTTCGAGTCCCTGCCGTGAGATTATCAACATTTTAGAACAAAATGATTCTATTTTAAGAATTCTAAATAGCACTTTATTTTGTTTAAGATTCCGTTTATAGTGGCAGTTGGAACAGTTTTGCCTCAACTGTTAAGAAAAGTTAAAATCTTCAAACAGTACAACAATGCCAAGAAAAAGAATTCAAAGTACGAAGCTAAATGGAGGTTCTACCTCCCTGAACCAGCGTCATTTCTTATATGTTGCTCACATTAATTCTGATTAGAATCTAGTTTAGGATTGCTTAAACCTGGAAAAATGAATGATGTGTATATCATTTCTGGAAATTTCCTTCTTTCCTTTCATTCTTTTTTACCATAAGAATTAAATATTTAGAGCTTTCCTTTTTTTCTAAAATGGTGTTTCAAAATTTTAGGTTGCACAAGATATATCCAGACCCCTACTTTTATGCTGGCAGAACTTTGAGCTAGAATAACACCCTAAATCCTATAATCCATGAGCCCTCCCCAGGGAAATATCAGGTAAGTTTCCTCTTGGACATTTCTCCCTTTTACAATTAGTTCATAGTAAATACATTAGAACCTACTGACAATGACTGAGGCTGATGTGAAATAACAAGATAATATATCACACATATCATTGTTGTGCAATGTTAGCATTAACTGTCTACTTATTTGGACAATTGGGCAGATGAGTGGATGCAGCCAACCATCAGGATCATTATAGCAATCAGTGTCATTCCAAGCAACCCTTAGAGTAGAAATATCATTGGACCTAAATTAAAACAAACAAACAAAAAAAGTCTTGGTTTCAATTCCAGAATTTACTAACTGTGCAATACTCGGCTAATTCCTGAGCCTATCATAAAGGGTGCACAATAATTATTTCTTAAATGGGTGACCAATTCCAAGTAATTCAAGAATTGATAAAATTTTCATTCTATTCTACTGCAGATGAACGGCCAAAAGATAATTTTATTCTTTCTAAAGTATTGGCATGATTTTTTTTTTTAAAAAAAACTTTAAATGTGGATGCCTATCTACTGAATGTTTCAGAAAATTCATGCCTGATATTAAATTGTTTTCCCATCACTTCATCTATGCCAAACTACTAAAGAAGAACCAAAAGGAAAATAATTGGACCTGATTTTTACTATATGAACCCATACATATTGCTTTCTGCTTCCTAATTAAGTGCCTAAGCAGTGAATGTCTTTATGATCCTTTATTCCTTGAGAGACACCATAACATTAAGTATAGTTAGTGTACCTTACACATCCTCCTCTACATGAAGACATGGAGCAGTTTCTGGAAACATGTGACCTTACTTAGGCTAGAGGAAGCACGTGGTGTTGAAAACTTACATTTGCACATACTTTTCATTGTGATATCCCCCCAAAGAATATCTAAGCAGATGTATCTTTCAAGTCTATGGCAAGTCACCTACATCAGCTCGCTCAAAACCCATTTCAAACCATTTTATCTTGCCTCCTTCTATGTTATCATCCCAGGTTTCCCCAAACCCAGGGTGACTCAGCTATCGTCAACGAAGTATAGGTGTGAGATTGCTGGGCAACCTTTTCCTTTTTCTCCATTAACTTGGAGTAAATTGCTGAAGAAAGAACAGCCATCTTTTAGCCGAAAGGACAAAAACACACCATAATTGAGGTGTGTTGAGTTAGCCAGAGTTCTTGGTGGTGTTATTGTGCTATGTACATTGCTCAGTTGTTTTCTAATGACAAACATAAAACCCTTACTTCTTTAAACTACTAAAGAAGAGATTTCTGTGCTTGCATTTGAATGCATCATAGTCTAAGGTCTGACATCAAGTACCCCCTTAGATGGCTTCTTTGATGTCCAAAGTCAGATACAGACACTTTTATTGTCTTCTGTTCCTACATAACATTTTGCATACCACTTTCCAATGAAAACAGAAATGTTGGCATGGAAGTATAAACCAGAAGTGTACAAATTAAAGGATATAGCTTGATGGAGCTATTACTAATACAAAGTGAGCACAGACCAAGTGAGGAAATAGAATATTCTGAAACCCTGAATGCCCTCTTGTGTAGCTCATAGTCACTACCCTTCCTTTTCCCCAAAAGTAACAACTTCAGCCACCAGTCTTTCCTGTTTTTTGAATTTATATAAATATTATCACACAGTATGTATTCTTTCTGGAGTCTTTACAAAAGTAATATATTCGCTCAATTTATCCTGTCGGCTTTGTGTAGCAGTATTTCATTAATTTTACTTGTTGTTTGATATTCTATTGTATAAATATACCACAATTTATTTATCAAATTTACTGTTGATTGATATTGGACTGTTTCCAGACCTTGGTAATTAAGAATAATACTTCTATAAACACTCTCGTGCATGGCTCTTAGTGCACATATGTACAGGTTTCTGTTAGGTTTATACATAGGAGTGGAATTACTGAGTCATAGGGTATGCGTTTGTTTAACAGTATTATCAAACACTTTTACAAAGTGCTTATACAAATCAGGCTCCTACCAGCAGTGTGTGAGAATTCCAGCAGCTCTGCATGTAGAACAGTATTTGGTATTTCAGCCAATTTTATTTTAGCCATTCTTACGGGTATAAAGTAAAATTTCACTGCTGCTTAACTTTGTATTTTCCTGGTAATGAAAAGAGGCAAAATAATTCGTATGTATATTGACAATTTGGAGAGCCTATTTTGTGAAGTTATTGCTGAAGTCTTTTTCACATTTAAAATTTTTAAATTGATCTGTCTGCCTTTTTTCTTATTGATCTGGAGAAATCATTACATGGTCTAGATATAAACACTTTTCAGTTATATGTAATATAAATAATTTCTCCCACTCTGTGGCCTACCTTTTCACTTTCTTAACAGTGATTTTCTTTGTAATGTAGTCTAGTTTTTTTAATGCTTCTTTATAGTTATTAAAGTGTTTATATTCTACTTAATATTTTTTCTACTTCCGTATCTTATCTTCTGGTAGCCCTATTGTTTAGCCTTTTATATTTAGATTACAACACCCCTGAATTGATGTTTATGTATGCTGTGAGGTGAAGTCATGATTCATTTTCTGAATTATGAATATACACATAGCATTGTTTCTTTCTTAATGGTACAGTATGTGGTGTCTTAGGTTGAATGAAATATGGTAATATTCTAAATTAACCATGTTATTTGCAATGACAGAATACAGCCTAGATACTAAAATTAATAAAATGTTTGTGATAGAGATCATAGAAGCTGATAGCTTTTAAAAAGCAAAGATGATTTAACTTTTAAAATAGAAGAGGATAAGAAATGACTTCAAAGAGTTAGAATAATGTAATAAATTAGATATATTAACATAAATTTATGAGTTTCAATAAATGTTACCAGCTCTATGATCTAATCTACCATACGCTCCTAGAACACAAAATGTTGGTCCCTAATACCGTTGTTCACTACATTAGTGGAGTCCATGTTTTGGAAAGAGAAAATCAAGTTACACCTGGAATATCTTGATGGTAGATAGCAAGCCTGCTCTTAAAGATATCTAATAATGTTAAAGAGAACTATGGTCCCAAGTAAAAGGAAAAAAATAAAAATAATAATTAGAGTTTACTGGAGAGAGTTGAGCCTTTGAACTGCCATGGGCCCATGATATTACTCAAAAGACAAATTATATAAATTATGCTAATGTAAAGTCATAAGAGTTGTAAATATTTTAATGTACTAAATTGATAAACTCAAGTTATTTGAATACTATCTTGAAGTTTTTATAGGTGCCTAAGTTGACTATCACAAATGTTAACATATATTATACATATTGTATATTACATAACATACAAATGTTAACATCCATATTCAGAATTATCCCAAATATGTTTATATTTTTGTCAATGGTGGTCAAAACTTCCTTAAAATAAATTGGTTGTCCAGCAATTTAACAGACTAGAAAGGAAAAAAAAAAGACAAGGAAAAATCTTTTTGAACATTATGTAAAGCAGAGGGTTTCAAAAATGTAGTCCCCCAACTAAAAGCATCGGCATCACTTAAGAATTTGTTAAAAACACAAATTCTCAGCCCTTTCCTAGACCTACTGAAGCAGCACCTTTGGAGGTAACATTCAGCAATCTGTATTTTTCAAACTCTCCCAGTGGTTCCAATGTGTATTACTATTTGAGAACTACTGATCTAATGGAACTATTTAAATTACTGTATCTGTCTGAGCTTTAAAGCTAAATTTTGTTGGATATTTAACACTGACCCCTATATCTATCAGAGAGACTTCACTAATTATAGACCAAATAAAGAATCTATATTTTCTCTGTACTACTAAGTTAGGGCTAGTCATTCTGAGACCCCATTAGATGCCAAAATGCTAAAGCATAAATTTGAATCTAGATATGTCTGAATATAAGACTGAACTGCATATTATACCATTCTTTTTCTTTCTTAAAAGTTATTATAACTTTCTACGAAGAAAATACTAAAGAAAGTAGTATGTATGATACGAGATATAAAGAAACTGAGATGCACCAAGGTTAAATATATTATTGTCCAAAGCCACATAGCAAGCAAGGACAGAATCAGGAGTCACAACTCTAAGTCTTCCTGGATTCAGAGCCCATTTTCTTTCCACCAGTACACTGGTTCTTCAGTATCATATACTTCTAATATGTATACCACATGTGTTCAACAAAAGTTTATTGGGTGAATGGTGAGTGAAAGAAGGGCCTGAATTTCCTTGTCACTGCATTTTCAGTGGTTGCTACTAAGAACAAGCATGCTCTCCGAGAACAGTTTCCAAAGAGCTTCCAGAAGCTGAGAATATACTCAGGCCGACATCATGGTCCACTTAACAGGGAAGGCAAGTAAAATGTTGCCGTCATTGACAAGAATGGTGTCGTTAAAATGTTTGGATCCTTACGAGAGAAACATTTCAGTCACACTATAATCTCAGGCTATGTGTTTCTTCAGTGCTCCTCGAAAACACTTAAAACACAGAAGATGTTGTAATAAAAGAACGTTTATAACTTTTCCAATGAAAAATATGAATTTTAACACCTTACGAAGTATATTATACTACTGTGAAGTGTTCATGGTGCATTTCATTTAACTTACCTTCCAGATAACTCAATTTAATTTTAAAATCATTTTAAAATTACATGAAATGACATAAGGAGATAAATGCAATAGTTGCTAATGTTTCTTGGAGGAGTCATGGGGCAAGGGAGAGAAAAAACAGATTAAAACGCTGCAGACCATTTGTTATTTGAATAGCAGCAGGAATGGAAAACACATAGGGGTAACATTTTAAAGCTGTGTGTGGGAGGCACTTGCACAAAATATTTTGTCAACAGGATTTCTGCATACACCTCTCACACACTGCTTAGGAAATTTACCCCAGAATAGAGATTCTCAACTTTTGTTTTTGCCTTTGCAAGCTGTCTAGCCTATGTAATTAACGCCCACCAGCAAAACAGTATTCAGGTGCTGACAAAATTGATAGGTCCCCAGCCTTTGCCATAGAGGGACAGAGCTAGGCATTTTCATTTCACTCACCTGCAGTTGTGAAAAATCATCTCTCTCATCTGCATCCTAGAGCAATCTCCACCACTAGTCTCTCACTAGGTTTCTCTGCCAGCTCTAAATGACATTTCCCCTCTATTTTGCTGGTACATATTCACTCTCTCCAAGCATATTTATTAATATTTAATCAAATGCATGCTAACATCTTGAACCTCTATTCATGGTAATAATAAAAAATTATGTTAAAGTTCTCTAAAAGAGCACATTGTAAGGCTGAATCTGTTGTGAGGTGCTAAGAGTCACTTATTTTCTCTTTATTTATTTATAAGTATGTTACCTGAATGTCCCAAGGCATTTACTATGTGTACTTTTCAGATCCTGCTAACATTTGGACCCAAATTTGCAGATTGATTAACTCAAATCTGATTATGTAAGATTCAAAGCTTCTGGGCCACAGCACAACCAAACCCTCCCGGCAAAGTCTGTTTCAATTATTTCAGGGCATATGCAGAAAGTATCTCACCTGTCCTCTAGAAAAATTGTACCCATGATGCCATACCACTGGGTATGATCTCTACACTCAAGGGGGCACTTTGGCTTTTAAACTGCTGATGGTGCCTCCATAAAATTGCAGAACGCTGCCTGGGGTGTCTCCTCTAATACAGGGAAAGGTACAAAATTCTTGTTCAGCATTATTCTTTCCTTCCATCTTTACTAAAACTTGCAGGTAACCCAATCCATCACACAAAATGGGGATAATACTACTTCCCAATCTCTATGTCATAGACTGTCTCTGAGATTCCAAATCAGCACTGCTTCCCCAAAATCTCCTAACAACCCTTTGTATATAGCACCTTCATCTTCTATATCCAACTTATATTTTTCTCATCATCCAAATTTAGGCTCTTTCGTCAATATGGGAAGAAAATGACTTCCATTATTCCAGGCCCTCATTAACAAAATTTTTCTTCAAAAGTCATTTCCACTGCACACAGAAATAAACTTGAGATATGGTTTATCAAATTATTTAACATCCAAACTAAGACATTTTTAAGTGAAAAAGATAATTATATTGGGACCATTGGCATAAACCAGAATTAACCCGGGAAGACGAGAATAGATGGTCACCCTACCTCTGAATTGCTGACTCTGTTTCCAATCTCTGCTTAACCTAGACAGGGATGACACCCTGCTACAAATATATTAATTTGTTAGGGCAATGGCATTTGTTGACTATGCATACTATCATAACCTCTAGGTTAGAAGGTAAATGAGCAATTTATTGCTTCTATTTTGATAGACTATATAATCTAGTAGAGGAATACACAATTTTTTAAAAAAATCAATAAAAACAATAATAGCTACTTATGATAATAAATGGATAAGGTAATAATAAATGGTTATATAGTGTAAGTGCTATGGGAACACAGACAAGAAGTTAACTTATTGGCCAATTTTCATAAATTTTGTGTGTGTGTGTGTGTGTGTGTGTGTATGTGTATGGGGGGAAGGACTACTGACGTGCACTTTCTTAGGGTGGAGAGGTGGTTCTTGGGTGATTGATGAAAAGTAATAAGGATCTAAGGTTAGAGGCTTTAAGAAAAAATTAGGAATTTATACAATTTAGACATGGCTGGAAGAAAGAGTAAATACAGAAGAATAGCAAATGACAGCAGGGTTCTAATAATGAAGTTTTTTTGTAAGTTAAGTGTCCTGAAGACCATGGGGAACCATTACAAAGTTTTAAGTTTGATCAGTATTGACCCATGAGAAAACACAGTAGTGAAAGATTGAGTGAAGACTCTTACTAAAGTTCTAACACTCTCCTGAAATCCCACACCCTCACATGCACACACCTACAAAGAAATACACATATGAGTATGGCTGGTTCATGTTAGAGCAGGAATGGGCAAAGTTTTTCTTTGAAGGACCAGATAGTAAAAACTTCAGGCATCGTGAGCCATATGGTCTCTATTGAAACTTAATTCTTCTCTTGTATCATATCTAAACAAATGGACGTGCCTGTGTTCTAATACAACTTTACAAAAAGAGACTGGGGAATAGAGTTGGCCTGCATGTTGTAGGTTGCCCACCCCTGTCCTAGACTCTGCCTGACTGAATTAGCCTCACTCTCCACATAGGTGTAACCAAGTGAGGATATCTCTGCTGCTATATTCAACATGTATTTAGAAATGCATTATTTTTCACAGGCATAGTCTTTTTCACTTCATCCTAGAAAATGTGGTTCCGATTTTTTGAGAATATCTTGGATGTCTAATAGTAAAATGAGGCCACAGTTAATATCTCATAAGATCCTACAATCTTCAGTGGCTCCTGAGCTATTGGATTTGACACATAAATACTCTGGTCTACTGACCATAAACAGGTATGGAAGTTTAACTTCCAAACCACAGTCATTACTATTTGGCCAGCTTTAGAAATGTTACAATCTTTAATAGTTTTAAAATTTTTACCTGTATAAACAAACAGATAGGCAATTGTTAGAAATATAGTATTCTTAGTACTAAATATCAAAGTAGTATATTACATTCTCAAGTTTATCATCATTCTTTATCCATTCAATAAATGTTTAATAGAAAAATGACAACAGGTGCTTGATGAGATGCTGGGATGCATTTATAAATAAAACATAGTCTGCATCCTAAAGGTAACTACAGTCCACCATCGTTATTGGGTTCTTCATGTAGATTATTTAATTGTTAAATGTAAGCATCCTTTGTGTATCACTGGTTTGAGTGCACAAGTAAATTTTATAACCAAATAAAAATAACTCCAGGAACAACTCACTTTACTAACAGGGATTTTAGCATTTTCCAGGCTCTCCCTACCCCCAAATTCTCAGTGACGTTAAACATGTCCATGAATTTGTCATTATTATGGCTTATCTTCAATTGCTTGACAAGAACAGATTCTGAAGCCTTACTCTGAAAGCCAGAATCTGTAAATGCAGATCTTTGCATAACTGTTTGCCTTCCTTGGATGTCATTAGCGCTACTGAGAGAAGTACTTGGTGTCCACAGCTGATAATGGTTGTGCCAAAATCCCTAAGAAGCTCCACAATGAATTCACTCTGACTGAACTTATTGTCCCCATTAACCATGGAGCCTTGGTCATGGTCCCCATATTCCTCTTGGTTCTTTCTAGATCTCTGCCAATTAATCCAAGTTGTGTCTTTATGGTAAGAACATATACTTTCCCCTCTTCAATTAAAACTCAAGTATGCCAAATAGGAAAACTGCTTGGATCTTCAGGGCTCTAATTCTTTGGTGGTTCAGTCCCTTATAGACACGGCAATGTTTCTCCAAGTACACCAAGATACCAAGATGCCAAGATGGTAGTGGTGCATATGGATTTCCCACACTGCATAGCTAAAATCCCCCACAACGGCCTTCCTCCCTTACTTCAATAATTGGTATTTCTGTAATAAATTCAGCTACTTATCCATACATAGCCCTCTCTTAAGGAACTTCCATCAGACATGCATTTATATTTTTGAATCCCAATTTAGGACTCTCCCATACATAAGGATATTACATATGCAAATAGGTATGTGGGGCTTTGTTTCCATCCAATCTTAAAGACTCAGTATAACATTTTGGGGGAAAGTGAGTCTTAACTTCACTGGCTACACAAGCAGCTTAGGTCCAAGTTCTTGTTCACATAGAGCCAATTTACAACTTATTTATTTGACATTTAGCATTCACTAATTACAATCAAAATCACTGTAGCAGAAGCTTCTGCTTAGGTTACTAAAAGCTCCAAAGAATAATATTCACGTTAACAATGAGAAAAAGCTGAATGACCTACAAAATCATAACTTTTCTTGAGGCTGTCAGAGAGATGAAGTGGCAAAGCAACCAAGTAACCTGAATTCCAAGAGGAATAAGCCCTTCCAAGGATGGACAAAATGTAATAAGGGTTGTACCTTTGGCAGAGCATAGGAGACAGAGGTGGCCCCTACACAGGCAGGTAAGAAACAACTTACAATGTAATATATTATAAAAGGCCAGCGTGCTAACATATTGGTTTGGAATAGACAGAGACAATAAACATAAAGCAAGTCTGTATTCTCTTGCAAGATATTCTACATAAGACCTTTATATGTTCTCAGAGGAAAGACTGAGGACTAACCGAAAACTAGAAGAGGGATGTGGAAGTATATTGGCAGCTGTTTTCAGGCAGACATGAAACTCTGCTCACTCCACAAACTCTCGTTTTCTACAAAGCAAATGTTTAAAACCACTTGGGAAAGGACAGTAAAATTGTCACTCCCAGGACACAGACAAAAATCACTATGACTAAAGAAACAGCAGCAGAAAAATCCTCTACCCCTTGGGAAAGGCCGGTAAATTATCTTGGGCTGAGAATACTACACCGATACCAAGCAGAAGCCTGCAGCTGCTGTTGGAGGAAGAACAGGAGTGTCCTACCCAAGACTAAGTGCATATGCAAGGAAGAGTTTTGTCAAGGTGAGGAGGAGCAGGAAAATTGAAAAAGACTCACCCCCGAGACCCATGTGTACAGAGGCTCCTCAGACTGTGACTAGACCAGAATGGCAGAGCATAGTCCAGCCCCCACAACAAGCATCACACTAATAATCCAGAAGCAGCAGTCTATCACTTGGGGAAGGAGCAAGAACATATAGACAGTCTCCCTCTATGGTGCAGGCATAGGGACTGTTGACAGTTTAGAGGGAGTGAAAATATTAATAAACACCCTCTAGCACTGCAGCCCACACACTAAGCAGCCAACCACTAGAAAATGTGAAAACTACAGAGCATTGAAAGTAATAATAAAAACCCATCAACCCAAACTAGCTCAACTGCTAACAAGATTCAACTCCCACACCCAGAGTTTGACAGATGTACTATGTGCATTTCAAGGGTTACTTACCATTTCTTGTCCTCTCTTATTCTACACATGAACACTGGCATTCAATTGAAAATGATGAGACTCAACAGAGAAAGAAAACTCCCAACCCATTGGCAAGAGATACCAGAGTCATACTCAAATGTTGATGAGTGCAATGTGCACTGTCTGGGGAATAGACACTCTTGAAGCTCAGACTCGGGGGGTTGGGAGGGGAATGGGCAATATACTTAACCAGAACGTTGTACCCCCATAATAAACTATAATAAAAAAAAAAGCCCAGACATTGAAATTATCAGACAAGGACTTCAAAATAGCTAGAATTAACATCTTAAAGAGGATCACAGCAAAGGTCAACAAAATGCATGAACACATGGAGAACATCAAAAGAGCGATGATGAAATTTTTTTAAAAAAGTTAAATGAAAACCTTAGGAATAAAAAACATGACATCAGGAAAGAAAAATTCCTTTAATTGGCTCATTAGTAAACTCAACACAACAAAGCAAAGAAACAATGAATATGAAGATAGGCTAATATACATTACTCAACTAAAAAAACAACAACAAAAAGTGAAGAAAATAGAAAAAGTCTCAAGAGATGTGAGACAAAATATTGGAAGGACTAAAATATCAGTGATATTTAATCCCAGAGAGCTTAGAATAAGAAAATAAGGCAAAAAATACATTTAAAAAATGCAAAAAAATAATCTGAAACTAAAGAAGTTTATCAAACCATAGATATTCTACAAGAAAGTAGGAACCCCAAAAGAAATAAAGATGGGGAGGAATATAAAAAGAAAAAAGACAGATTAATACCAAAATTTAAGGAAAAACCCTGAAGGCAAAGATAAAGAGTTATGAAAACATATTACATACAGAGAAACAAAAGTAAGAATTAAAGCAGACTTTTTGTCAGAAATCATTCAAGCCTGAAGAAAATCAAGTCACATTTTTAAAGTACCAAAAGAATAAGAAAAAAAGAAAAACAAAAAATGCTGTCAACCCAGAATTTTATACCAGACAATTCTTTTTAAAAATAAGAGCAAAAAAAAAAAAAAAAAAAAAAAAAAAAAGACTTTCAGACAAAACTTGAAATAATTCATTTCCAGAAGCTGCACTATAAGAGTTAGTAAAGGAAATTCTTCAGGAAAAATTCAGGTAAAAGAAATGTAATACTAAACAGAGCCTCAATCTAGACCAAAAAAGGAGGAGCATCTGAAATTATAAAAATAGAAAATATAAAAGAAATTTTTTTATATATTTTCACTAGCTTTCATGTACTGCTAATATGCTTATTTAATACTTATCTATTAAAGCTATTTATAGTTTAAAAGTAAAATATATGAAAATAGTTCAAAGGATAGAGGGAGAATTGGACATGCCTGTATACAGTTATAAAGTTCACACACTATGTTTGAAGTGGTAATAATACTTATCATACGACAATAGATGTGAAAGGTAGAGGTCCATATTGTAAACCTTAGTAACACAATTACAAACTTAAAATCAGCTATCATTAAAAAGTTAATAGCAGAGAAAATGAAATGATAAAAGCGACTCAATCCATTTAGTTTTTCTAAAACTAAATCATAGATCTAAATATAAAATCTAAATCTATAAAAGTTCTGGTAAAAAAATCATTGTGATGTTGCCTAAAGCAAAGATTTCTTACATATTATAGAAAAAAACTAAAAAAATATTGATAAATGGCACTTAAACATATTTAATACTCTCATTCTTTGAAAGACAGTAAAAATAAAAAGACAATCCACAAACTGAAACAAAAAAATTTGCTAAATTTATATCTGATAAAAAAACTTTTATCTGGTATATATAAAGAATTCCTACAACTCAACTAGGATGAAACCATTAACTAAGAATGAGCAAAGATTTGGATACATGTATCACATAAGAAGGTATACTACATGGCAAATAAGCACAAGAGGCTAAATGTCATTAAAGAAATGAAAATTAAATCCACAGTATAATACTGCTATCTAATTGAATGGTTAGAGTAGGAAAAAAAATCTGACTTTACCAGGTACTGAAATGGATATAGAGCAACTAGAACTCTGACAAAGTACTGGTGGGAATGCAAAATGATACAGCCACTTTGGTACACAGTTTGGCAGTTTCTTATAAAGTTAAACATTTAATTTCCATACAACCCAGCAATCGTGCCCCTGGTATTTATAGAAGATAAATGAAAGCATATGTTTATCCAATATCTGTACATCAATATTTATAGCAGATTTATAACCACCTACCATCTAGGAACAGCCAAATATTCATCAGCTACTGAATGGATTAAAAATTATGGTGGTACACCCTTACAAAGGCATACCACCTATCAATGATGAGGGTTGAACTATATACATGCAGCAACATGGTTGAATCTCAAATACATTACACTATTTGCAAGTACCCAAAGACCACATATCTGAGATTAAATTTATATGACATCCTAGAACAGACAAAACTACAGGTACAAAAATCAAATCACAGGTTGACAGTGGATAGGGTTGGAGGAATAGATTGATTCTAATAAATCATGAGAGAAATTTTCACAGTAATAGGGATATTCTACATCTTGGTTAAGATGTTGATTATGTGACAGTGTATGTTTACCAAACTCATAAACTAAGCATATTTAATGGATAAATATGCATCTATTTTATGTAAATTATATTTTAATAAACCTTATTTTTTTCAAAATCTTTTTAAAAAATCTAATAGGTCTTACTTTATTTCTGCTGATTGTAAGAGGAAAGGATAATATTAGCTTCATCTCTCAATCTTCATAAACTTTAAGAAAAAATTAATGCTAAACATTTAGAAAATACTGTCTGGCTATTGCTATTTGCTTCTCTAAGAATTTTACAATTGGTCATATCAAGACAAAATTTAGTTTATTGGAACTATAAAATAGCAAACTCAAAAAGGAAAGAAAATATGTTCCAGGAAGCCTCAAGAGAAAGACTCGAACACTAGTTTTAAGTGAACATGAGTGGGAGCATGTAGGATCAAGAAGTTAGCACTGAGGTTGCATCCCCACATAGCAGAAAGCTTAGCCTCACAGCACAGGTGAGTATGAATATAAGCCACAAGACACTTTTCTCTGTACAAAGGAAAGGTGATTCACAACTTGAAAGTGTCTATTTACTATGAGCCTTAGCCAAAATTTCAAGAGTCATGTTGGTAATAAAACAAATAATAAAATTTATATTAAAATGATTAATAAAAATTAAATCTATCTTCTAGATCTAGAATTGATTTCTATCTCCCCAAAACCTTAATGTCTAGAGCATGAAATATATTATTGATATCACCATTTTTTCTCTAATTTGATAAAATAATATCGAAAACTATTCAATCATCCATGCTTCTTTTAATTTAACAAATTTGATAAGTATATTCTAGGTAGAGCTGTCCAGAT